>JAOQMP010000006.1:35786500-35800110 GCA_027563575.1 Erythroxylum pedicellare
TTAAAGAGTGATGATATGTTGATGAAGACATGAATAATTAGTGATGTTCTGTTTTCATAAATAATAGATTATTTGTTGTCTTATGGATGATTAATAATGAAAATAGTGTATGAATGAGAATTGAAATTTGATGATTGAAGAGATGTTTATGTCCTATTTTAGGGTAATGAAAAGTGTAGAAATTTGATGAATGAATGTACATTTGTGTTATGTTTTGAGATTATGAAAAACCATGAGTGATGAGTTATTGTGTAGATGTTATGAGTGGTCAATTAAGGGTATAATGAAATTGAAGTTATGCTAGCTAAGATGTTGGGTTATGTTATTGAGATGAGATGAATTAAGGTGATACTTAGAAGTGAAATGAAAATGTAAATGAAGTTAAATATATGCTGGAATATGTCAGATGTAACATTTCCATCGTATATGCATTGGTATTTTAGCCATGAATTGATCTGTATGTATCCAAACGGAATGATTTTTTATTTGGAATAAATTAGTGACATAATTCTACATGTTTCATGAAGACATAATTCAAATTCTGTCTTTAAAAGTTTCAAAATTTAACTAGAAGTGAGTAATGGGTGTAGAAAGTTATGATGAATGTGTATATATGTATTCATTTTGTTTTACTGTTCATGATCAATCATGGATTATAATTTTCTCATAAAAGATATGGATTTGAAATGGAGTTAAGAATGATTTGAAAATAATGAGTATTGAACTAGAAATGATAGACTAAGCATGAGGAATTGAATGTTGTAATTAAAGAGTTAGAAATCTGGAAACTTAGAATACAATTGGACATGTGTTGGGGAAAGTAGCATAACGTTTTCTTTAGAACTCATATTGAGGTCATTTAGGTATGGTTTTAAAGAGGACGCCGAGATCTACAACTTTTATGAAGACTCCAAGAAGAGATATTGATGGATGGAGGGTCAAATTTTCAATTATCTGCAAGTGACCCATAAAGGTCCATTTAACGGACATGGATGACGTTCATGGGTCAAATGATCCTAATTGAGACTTAAATGGGTCTTAAATTGAACCTAGAATGATCCTTGGTTTATATGAATAATGTATGATATGTTTGAAGTGAAAATGAGGGTTATAACTTTGTGAATGAAGGGATAATATCAAAGGACCCAAGGCATGAGTATAATGGGAATGAAAATGTTCATATGATTGTAGCTAAGATACAAAAAAGTTGAATCATATGTATTAAATGATTAATTGTGAAGGAGAATTGGATATTATAAGATCATATGAGGTTAGAAAAGAGATGAAGAGAAATTGAGTTATGATATAGAGTAACCAAGTGTTCTTGAGGTGTAAGCTTATGAATAAATTAGACACATATAAAGGGTAAAGATTGAATGAAGAATTTCAAATGATCATGTGCAAATGAAGTGTAAATGTAAGTTCAATTAGACAAATAAGAATCATGAAATGAGAATAAGCATAAGATGTGAATTTAGAAAATATACATGGGATTGTTATTGAGCATGCCTTATGCATTACACATATACATGTGTGTAAAACTAAATGTTTATGTGATTGTGCACTTAATAATATGTGTACAATATGTGCTTTTCATAATGATGATATAGGATAGAATTTCCCCATATAGATGTTTCCAGATCATGGAAGCTATTGCTAATCGAAAGCGTATTGTGAGTTGACCTAGATGGTCTTACTTACTGATTGATTTGTTTATATTATGTTCTGAATTATTTTATGAATATGAAATTGGTTGTGTTGGTTCCGGAAACTGAAGGTCCGATGATTTTGATGCATGAATGAGAACATTAAAGTGCTCCTTGTATGTGAATTTAATGAAATAAGTAATACATGATTTGATTGTTAAACGTTTGTATATGAAAGAAAAATGTGAACATGCATGTGAATGAATGATTGATTCTCAACTTTAATGATGAATGCCAGACTAATGTCCGATGATATGTGAAAGTGAAAAGTTGATCATATGTGATTGATGCATTTCATTGCATGAATGCATGAAATATAAAGGTAGTTGCAACCGGAGTAGCCACTGAAAAAGAGCTAAAAGCTCATAATGTGAAAAAAAGCCTCGACCTCAGAAAGTGATTAAGAGCCAAAGGCTCACTATATAAAATGAGCTTGGTATATCTAACAGATACAGGACAGTTATTAATAAGCTCGGTATCCACAATAGATACGGGATAGTTATAAGTACTCGGTCACAATAAAGTAATAACTGAAAGTGAATCTCATGAGAACTGCATATGCGTATGATATGCATGTTTTAAATAGTCTAAATGATTTTTGAACGTGATAAGTGTTTGAATGATAAATGGTTATTAATAAAATGAAGTGAATTATATGATTATATGAACTGTACGTGTTATGTGAATGAGTGAGTCATCGAGGATGGTCACTCACTGAGTTCGCAAAACTCACCTAAAATTTGCAACATTTTTTAGGCTCAGAAGAGTTACCCTATTGGGCAAACGGGAGTATAACCACTGCATTCAAGTAACAGATAGAGTTCGGGATCAGTTTGCATCTGCATTTGTATTTTTTTTAATGTTGTATCAAATTGAGTCTTCCGTAATTATTGTAACTTGTGTATTCTAATATTTCTAATTTGGAAATTTTTTGTAATAACTTTCCAAATTAGAAATGTTTGTAAATAATTTTGCAATGTAATGAAATTATGACAATAAGTATTTTGTATTTATAGTGGGCCCAAATGGCTATTGAAATTTTGATGATTGTATTACTGTGATTGAATAAAGAGGGCCCGATTTGATTATTGATTTCTGCATATGTTTGTTGTTTAAAAAAATTTGTAATGAGATTTTACTGACTGATTGTGCTAGCATGCCACCCTCGCGGGGTAAGTCCTCGGACATCACTAAGGATGTCGGGTATGTGTCTTGCGAGAGTGGGGTGCTACAATTGGAGCAAAGTTAGAAAAATGACGATAAGAAGAAAGATTGCATCAATTTCTTATCAAATTAGATGATGCACTCTATGGGACTGGTCATTCTAATCTACTTATTGTGTGAATCCCTTACCAAAGCTAAACATAGTCTACTCAATTTCGATTTAGGGAAGGATCATTTCTCATGAAAAGGAAGAATGAAGGAAAGTCATTGGATTGGCAGTTCAAATAGACTCTAAAAAAGGGACATGGAGAGGCCAAGGATAAATTGATGATTTATACTTACTACGATTGTGTTGATCATAATGCCAAAAATTATTTTTAGCATATTGATAATCTCAACTTGTGGTTTGATTGTTCTCGAGTTGTAGGTAAAATTAGTGGAAGGGCATAAAGGGCGATCGTAACACTAGCCGACTAGAGTATGTGCTAGATGCGAACGAGGTAGAACAATACGTACCAATGCTAATTAGATTGTGATAGGAGGTGTTGGTGGCTTAGTGATGTCAATTGCAAAAGTTGAAAAAGCTAGTGTTAGTTTAAACAATGATCAACGGTAAACCTTACTTGATATGTTAAAACAATCACAACACTAGTACAAGTGAGAGGATGACTAATAAGAATAACAAATTTTCATGGATAATTGACATAGGGCATTGAGTTATATAATTAGGAAATTGAAGTGTTTATTTATTGTATGTGATGTAGTTTAATGTCCAGTTAGACTTGATGGATAAAATACAACCGCCACTAAGAGGGATCTGTAAAACTTGAGGAGAATCTAAAATTAAAAATGTACCTTTTTCTTCGAGTTTAAATTGCAATTTATTTTATTTGTAGCAATTGATATATGAGTCCAATTGTACTATCCAATTCACTAAAAACTTGTGTGTTATATAAGACCGCACTTTAAGGTTGTTAATTAGTGTGGGTGAACAAAGGAATGGGCTTTATTATTTCCAAAAGGTACCATAGTCGAAGGCATTGAAGATCGATAGAGTTTGCTAACTTGATCTTTGGTAGAGGCATTTGCGGCACCCTTCTCTAAAAATCACCAAGTTACTTCCTAAGGTTGTTTTCAATAAAAATAGTAAGATTATGAATAAAACTTGATGTGTGTCAACAAGCTAAACAAATTAGAGATAAATTTCCCTTTAAGTGATCATAGAGTTGCTAATGTATTTGAACTTATACATTGTGATTTATGGGGTCTATATATAACTCTATCTCCATGCGGTTCAGCGTATTTTTTAACAAAAGTAGATAATTAATCTTATGTAGTGTGATTTTTTGTTAATTTATAAGAAAAAGTGGCATGCATGATATTGAATTTTTTGCCACAATGGAACAACATTACAACAAAAAGATTAAAATTATTCGAAGGGATAACGATATATCATTTACTTGCATGAAATATTATTTTCTTGAACATGGAATCATTTTTCAAAGTTTTTGTATTGGGACTCCATAACATAATGGTAGGGTGGAGAAGAAACATCGACACATTATGAATATGGCATGACCAATACACTTTTAAGGGAATCTTCCTATCAATTTTTGGGGAGAATGTGTATAGGCTACAAGATAGTTATAAATAAAAATCCTTCCTTAATTTTAAATGGAAAAACCCCATATGAAGTTTTATATAGGCAACCACCTTTAAAGTGTTTGGTTCATTATGTTATGCACTTAATCAAGGAAGAAAAGGGGGTAAATTTGCAAGGAAAATTGATTGTTACTTTTTTTTTTAACTACCCATTGTACTATATCGAAAGAGTACTTTATTTCAAGAGATACAAATTTTTATGAAAATTAGATCCCATTTGAAAAACAAATGCTTAGTTTTAATGAAAATTTTAAGAAAGGTGTTTTTGATGAAAGATTTGTTGATAATAATTTTGAGAGAGATGGGATAGATATTAGATTAACATCAAGTGTTGAGTATAAAGAATATGGGGGTTAAGAAGTGAAGGGGTGCACATGATGCTAGAGAAAGATAACCAAAGCAAGTAGCCTAAGATTCAAAAGGCAATCATGCTAAAGGGGTCCCAAAAATGAGGGATGGCAAGTTGTAAGACATTATCAACTTGAAAAGTAGCAAAGGGACGAGCAATGAGCCTTAATTAAGTCATAGACATCGAATAAAACAATAACCACTTTGTTTATATGACTATATTACTAATACAATCTAAAATTTGAGATTTTCCACTAATTCATCTACCCTAACGCATACCTCAAGTACCCCTTATCCAACAATGTATTGTGTAAATTGTGATAAATTTTCTTCGCTACACTAAAATTTTCTTGTAACTATTACTGTAGATTATAAACCTTTGCCCTTCATATAAGCTATGAAATATAAAAGGTGGAGAAAGGTAATATAGAATGAAATTGAAGAACTTGAAAATAAATGGGACATGGATGGATGGTTGAAAATTAGCACTTGGGAAGAAAACACTCAGATGTAAGTGGATATATAAATTAAAATACAATTCTAATGATTCTATGGAGAGATTTAAAGCACAATTGGTGATTTTTTAGCAATCATCAAGTAGAAGAAGTTGATTACACTAAAACGTTTGCTCCCGTTGCTAAAATGGTTATGATGTAGACATTTTTAGTTGTAGTTGCAGCAAAGTAATGAGAGTTGTAACAAATGGATGTCTATAATGCCTTCTTGCATAGAGATCCTTGAGAAGAAGTATATGAGAAAATGCCTCCAGATTCTGAAGTGCAACATTCAAGTATGGTCCGTAGATTGCAAAAGTCACCTTATAGCTTGAAGCAAGTCCCAAGATGTTGGTTTTTCGAGTTGTCAACAACTTTGAAGGACTATGGTTTTAGACAATCTTACTATGATTATTCATTATTTTCACTGAAGAAAAATGGTGTTCATATTAATGTTCTAGTCTATGTTGATGATTTGATAATCTCTAAAAAGATCATGTGGCCATTCAAAGGTTAAAAGTAATTATTTTCACATGAAAGATTTTGGGATTTTGAAATATTTTTTAGGTGTTGAAGTTACCAGAAGTCCTCAATGAATTTTTTTTTTTTTACTGGTGTAAATATGCCTTAGATGTCATCTTCGAGTTTGATTACTAGAAGCAAAGCTTGCAAAAATCCCTATAGATAAATACCATAAGTTAGCACTGGCTGGTGGATGCCTTTTTTATGGTCTAGAATTATATCGTTAGTTGATAAGTGGTCTAATATATTTGTGTTTCACTGGATTGAATTTGTCATACTATATGCATATACTATCACAATTTATGCATTGTCTAGGAGAAGAGCACTGGGAAATTGCACTCAAGGTAGGTAGATTTTTTTAAGGTAATCCAAGATAAACCATTTTATTACATAGCGACTATGGCTTGCAGTTATATAGATGGTGTGATTAAGTTTGGGCTGGTTGTCCTCTGACACAAAGATCTCTCTTAGGGTGGTTTGTACTCTTAGGCAAATCTTTAATATCTTAAAAAACTAAGCAAAAACATACAATCCAAGTCATCTACAGAACCACAATATAGATCCATGAGCATAACAACTTATGAATTGAAGTAGTTAAAAGGGATTTTATCAAGTCTAGGTATGATGCATGCTACTCCTATATGGATATATTGTGATAGTCAAACAACATTAAACATAGCAAATAATCATGTATTTTATAAACAAACAAAACACATCAAAGTAAATTGTCATTTGATTTGAAATGAGATCATGAACGACACCATTTGTTTATTCCACGTTCCTTTTAATGCACAGCTAGCTGATATTTTTATGAAGGCCTTAGGCAAGCATCAGTTTGACTATATTCACTGCAAGTTGGGCATTTGGAATCTCCATACAACAACTTGAGGGGGATATTAAGTTCAATATGTATCTGTATCTTATAAATATGTAAATATCATAATTGTATCTTCAATTGACAAGTATGAAATATGTTAAGAGATTTTGATAAGTATGAGATATTATAGGAAAGACCTTAAGAAGTAGCAAAATAGGATACTTAATTGTTTAAACATATATAAATTGAGCATTCAAGGAAATGGAACCATTTGATTATATTTTGAACGTGAAGTTTTGGTTTTTAGGAAAAGAATTTCATAGGTATTTTAGTGTAAGAATTTTTCTTTTAACAGGTTTCGATTGTCATTTGCTGAACTTATGTTAAGATTTAAACTTAAGCAATCTTCATAAATGTAGTTATTATTAGTCTTTGTTCATTCATTTATAATTAATATTTAGTTCTAACTTTTTCATCCAAGCCATTATGTTCCATGTTGCAAATGTTTATGTGCTAAAAACTTAAAAAATTGTCCATCATATATAAATGCATGAGGTGATTTAAGTGATTAGAGTCGGATCTTGAAGAATGTTAAAACATTAAGATCTACTTTGAAGTTGTGCATATATTCAATTATTAAATATGTGAAAATTTTAAATTTTAAGAGCTTAAATTTTTAATTTTGATATGATTTACTGGTTTAATTTTAAATTATTAATTTATTAAATAATTTGAAATAATATATATTTTATTATGCCCTTAAATAATAATAAATATATATGGAAGAGAGAAAGTGACAATAATAATAAATTAAACTTGCAACAATAATAAATTAAGCTATCCTTGTATCTGAAATGCTCTAAATAACTAGCAAAGTGGCCTATTAGGTTATAAAGTCAAGATTACTCTCCAGACTTAGAATATCTATTTTTGCATTTATTGTCGTGCAAATGGAAGATATATAGGAAAGAGATAAATAAAGTAAAAATATAAGATTTACATAGTTTGGTTAATATATGACTTATAAGGAGATATATTTATTTTATTATTATGACAAAATGATATAAGGAGAATAGTATAATCATAACTTTAACCATATAAAGTCCTATTAAAATATTTATAATAATGTTCTATATAAAAATTTAAGGATGATAAATTTTTATTTCTATAGATGTCTAAGGACATTAAAAATTTATTTTTGTACGTCCTTGAATTTTGTGTCATAAGTTTGATGCTTATCTCACGCTTGACATTGGTGCCATTTTACTTTTGTTTCCTCAATCTCTTTAACTAATATGAGTTTAATGCGAATCTTATGTACTTATTCGACGCTAGTCCTATGTCTATGTTTTGTTCCAGTTAGTATCTAAAATTTCAATCTTCAACAAAATTCAAGAAATATTTTATAATGATCTATTTTAACTTGAATTCTCTATCGTCTAACCAAGAATTACTCCTATCATACATGACTCTAAAAGCTTCAAGTTACACAAAGATTGTAAGTTATGTTTAAACTTTTTTGCAAAAACAAATTTGTCAACATATCAGTTGCATCTTTTAAAGTATGAACCTTTTTTTAATAAAATTTGACAAGATGCAATCAATTTTTTGATCTTATGAAACATCATATTTTTCAATATAGTATTCATTTGTCTATCTTTCTCTTGACTTTTCATAGTTCCCTAAAATATAGTTATGTCTATATCATTAATGGTAAGAGCATATGCAACTAAGTCTTCCTAACTATATCTCCTTATCTACTTGTTGATCCATCTCACTCTATCCTTAACAATGCCATATTGATGCTTTTTTTAATAGTATTCTATCTTTTGAACTAAAAATTCAAGTTTGTTAGCATCTATTATTGTTTTTCTAGTTTCACTTGTATCGAGTTTGAACTAATAGTCTTCACTATTGTTCATGAGATGTCCTTTCTATATTGATCATGAAACATCCTTTGTTTTTTCTCATATTTTGTAACTCTTCAATAAGCTCTCCTTATGAGTTTTCATCGTCTCCTACGTACTGAGATAACCCAGTTGAATGTGTCATATCACTATATTATCATCATTTTACTTTGATAATTGAAAGTTAACCACCAATCTTGTTAATGTCTTTCACATTAAGACCTATATGCAATGTTATAAATACCTTTTCAAACTTGACACCAGATTTAGTTCTAATATGATGCAGTATTAATACCAATTGGTAATGACTACTGTCTTAGATAATTTTTTAAAATTTTAAAAAAATATTTCTTGATTTTCATAAAATTGTCAAATAGTTCTTTAATATATTGTGTTAGATAATTTATAACTTTACTTTAACCTTGTCTCAAAAAATCATAATAATATAAAATTGATATAGCAGTTATCTTTTTGTTCCTATTAATATTACTTTTGACATATTTTCATATAAACATTGACTATAATTAATATAAGAAAAAATAGTTTAATTCTTATACAAATATAAAACTAAGAATAATGTAAATTACTTAAAATATTATAATTGATTATAACAAAATATCATATAATAAGAATAATATAGATCCATAAGTATAAAAACAAGAGTTTGTGCCTAGGAACACAACAAAATAGAAGTAATTTCTGAAGCAAAAATACAAAATTTAACATATAAATTAAATATATGTGAAATTATAAGAAAAGAGAAAAATGAAAAATGAAACTTAATTCCATAACATATGCACTCAAATTGCATCGACCTCGCTTTTCGTTTAATACAAAATCATTACCATCAAGGGGAGTTCCATCATCACCAACGTTCAAGCTCAATCTAACTAATGAAATGTTAATATTTTCTCATCTAAGATTGTCTTTCAAGTTACTCTCACTATAAAACTTAGTTTCTCAAAAACTTAATCTGCTAAAAATCGATATGATCAAGGTAAGCTAGAGCTAAAGAACTCTTTGTTCTATTAAAATCCTAGTAAATGTAAAAATTAAATTATTAACATAAATTATATTCAACTTAATAATAACAATAACATACCTTTCTTGGAACTTCAAGTTGTATTAAACAAATACCAAATCATTAATCTTTTATGTTCGAAGCTATTTATTTTTTGCAATAAATAAATTTAAATTTAATTCAATTCTTTTTACACCTAGTTATACTCACAAATTGACTAGGAAATTAAAATACAATTTTTTTGTAATTCTAGAACACCACTTTCAAATTGATCCTACCAAGCAACTATAGGACAACAAAAGTATTCTTATAAATAAATAAAGTGATGTTTAATTTTAAATAAGTAATAAAAGTAAAAAAACATATACCTAGATTAAATTCATCTATCTGGTGTATTATAATGGGCATCTCAAAATCAATGCATTTATCTTATTATGCCTCCATTTGCAAGGTAATAAGGCCACACATCATCTTATACGAAACAATTATTGTAATAGTTAACATCATACTTCTTTTAAGTTTAATTTTCTTTATGAAGCTTGGTCTAAGATAGACCTTCCAATTCAAAAATATTAATCAACAAACAATAGAGAGTAAAGTCATCTTTTTTATCTTTCATTAATAACCGCAGGATAAGAAATGTACAAAGAAGGTCTATTTGATATATTAACTTTAATTACTTCCTTCGCTTTCTATATAATATAAAAGTAACCAATTGTTTCCCTCTCATCACTATTAAGTAAACAAATTATTCTTACTAATGGCTCTTAAAGTTAGATGGCAAATTGACATTGGGATCAAAATTTTTTATCTTTAAGTATAATCATATAAACCTACATTCAAACATTAGATTTGGCATGTTAAAATGCAACTCACTTATCACTTATAAATATTTTTTTCAGCTTCTTCATTTGAACTAGACAATAAAGTGATCATAAATTAGTTGCAAATCTCATAACATAGGATGAAACAAATTCATACTATTTATAAAATCTTTTCTTATAAAATTTATAATTCAT
Source organism: Erythroxylum pedicellare (assembly GCA_027563575.1). Taxonomy (NCBI): domain Eukaryota; kingdom Viridiplantae; phylum Streptophyta; class Magnoliopsida; order Malpighiales; family Erythroxylaceae; genus Erythroxylum; species Erythroxylum pedicellare. The sequence goes on from JAOQMP010000006.1 coordinate 35,797,161, forward strand.
GTGTGATTATAAGTGACCCTAGTCACTTTTCTCACTTTCTGCATATTTTCATCAATGATAGGAAAGTATCTAGCATCTCATATATTTTTTAGCTTTAGGTCAATGAATGTGTAACACAAAGAGTCTAATACAAAAAATCATACATGCTTTGTAACCTCTTTATATTTACCTTATAAGCAACATCATTGTTAGTGATAAATAACTTCATTTACAGCTTTATCATGTATTTATAACAGAGTACCAACATTCCTTACAAGACCAAAGGTATCAATTGAATTTAAAATAATCGTATCCTATTACAATAAACCAAAAAAAATCATAATTGACTCATATTTTCTATTTTTCAATTATCACATATGATTGAACACCTATAAACTGTCTAAGTCATTCTTATTTCATTTAAATGACTTTTTATTTCACTAAGAGAGCTTCTCAGAAGATTACCTTTATAGTCATCAATTTATGGAAGTTTATATCTTGGACCATAAGGGGCAATAGCATCCACCATAAGCTAGAATAATAAGACTGAGTAAAGCATTGAGTGATATACTTACATCATACTACTATCTAGCTATTTCCACATCCATTTTATGAGCTGCTTCTTTAAATTGTAATGCACTGTGAATTAAAGTTTAGCTATAAGAGTTGTTTGTAGAAACATAAAATTAGACACTTATCTTCTTCTTTTCATCATGTTAATTATATTAATCCCTTCTTGTTAAGTAGGAATACTAGCTTTAGTATTGTTAGTATCATCTTAACCATTAAAAAATAAATTTCTACTTCTAATTTCATAATTCACTTTTTTCCTTCTTTCTCATTTTAATAATTTTCAAATAAAGTTTTCATTTATCATTTTACATCACAACCAACTTTCTTACAAAGCTCCACATCAACTTTAATCTCAATTAAATGTTACTTTAATCTAATGATTCCTCTACCTTTCAAATGTTTATTACAAAATAAACAAATAGTATGGTTCTTTATACTAAAATTCAATCTCACATTAGCCTAAGCTGGATCATCAAATCCTTTTGAAGAGGTCAAATTATCAAGAGTATTTGAACTTCTTTTCATTTATTTGTAAACATAAATAAAGACATATAGAGACAAAAAACAATTTTATATCAAAATAAAGTTTTTACATATGAAATAAATGAAACACTAATTTGAACTACAAAATAGAGAAATATATATAATGATGATGTCTAATAAATTAGTAAATCAATTATAGCCATTGGAAGTGTTGGGTCCCGATTCCGGAGCCCAACATTCGGAATCATAAAATGTGAGCAATCACATATCTTCAACTTCAGGATAGATTTTGGGAAACCCCAACCGGAATTACAAATTAACTCCTTCAGAACATTTGTTCCCCATTGTCTTAAGTTCTAATGACACCAAAATCATTCAATTTGGTTCAGTAATCTGAAAGTTAGGGCCCAAACATTTTCAGACTGTTATTAAACTGAAATAGTGGAGATCGGATGATGCATTTATAGCCAAAAGAATCAGACATGGTTTTGTCCTCAATATTGAACCTATTTTGGGACGATCGGCATAACTTTCACTAGAGATGTCAGATTTAGGTCATCCTTGGACTGTTTAAAAGAGGACTTCTAGATCTATAACCTTCATAAGACTTGAAGATAGATTCTTTCATCTAGAAGGTCAAAATAGGATCAGAAGATAGGTCAGACGATGAGTCAGTCGAAAGGCTTTAGTCTAAGATTGAACCAGACGATAGGGATTCAGTCTAAGACCTACTTTAGAAAAATTGGCATAACTTTCACTAGAGATATCATATTAAGGTAATTATTAGACGGTTTGAATGAGGACTTCTAGATCTACAACTTTTATAAGACCTTAAAGATAGATTTTGTCATCTATAGGGTCAAAATTGAACCAGATAATAGGGTCAGACGAACCCAGATGAAAGATTAGACAATAGGCTTTAGTCTAAAACCTATTTTGAGACTATTAGCATAACTTCCTCTAGAGATATCGGATTAAGGTAATTCTTAGACGGTTTAAAAGAGGACTTCTAGATCTACAACTTTTATGAAAACCTTGAAGATAGATTCTACCATATATAGGGTAAAAATTGAACCAGATTATAGGGTCAGACAAACCCAGACGAAAAGTTAGACAATAGGCTTTAGTCTAAGACCTATTTTGGGACAATTATCATAACTTTCTCTAGAGATATCAGATTAAGGTAATTATTAGATGGTTTGAAAGAGGAATGCCAGATCTACAACTTTCATAAAGATCTTAAAGATATATTCTGTCATCTAGAGGGTCAAAATTAAACCAGACGATAAGGTTAGATGAACCCAGACGAAGGGTCAGACGATAGGCTTCGGTCTAAGACCTATTTTGGGACAATTAGCATAACTTTCTCTAGAGATATCAGATCAAAGCCATTCATGGACAGTTTAAAAGAGCACTTCTAGATATACAACTTTCATGAGAGAGTCAAAATTAAACAAAATGATAAGGTTAGACAAACCCAAACGAAAGGTCAGACGATAGGCTTCAGTCTAAGATGCATCAAACAATTTAGTCTACAGTGCATCAAACAATTCAATCTACAGTGCATCAGACAATTCAGTCTAAGATGCATTAGACAAAGGTATTTCTACTGGGTCTTCCTCACATCCCCGAAAGTTCTAAATCACTAACTATACTCTCCAGAACAGCTCCACTTATAAAAATCATAACTTTCGACTCCAATGTACAAAAATTTCATACTATATATCGTTGGAAAGCTACAAAGATAAGCTATAACTTTCTGAAAGAAAATTTGTCTAATTTAGCCTAAATTAATACAAATTTTCTAGAAGCCAGAACACAAATTCTCACACTTATGGAAAACTTGAAAGTGGAAATAAACAATTTGGAAAAGTCATCATCAAAACACAATCATACTTCATTAATATCAAAATAT
>JAOQMP010000006.1:35808874-35842281 GCA_027563575.1 Erythroxylum pedicellare
TCATCATCATTTCACCAAAGGTTGATTTGTTTATTTTTCAACATAACAAGTTTCACAAGTTTGATGCGATTTATAATTAAAAGATACATATATTCTCATACATAACTTTATGATTCTTATTATGTTGATTTAACCAATATGATATAAAAAAAGCGTCTCAGTTATCCAACTTTGTATTCTTGCCACTTATGTTAAGCATAAGTCTACCTTGATGCAATACATACAAACTATTTGTATAAATTTGGATCAAATACTTTTACTCAATATTCCATTTTTATCATGCTTTGAACATTGTAATAATGTTGAATCCATATTTAGTATCAAATAGTCGTAAGCATGAACTATAAATATATATATTCTCGATCATAGCACATATAGGCAAGAAAAGTCATGTAATTATTTATCTTCTGGTGACAACTGTTATCATTCTATAGTAAATACTTGTAATTGTAATCCATGTTTATACTTTTAATAGGGTGAATTGAATGAAACAATTTCATTAAGTTACTGTATCCTTTAGCTATACTTCATGCAACCCCTTATATTTTGTTATTATGGTGTTGGCATATATTTTAAGTAATGGCATTGAAGTTTAGAGATATTAGTCAATTAAAAACATTATTATATTTTGTTATCTATATGACATTAAAATATCTCTAAAAACTTTGTATATGGGACTAATTACAGTGAACGAGCACCTGTATTTGATGATTTTAAGAAGCTACTTATGGAAGTCTTCCGACTCAGAACAAACACAGACAACAAAATTATGTGCCTGTTCTTGCCCAGAATACGCAGAGACTAATCGAATAATCATTGCCAATATCCATATCATTAACTGCATGCATTATTAAACTCAACCGAATTAAGTTACGGTTGCTGTATTAAAGATAGAAGGAGAAAGAGAGAGTAAAGAAGCAAAAACATAAACTCTCTTATACAGTAAGGTTTACCTACGAAGCCTTTGTGACTCTGTGAGCAGGAAAGTCCAATTCATGCAAAGAGAGAGTAAAGAAGCAAAAACATAACCTCTCTTATCCAGTAAGGTTTACCCTGCGAAGCCTTTGTGACTCTGTGGGCAGGAAAGTCCAATTCATGCACGAGCTTTCGACAGGATTAGGGGCCATTCTATTTGTGAATAACTCAACTATTTCCGGGGTAAAAGTGGGTTAAAACTTTTTTGACATCGTAGGCATAGTAGAGTTGAAATTTTTATAAGCTCACAGCTTTTTCACACACAAAAATGAATACCTTCTTTTAGAAGTGTATAATTATGAATTATTTGGTAAACTAAGTTCCATTCCATTCCATTCCTTTTACACTGCCAACCCAATATATTTGCAAGGCTTCGTTATTCTTTTCTCCACTCTATGAACTGGACATTATACATGGTTCATTGTCAGGAAAATTATAGATCCCTGCCTGCATACATCACTGCTATTTTATTCTGAAAGTACATAGTTGACGTAATAAATGAAATTTGAGTTTTGAATAAGAAAGGGTTCGATCAACATAAATCCGCATATTACAACAGCCTGCTTTTCTTAAATCTGTCCAATCTAACACACGAACTAACATAGGTTGGATTGGATAGGACCAAAAACAATTCGTTAATAACGATTCATCAAGGAAAGCCAGATGGAATTACGAATCCATTCCTGGGGCTAAAGTCAAGAGCCCTAAACTCCAACCTACCGTACTAGACACACTCTCTCTCTCTCTTGTTCTTCCCCAAGTCTCTTCTTCCTACAGCAGGAACAGAAGTCGTAGATAAGAGTCCTAAATATATTATTGTTAAGTTATATGTGAAAAATCAAATGATGGCTTGGACCTCTCTGGTCCTCCCATCCCTTACTCTCTTTTTTTTTAACTCCAAAGCTGCTTCTTTTTTTCCCTCCCCTGATTTCGTCTTCTTCCCAAAATGCTAACCCTATGATCCTCTACATGTAATCCCACGTTAACAACCCTAAAGCCCTCTCCGATCTCCCCAACCATGCCCCAAGAACATCCCTCCTCTTCTCCGATCCCTCACAACGATACCCTCCCTGATGACAACGATGCTCCCACTACCCAAAACGACGAAGCTCCCACTCACGCTCCGGCGCCTACTCCGCCTACCAATAGAAGCAATCGACCGTCCCGCGCGTGCACAATAAGAGCTGCGGCGAGGCTCTACGCGGCGCAGCAACAGGCCGCGATCGAACGGAAGCAGAAACCGAAGAAGGAGCCAAGACAACAGCAAAACGACGAGCCGTCGTCGAAGAATGAGCAATGCGGCGGCAGTAGCAAGATCGTTACCCCACTGGTTGGGCCGCCGGAGCCGGCGCAGTTGCCGAGATGGAACCTTCGCTCCATGTGGGAACTAGCTTCAATACTCAATTTCTTGCATGTGAGCGTTTGCTTAAATGATGTAAACTTAGAGTCTGGTGTTTTTTGGCGTTTTAGGGCTTAACATTGTAACGGATGGGGTGTTTTACTGTTGTAGGTTTTTAGGCCTTTGTTGAATATACAGGCAGAGTTCTCGGCCGAGGAGTTTGAGACAGCTTTAATTACACCTAATGATACTTTGGGGGATATACACATGCCTTTACTAAAGGTTGGTGCTTTTCTTTTATTCTCGTTTAACTTAGCGTATATGATTTCCGGTCAGTTTAGTTCTCGTTGTTTAATTCTCAGTACTTATGGGAAGCTTAGTGTAAGTTAATGGGGAACGCATTCTGTTACTTGTTTAGAGCAATGTGTGTGCAAAGTTTTAGCTTTTTGATGCAAATGAAGTGAATTGGTTGATGGTTAGTTGAAACGTGGATTATGGAATGGCTGAGTGCAGATTTAGCAGATGATACGTGAATAACTATGTGTTCGTTGCAGATTTTTTCTGTCATTTTAGTTTTGGTTGAGTTGATTGTTGTATTGCTGTAGCTTTTATGAAATACTATTGTTTCCTGGGAAGCTTTGTAAGTTCTGAAAGATGTTTAGCAGGATGAAAAGAGGATAGTCCTAGGAATCTACTCAAACTCTTTGTTCCATTGTTAGCAGGGATTAGTTTATACATCAATTCTGGTGATTTTACTTTTGTAGTATAAGCCCTTGTGGTTGATGTGGTAGCTCAATATGAAACTGGTTTAGAATGTGAGTTGTTATCTTTTGCCACTCTGATGTATTCAGTGCTGGTTATCAACCTTTTTGTAGCTTCTGATGTGTTTAATTTGACTTTGAGTTAAGGACTGATGGACGTGAAGTGGTCATGGAATTGTGCCTTCTAGGATGAAGAAAATAACATGTTGATATGTGTAGCCTAGACATGAAAGGAGTAAAGGCTGAAGTTTGTCCAATTGAAACAAAACTTTATTCAGCAATTTTACTGATGTTGAGTAAAGCATGTGATTGTTGCACATAATGGTTTGCGCATAATGGTTAGGACTTATAGGGTTAATTTTTGAAGTGCTAGATTTGATAAATCATCCTAAATGTTTTGAAACAAATGCATATGGCAGACACATGCTTTATCATTTTGAAGAGTTCTTTTGGCGTCTTTGGATATCACTGCAGGAATTTCATATGAATCAAATCATATTACTGGTTGATGTGACATTTTTTATTGACCTAGAGTTTTTCTGTTTTGGAGGGATAAACAGTATCCATACTATTGCAGGGTTTGTAGAATCCTTATGTGGCTCTGAGGCATGGTTTCCATTACTTCCTTCAACAGTATTTGCTATTCTCTTATTATTTAGTAATGTGAACTTAGAAAACCTGTGAATTTGTATGATTTTGAGTGCTATAGTGAGGAGGTTAATGTAAAGGTTAAAAAGAGATTTGTTTTGGAGAGTGATTCTTAAAGTTCCATTTCAAAAATGCACCTTGACCTCTTTATTGTTCACCTTTTGTTTTTGACATGACTAATTGAGAAAATCGTGTTGCAATTTTGGTTTGCAGCCTATGCTTGAGCCTTCCAAGAACTGTTTAGTGTCTTGATTTAGGGTGATAAACATGTTAAATAAATCTGAGGGAGTACATAGCTATGACTTTTTGCTAATAACTATTGAAAAAAAAGACCATGCTTGAATTAGCAGATAGATGTAATACTCTTGTGTAAGTGAAACTTTCTGAAACTGACACTGTTGTTTTAGTGTATTAGAAATGATTAAATTAGTATGAAGAAGGATAGGGAGGCAAACAATGCATTGCCTGTGTGGACATATTCTAAATTGTTTTGGTGGATCACTGTTGCAATGACTTGATATTAACTCAACAAGGTCAATATTTAATCCATTACCATTCAGTGGACATGCTGTGTTTTTAAATTACTGGTAAAGGAGATTATTGATATGCCTCTCTTCAATGAATTCTGTAGATCTTTTCTTGAGTAATGTCATGCTAATTAATGGTGTGGATTTCCGAAAGGTATTCCAACAACAATGTTATACTGTTAAATCCTTTTGAGACTTGTTAAGTAACAAAAGTTAGACTTATAATGTCAATTCAGTACTTATGTGGGCTTGACAATCTTGATCAATTTTACACTGGAAATATATAAAACACCAGAATAAGTTCTGTTTATAATTGCAATTGCTATTTTTCATTGTTTTTCTGTCCATTTTTGCTGCAGGCTATCCCACCTATTACAAGAATGGCCCTTACACGGGATACCTGGATCACTGTTTTGTGCCGAAAATTAAGAGACTGGTGGCATTGGGTAACTCAACTTATTGTACTCAATTTCATTGTTTTTCACTTTTTTTATTACAGATCCTAAACAAGTTAAGCCTCATCTGGTTACATTTTGTACTTGTGCCCATGCTAAGACAGGTTTTGTTACTTGATTACAGGTTGCAGATGGAGAACTTCCATTAATCGCTTCTCATGGGTGAACATGCTAACACCTTTTTGATAATCCCAAATGTGATTGTTTTTGTGTTTCTAACCTCTGTTTGACCTTTATGTCTTAGACTGGAAATAGAAGCATATAAGACCCTTGATCCTTCCGTTCGTGTGGTGATCTTGAAAGCCTTATGTGACATTCGAGTTGAGGTATCACTGTGGTAGATGAAGATTAGATGTTGTGTTTGTTGATTTGAAATAATTGCTTAGTCGATTGTGATGTTGTTTTTTCCACCTAATTGATCGTAAACTTTACATTTCCCATTTAATGCTATGGTGGTGAATGAATTAATTAATCTAACAAAAAAGGTGGGAAATATCAATTGGTTAATGGCTCAAGTGTCAATTGTTGGGAAAGTAACTGAAATATTTAACAAAGATTTCAGCCCAACCTGTACTTTTTCTCATGTTAAATATTCTTGACTTTCACCACAGAATCAAACTGTTTTTTTCGTACTTTCTTTTGTCTTAAATGCTTAAGGTTCAGTCATATGGTAATGCTTTCTGTAACTTGTTTTTAGATTGCTTTTGGAATTAACGTTTTGGAGCAGAACATAGTTTCTTGATATTCATGGTTACAATTACTTTGTTGACACCTAAAAATAAAATGATATACCGTCTTTTGCTTTTTTGATTCATAGTCAACTAAGCGTATTATTTCTTTTTCATTTCACATATAGACCTTTTGAAAATATCACTTGATTTTGTCATTTCTTTATTGCTACGTAACGTGTTAGCAACAACTGATTGTGTTGTCATTATCTCATGACAAAAGTTTACCCTTTCAAGGAGTTAGCAACAAATACCTGGAAGAAGCTCTCTTGTTATGTTTCATGGCTGAAGTTTGGCTTTTATAGGAGTTAGCAACAAGTACTTGAAAGAAACTCTCTTGTTATGTGTATTTATAGCAACATGTTTGTTTTTGATTGAGTAATCTTGTTTTGGTTTATCATTATTGATCATTTGGTCTGCTGGTGGTCATCCTTTGGACTAAGCTTGCCTTGTGAGGTAAAGGAAATTGGGTGTCTTAGCGCGTGTTCTCTCAGTGCCTTTGTTTCATTGGGCAACAAGCTTAGTTTATGTTTCAAGTTTAGTAATGCCGCCTGCCTTGTCTGCACTACTTGAAGTGTCTCACATTTTTCATCTAAATGTACGCAAATAAATCGATACTTATAACAGATGTCTTGTGTCATCATACTCTCTTTGAGGTCTGGAGAAACTCAAAAAATGCATGTCTAATCACACAAAAGTAGCTATCTTAGGCATCTGTTTCTTTTTAATCCTTGTTTTTCAAACTTGATGAAATGCAATTACTATTTTGGTAGCCTTTTTGTTTTTGTTACTGTTAATTGTACTAATTTGAATTTGAATTTGAATGATGTTTTGCAGCAAGAAGATGTCAAGAATTATATTGATAACTCCCTTAAACATGGCGTGCAACTCCCAGTGTTCCGTAAAGAACGTATTGGGGGTGATTCTCAAGGAATTAATTACTGGTAATGTAAATCTTTCTTTATAAAGCTTTATGCGATTCTGTTATCTTGGAAATATAAGAATAGCTGTTTCCGACTACAACAGTTCCTGTTTGACGAAAGTCTCATTTTTCTGTGATAAGGTTTGTTATCTATATTTCTTTTGCTGGAGTAGGTATGAAGATGATCCATTGATTGGTTATCGACTATACCGTGAGATACGAAAAGTTGAGGTGAAGAAAGTAAAGACAAAGGGTTCCCAGGTCCTCCCTAATACAACATACCTTTGGGAAACAGTGGCAACAAATTTTGAAGAATTTCAAGACGTTTCTGTAAGTTGCTTAATAAGCTAGTCTGTTTTGTGCAGTATTTTTTGTACATGGTTACTTGGTTATTCATAGTTTTGCATGCTTTTCTTTAATCCATTTTGTTACAAATCCAACATTATGATGTTGTGTTTTCCATTTAAGGATTTACCTATGAGATTCCAGTGAGTGTAGCCTTGGATATTTGTTGTTTTAGTCTTTGAGATTTCTATTCCCCTTTTAATTAGACCAAACATTCTTGTGTGTGTATGTGTGTGTGTGTTTCTGTGCAGAGAAATTATTGGACCAGGACATGTTGCATTTTAATATGAAATGTTCTTTAGAAAGCAATTGTAAAATTTTGATGTGGCTACATATCAAAACATGGTTCCATTTTAGCAGTAATCTTTAGAGACTGCCTGAAAATAATTCTCTGTTATCTATTAGTCCTTTAATCTTCTTATCTGGAAGTCCAAGAAAAGATGCCAGTACAACACTGGATAGCCCAAACAAAAAAAAAAAGAGAGAAATTTCTATCTCAAGCATTCTACTAAAAACAATAGAAAATGCCATCTACTGCACACTATTGTTGGAATAATATCTATTAAGAATCCATCTACTCAGAACTTTTAGACTGGAAAATTGCAACTTGTTCTTTCTTCCATGGGAATCTTTCTCAATTTGCCTTCTTCTTGCAGGAGAAGCTTTTGACAAGTAAAAACAGAACAGAGGCATCATTAGGGAAGAAGTTGAAGAATGACATGCTCCCTGAGATTGAGAAGGTTCATAAGGTACCCAGAGTTACTTGTATGAGAATAAGTTTACTTATCAATATCAGTAATTAAGAACAAACAAGGTCTGTCTTTCTTGAATGAAGTTGCTTTTCCTACTTGTATCTAATTTCCTGTCTTTTTGCGTTTCTTGAATTGATTATATAGTTGTCTGTTTTTTCTATTTTTGCTCAGAGGAAGGAGAAATTGTTGAAGAAACAACACAGGCAGGCTCTGCTTCTTGATAACTTCCTGAACATGGATGGGCTAGGAGCAGGTCGCTCGCTCCGTGACAGAAAACCTGTCACTTACACTTTTGGTAAGATTACTGAAGAGCACAGAAAAAGAACAGTTTGTTGCTTTTTGCTTTTGGCTTGGATTTGTCTATCTATTGTCGATTCCCTCATAAGTAGCTATGATGTTATGGTTGATAGTCCTGGTGGACTCCCATTTTTTGTAAGATATCTTTGGTAAAACCCAAAAAAAAAAATCACCAGTTGGGCGACCTTAATCATGACAAGGTGGTGATTAATGACCAATACATGCTTTCAAATGTTAGCAATGTCAGTATTGAGTATTCTCGACACAATGTATTTTGAACTTTTATTCATATATCTAATTGTTTTGCAGATGATTATGACCGATCAATCAATGAGGCTATCAAAATAACAAAGTATGAAGTTCATGATACATTCTTCAGATTCTCTTTGTAGCTTATTATTGAAAGGAACTTGTACATACATGCATACAACTGTGCAATCTATAGTGATTTGTTTCTGGATCTTTGTTCTAGGCGAAAGCAACCATCACCGGAGCCTATTCAAAGAAGAGATGGTGTAGCCATACCTGACGCTTCTACAAATGGTGGATGGAGTGGTCCTTCACATACTTCCCCACAGGGTAATTTCAGTACAGTTTCTCCTAATTCTCCTGGTTATGATGACATTGGTGAAGACCATAGCCTTGAGCCACTGGACAGGAGGTAAGAGTACTACTACTACTGCACAGCTCCTTGTATTGCAATTTGCATCAAGGATGCTCCTTTGCATAATTATGTAACATGTTACAGTAACAGGCGAAGACAGAGGCCACAACGATACTCAGCAAAAGAGTTTGTTGAAGCAGTTTCAGATAATGAGGCTGATTTTGATAGTGATGATGATATAGTTGGAGAGGCTGTATATGATGATGAATATTTGAGGAAACGTAAACAAAGAAGGAAGCTGTCTAGTAGCTCTGAAGGGGATGACGAGTACCAGTGGGATGAAGAAAATGGGGAAGATGAGGATGAGGAAGAAGAAGAAGAGGATTCCTTAAGCATCAGTGAGGAGAGTGATCAGCCACAAAAGTTCAATAAATTATCAGGCCGTACTAGGAGAGAAACAAAATTACGATCTGTTGATGAGATCCAATCTGGTCTAAGACGCAGTAAAAGGGCCACTAGGAACCGAATAAATTACCGGCAGTATGACCTTTCTGAATCAGAAGCAGAGTCAATGAAACCCGAAAAGTCAATTGTGTCAGACGAGCACTCCGATGCAAGTGAGAATGTAGAGTATTCAACTGGAAGTAAAGATTCTGATGGCATTGGTAATGAACAAGATATGAAAGTCGATCCACCTGCTGTTGGCTATAATGAGGCAGCTGATAGAGAACATAATCAGCCAGTTGAAAAGTCCAGTAGCCCAGACCAAGATGAAGGTGAAGGTGTGAGAAAAAGGCGATTCCTTGACCTTAATGAAGTTGCCCCAGGTTCTGGTTTTGATGACGGTTCAAACACAACAATAAAAGATGAAGACAGAGATGATTTTTGAGCTGATCTCTCTACTGGAAAGCACTGTTTCTAGTTTTCCTTTGGAGAAAATGTATGATATTAAAAAGGTTATAAATTTTGCAATATGTGCATGGAGGAAATTATGATCTAGTTCTTCCATGGTGTAAGTTAAGCAACCTTGATGCGATTCATCTGGGATTTGCGGCAGGGAGCAACCCGGTGCTGAGAGTTCTGTAGATTAGGTAGTCATTTTTTAGTATGTCTACATTTATAGGAACCTAAAGTGGGTGAATGAGAATTCCATGGAAGTTCTTTATCATATCCAATTAGTGTACGACAACCTTTTTAACCGATTGTAACCGAAAAAATTTGGTTTCTATTTGTGCAAGTCTGTAGTTCAATCTTTTCAGTACTGAAAATTTTTGTGGTTGACTTTTAAAAAAATTGATCCTTAACTTTCGATGTATGATAATGGATCAACTCCCCTTAAACCCTTACTTTTGCTGTATAATTTTTTATGCGGTACATTCTAATGCATTATCATCACCAAATTGACAATGTAAACTTCCAACTTCATTTCAGTTCTGTTGTTAATATTATAAGGCATTGAATGGTCTTCATATTCGAGCTTATCGGGTGGCACTAAACAGGTATCGAGTGATTTTCGTCCTCTAGCTTTGGGTGGCGCCAAGCGAAGTGTGCAGGTTCGGTTTCCTAAGTGATAATAGCCGCTCTGATTCTGGACACCAAAAAACAAGGAAAGGGTAAGTTTCTATGTTTCACATAGTCGGTGGAATTCAAATGTTCCACTTTGGCTTTTTAGTGTTCCCATTCTCTTGCTGCAGGCATGCATCTTTTCTGTCGGTGGCCTCAGCTGTCTCTCTACCAACTCCTTCCGTCGCCGCATGTTTTCCGGCAGGGCAGTTTCTTTCTGGGACAGTTGCCTCATGGTCAATTCCTTCCTTCTCTGCTTGTGTCCTGGATAGTTCTTCTTCATCAGCTTTCTCTTTCTCTGCTGCCATGTCCTTCTCCTTAGCAATTGCTGTTTCTTTTGTCAACTCAAGTGCTTGACTCAAAGTTGAGAGACATTTTTCTGCATCATCCAATGGGGACTTGGTCATAAGGTTCTCTGCGACATCTGCAGGTGTGATCTTGGCCTCCCTGATAAGCCCTCGAATTGTATCAAACATAGCATGTTCTTCGAGTCCCAAGTAATTCTTGGCCAACACTTTGAACGCCTCAAAACTGCAGTAAGACAGTTCAATATGCTTGTCCATCCTTCCCCTCCTAATCAGGGCAGGATCAAGCTTCTCCACATAATTGGTAGTGAACACTATAATCCTCTCCCCTCCACAGGCAGACCATAAACCGTCAATAAAATTCAACAAGCCCGAAAGCGTCACCTTGCTGGTTGTGTCCTCTTTCGGTTCGTTACGAGCAGCTTCTTTCTCCAATTTGTCATCCTCAGAAGATATGCTTCTTTGGCCTGTAAGATCAAGCGAGCAGTCTATATCCTCGATAACAATGATAGATTTCCCAGTTGTTTCGATCAAAAGCTTCCTCAAATCAGTGTTGTCCTTCACTGCAGTGAGCTCAAGATCATAGACATCATAGTTCAAAAAGTTGGCCATTGCAGCAATCATAGTAGACTTGCCAGTTCCAGGAGGGCCATAAAGAAGATAGCCCCTCTTCCAAGTCTTGCCAATCCTGGCATAAAAATCCTTGCTTTTGCTGAAAGTTACAAGATCTTCAACAATTTCCTTCCTTTTCTCAGGCTCCAAGGCCATGGAATCAAAAGTGGCAGGATGTTCAAAAGATACGTGACTCCACATAGTCTGCCTGTAACTTGACCACTTCTGTCCGGGACTGTTGGTGTAAAGCTTTCTTTGTCTACTCCTGACGTTAATCTCCTTCCCTTCCCTAATCACATGCTTCAAGTAAATCTCTGTAATGATCTCTCTGTGACGTTTATGAAAAGTGAGCCTGTAATATCTCCTATCCGGCTGAGGATACAGAGACTGCCCGGTGGTCGTAACTTTGCTAGAAACCCACCAAATTTTGACGCCTTCAAACTCGTCTGTCACTCTCTCGTACTCGTCCATGCTAAAAACCAGGTTGCTGCTATCTTTTCCCATCTCTGCTTTGAGCCTTTTAGCAAACTTTGATGAGTTGACACTTAGGTAAGCCTCCACAGCAACGAAAGCTTCACTTCGTTTGAGTCGATCTCCTGTGTACTCGTGGATTGATATTTTGATGTACGGATAGAAAAGGCTCATGATTCTCTGTGTATACCTCTCAAAGTGCCTGCGAACCTGGTATGGACAATAATGTTGGAAAACAGCCCAGAAAAACATAAAACTGGCAACGGTGGACCCCATTGTCGCCCACATCTCCGTCGTTGTTTGAGGCATTAGCATCATTTTTACTTTCTTTCTGACTCTATGGGTGATTGTTGCCGTTGTTCTGTTGCACCCTTTTCTTGTCTTGGGCTTATAATACGTGGGAAAATGTTGTTGGTCTTGTGATTCTTTCTCTTCTAATCATGGTCAAACGTACGGACTTCGTGAGTTTTGCATTTCCTTTCATATAAAGTGAGTGAAGAGGCTTGGAGAGTATGAGCAAGTGTCAGAGTTTAGGTACACAATTAGAAATACAATCGTGGTTGCCAACACTGACCTTCAATGCTATTCACACATCTTTTGTTTTTTTCCCACGATGTGATGTGAGGATCTCAAGAAAGTGAATTTGATTCATTCATATTTACACTTATCCGTGCTTGAATCGGATAATCTTTTGTGGAAAATAAAATTTTGATTTTAAAATTTAAACAACTGTATATATGAAAGGGTTTAAATTCACTATCTCACTTAAACTGAGAGAACTTTTTATCAACTCACCTGCATCCTAGAATTATTCACGACCTCATTTCTCTTCATAAAATAAAGAAATTTTATTAGTGACATTGTTAGGTTTAAGCCTCCACCAGGATATTCCATAAGTTGAAGGTTCCATCTAATGGGGTCCAAAACATATGCTAAATCAAAAGAGTGGTGAGTAATCAACCCATGATGAGAATGGCACACATGTCATACACATACTAAATTAGAAGCCAATTAAACGACATATAAAAGGGAGTCTATACAAAGGAACCAGCAGATGTGTTTATATTAAATAATGTTATTAGCATTCTCATGCAAAGAGAGAAAGAAAAACTTTGGATGGAGGGACTTTGTTCTTATGGGATTTCTAGTTTGTTCCTATCCATTGACCACACATACGGTCCTTCTTCTCATGCTGTTTTCTTTCCCTTTTCTTTCTTTCTCTTGTTTCTTCCTGTTAGAAGGATATGAAAACTTTCCTTTTGCATTGAGCCTACGCACAAAGTAATAAACATTAACGGCATAAGAAATTAAGGTACAAAAATATATGCAGTTTTAGGAATCATAGCATCTCAAGTGTCTAGCTTTTAAGTGTCAAACATCATTAGTCACAATATTTTGGATCATATGATGTTCTACGACCAAGAGTGTAGTCAAGAGAGAAATTTCTGGAGTTCTGATGCAACGAGCTGAAGAATGATACTGGCATATTGGTTTGATGATCATAGTCAATTTTGATGCGATTTGTATTTTTAGCGGTAATCATACTTTAAGTTTTTGTTTTTTTAAAGTATAATCATACTTAAGCTGCTAATAGTGTAAATACCGAGACATAGAATGAGGTGGTCTTGAGGAAAGAGATAAATATCACGCAACTTTTGGAAATGATTTTGAAAGATACTAAAGGTCCGCAAACAAGTGTGATCTGACTTGTTCAGTTCCTTCGGTTAGTTAACTGACAAAAGTGTCCAGTCATGTTAGTCACGCTTTTTGATTATCTCAATCTTGCCTCTTCTTTGGCTTGCTAATTTGTTCTTTCATAACAACAAAGGCCAGTAGACATTGAATTGCATGAAATTGAAATTGGAAAGAAGAAGAAGAAAGGCATACGTCCAAATATGATGTCCGTACACTTTTCTTTTGAGCCTTTAATTGTCCATCACATCCGTCAACAAGCTCATACTCGTCTAGTCCTGTCCACGTATTAGTCAATCAAACACTTCACGCGTACTTTTTGAAACTTAAAGCAATTGTCAATTTCTAATATGCTAGTCATTCTAAAAATTTCATAAAAAATTTCCTGGCAAGTGAAAATGAGCTCCACTTCAAGATTGGGCCCCTTTCTTCCTGGAGGATCCTTTTCAGGTTCTCAAGTTGAATAGGACTAGACGCCACACGTACAGATTAAAACATCCTACCTAGTGCTCATAATGCTCAGCCTTCATGATTAGGGTCAATGCCCTATGAATCCACACCCACAAAGCACAACAAAAGGTCATCAATCTAATATCCCTGGATTACCAGAGGGATTTCTCAATTGTAACCGATCACAACCGAACCAAATGCTTTGCTTTTCGGACTATAAAATGCTTTCAGAGCTTAAGCCAAGTAGCAGCTCAATTAATGCGCGGGTGTCCAACACCAAATTATCCCACATGGATACTAAAAAAAGAACTAAAAAAAAGCAGCATGAACCACTATGAATAAATTATGATAGTCATTACGGCTGCTGATTATGATTTAGGACAACAAATTGAAAGGAAACCCTTTTCCCTGTACAGGAGAAAAAGTACATATAAAAACTTACTAGACCGTTCAAGGTCCCGATAAAGAATAACATCACTCCATCACGAATGATGCCATCTTAAGTGTAACCAGCCTCTCCTAATTTCCTTATGGATTCAGATTCTCAGTATTTTCCTCACTGGCGAACCAGTTTAGAATTATCTGAGAGCTGTGACAAATGTAGGTAGAGATCCTTATTGGAGTTCTTCATTGTACCTTTTTCGACTTGAGCTACAATTGAAATATCTGAAAGCAGGAGTTGCCAGTATTTTCCCACAGAAAGATAAGTGTAATGCTTATACACTTTCTCAATATGAGATACTTTAATAAAAAACAAAAGAACTGCATTTAATTTCATTCACAATATATAAATGGAATGCACACCAAGTTATCACTTGCCCCCTCAATTTCTATTTAGCAGATACAAAAAGACTATAGGACTTACCTTATCTCAAGCTCTTTAGATTTCTGAACATCATCTAGAGCTGAGTTATATTGGCAAGCCCATGTTGTGGGTGAACTCCTCGTTGTTGCTCACTAAATTGTTAAATGGGAAAACGAACTAGAAAAAGGAAAATTAAACACACAGTATAAAATCTAATGCAAATGAATAAATAAACAAATAACATAAAGCAAAATAATTGAAAAATTAACTAACAACCTAATTAATCAAAACATTGAAATTAAAAATATTGTAATTAACAAATAAAACTAATCTAATTATCTAATTACAAAATTAACCCTAAAATTGAAATTAACAATCATAATCTAACAATTACGAAAAAGTAGTAAAATTAAG
This sequence comes from Erythroxylum pedicellare, assembly GCA_027563575.1. Classification (NCBI taxonomy): domain Eukaryota; kingdom Viridiplantae; phylum Streptophyta; class Magnoliopsida; order Malpighiales; family Erythroxylaceae; genus Erythroxylum; species Erythroxylum pedicellare. The sequence goes on from JAOQMP010000006.1 coordinate 35,823,540, forward strand.
CATTGAATTTATTAAAAATTAAAATTACAATGAAATTAAACAAGAACACAACTTCAATTAACCATAAAATCAACTAATTAGTTATAATTTAACGCAAAATCCTCACAATTTTACAATTAATGAGCAAAATTGCATAAATTTGCAATTCCAAGTAAAATTTCATCCAAATCGTATGTAATTCATCAAATTAAATCAATAAATTATATGTATAAAGATAAAATTCAACTATTAAACCATAATTAACCACAAAATCAAGTAAATTTTCACAAAATCCTAATCCTAGCATTTTTGGGTTGAAAATCCCTAAAGATTGCAAAATACCCAATTATTGATGCATAAACAAGTGAAATAGATAAGATACTTACTTACATGTCATAAATTTGCATGAAAAATGCTGAAAATAGGTTGGAGATTGAAGGGGGCGATAGTGAGGGAGTAAAGAGAGAAGAGAGAATAAAGACAATGAAAGAAGTAGGGTAATATAAAGGGTTGTAGCGGACTTACACGATTTACTACATGACCATTTAGCTGACATGTAAGTCATAGACTCTTCAAAAGCCAAGAGACTGGCCTGTAGCCCATCATGAACTTACACGATCTGTTACATAAGCATGTATCTAATCGTGTAAGTCTATTTAGGAGTGTCTAATAAGCATGTAAGTATCTGCAAACGTGTGCAATATCAAAAATAGTTTAACAAACTTAAAAGTTTTTGCACTTAAGTTACGAAACTTTAACACACATACCCTAACATAACGATTATGCACAATCTCTTCAGGATCCTAAATTTCCTAACCTAGAACAGATCAAAACTCAATAAAATCTTATACTGACATCAAAATAAAAACAAAATGAAATTAAAATTAAAATTAAAAAATTAAACCTAGCCTAATTCTTGGGGTGCCTCCTAAGTAACGTCTGTTTAACATCGTTGGCTTAATGTACCTTTCATTCTCAACGCAGCTTATAAAGATATGGTTTTGTAGTCTTATCGTACGTTCCACATCCTCTAAGTAAACTACTTGTTATTGCTTATGACCGCAATTTTCCTTCGGTTTACTACCTTGAACTTGTAAAGCTTTAGTGATCCTTTAAAGGTAAGGTCCTGCAAAATATCTAAAAATGAAGCATTACAAGACACACTAGATTTAATTACTTCATTAAGTTCAAGTGTAGGATTAATGACATTATATTTTAGAAACAACCTCTTCATCCCCACCCCTTAATATTAACTTGTTGTCGTCAACATCTATTATTAACTTAGAATTCGCCAAAAAGGATCAATCAAGGACTAGATGTACTTCTACATCTTCCTTCATGTCAAGAATCACAAAATCAATTGGGAAGATAAAATTATCAACCTTAACAAGAATATCCTCTATAATGCCCCTAGGATGTTTTATTGATCTATCTGTCAGCTGCACATTTATCCTAATAGGTTTTAGTTCTCCCAATTTCAATTTCTTAAATAATGAATAAGGCATCATGTTAATATCAGCCCCTAGGTCGGCTAAAGCTTTATCTATTTTTAAATTATCAATTTGACAGGGAACAATAACACTCCCTGGATTTATGAGCTTCTCTGATATCTTGTTTTTCAAAATTTCGGAGCATCTTCTACTTAGCGTAATAGTTGCCAACTCCTCTAACTTTTTGTTGCTCGATAGTATCTACTTTAAAAATTTCAAGTGTTAGGCATTTGCACAAGAACTTCAACAAGAGGTAAGTTAATTTGGACTTGCTTAAATAGTTTAAGGAACTTACCAAACTATGCATCAATTTGGTCTTTCTTTACTTTAGTCAGATAAGGATGGCAGATTGAAATTTCTTGACTTTTCCAAGTGACCTTCAACTTCAACTTTTACTTGTCTCTTACTAGTCTCCTTCTTCTTCTGAAAGCTTTTTTCCGCTCCTAAGGGTGATCGCCATTATATGTTCTTTAGGATTTATCTTCGTATTACTAGGCAAACTCTCCTATGGTCATTCAGATACTAACTTCATGGTTTAACTGATCTGAACCTCCAAATTATTGATAGAAGCCTCCATTTTTTTATGTCTTACCTCAAAATCTTGAGCTATTTTTATCATCATCTCTTCTAAAGTAGGCTTCTTAGCTTACGATGCTTTTTTTGAAATCTTGGTAGAGGGTTATTTCTTGCTTGCCTATGGTTTTTCCAGGAGAAGTTAAGGTGATTCCTCCATCCCAAATTATATGCATTACTGTATGGATTTTTTTAGAGTCTGGGAGCATTCCTTATATAATCCACATGCTTGGGCTGTAATGCTAACAATTTTAACCTACATGTTTTAGCTCGCACACCTTGCACTGGATAACTTGACATTGTGGATTCATCATCAATCTATCAATTTTTTTTGCTCAACACTTCCCCTAGTTTGTTAACTGTGTCGCTCTGTTTACTTTATATACCCCTGCTAGCTTGTTAAATCTTATTCACAAGGAGCACCACTGATAATTGTTCATCACTATATCTTCAATAAGGTCATGAGACACTTCTGGTGTCTTATTATTTTAAGTACTGTCAATCATTGCATATATTGACTACCTTGTGTTCTGATTTAGCTCATTATAAAAAGTCTGAATCTACCTCCAAAGCGGTAGACCATAACGTGAGCATTTTCTGAACATCTCCTTGAACGTCTCCTATATGTTATATAGTGTTTTAGAATTAACTTGGGACTAAGGAGGAGATCTCGTTCCTCAACTTTGCAGTCTTCACTAGTGAGAAGTACTTCGATGAAAATTTCTCTACCATTTGATCCCATGTAGTAAGTGATGATCTTGTCATTTAGTTTAACCATTGCTTCGCCTTTCCCCTAATGAAAATAGGAATAATCGTAGTCTTATCGCATCGTAATTGGCCCCATTTATCTTAAAAGTATCATAAATCTCCAAAAATTTAAGATATGTGCATTCAAATCTTCATCTCGTAGTTCATCAAATTGAATAGATTGGGTTGCACCATCTAAATAACACTCGTGATTTCAAAATTATTGGCATTCACAATCGGTCTAATAATGCTTGACTCTGCCCCTATTAAGTTTGGTCTAGCGTAACTGAACATCATTTTTAATTGGTTTGCCATAATTAGTAATTCCTCAGTATCAATATGAACTCCCAAGTCTTCTATTTGTCGATTTAGCTCAAACTCTTTAAGTTGCGTTGTGCGGAGATTTCTATGAGCTGTCTCTCGATTTCTGGATCTTCATCTACTAAGCTCGCTAGATTATATCAGGGTCATAAACTGACCAAAGAATCAAGATCTATGAGAAAAAAGAAAACTAAAGAGTCAATCAAATAAAATAAATTAGAAACAAAAATAAAACAGAATAAAGTAAAAATGACTAGATTAATAAAAGGTAGAATTTCTTAATATTACTAATCCTCGACAACGACACCAAAAAACTTGATTGATTATGACATATGCATATAAAGATTTATCAGTTTTACTGCAAGTGCACGGTGTAGTTGTAGCTAGCACTAGCAAGTACGAGTCGATCCTATGAGAATTGTAAGCACTAGTATTAACCCTTGTACTATTTTCTAATCGTCGAATTAGTTTGTGGATTTTATTAAAAATTAAACTAAAAAATAAACTAAGATTGACACAATAATGAACTTGGATAAGGAAATAAAAATGTCAATATCAAATAATAATATCTAGTTGATAAATTCCCCTAAGAATTCTTAAATATTAAGCCTTTTTATGCAATTAAATTATTGATTATTAGATTGTAAAACTTTCTATCTTATACTAATATCTTTCTACTGTTGACAACTAATCCTTAGTTGATTAAATGAAATCTCTTTCTATTTAAAGCCCCTAAGATTGCATTATCGATTTGTAAATTTTACTATTAGATTTGTCCATAATTCAGAGAATTTATGTCAACTTATCTTTATGTTTGTATGCAACTCATTCTAATTATGATATATCTATTCACATAAGAGGATTTATCAATCTCAATCATATAAAATCAAATTATGGACTAATATTTTGGATATATTAGTTTAAGAAAATAATGTATAATTGAATCTCAATAACTCAATCAATAAAATTGTATTAATAAAAGATCAAATCATATTGTTATCATAACTTAGGGTTTGATTGACTTTTTCTAATGGTCCATGTTGAATTAACCATAAGTTTACAACGTAACTATAGCTAGTATTGATAAGTAGGATTCAATTTCATAAAGACGATGAATACTAATAATTATTGTTATCCTATTATCTAGCCTATGAATTGATTTTGGTTGTTAATAAAAGAAAATAAAACTAAAGCAAGTAAAATAACATAGGCAACGATATTGAACAGAGAATTAAGAACTCATTTAGAAAATTACTGATATAAAAAATTAGTATTTAGGTTTTAAATCCCCCTAAACCCTGTATGTTAATAAATGATCTTGAGTCTACTATCAACTAATCCTAAGATTTTCAACCGAAACACTCAGGTTAAAGTTTATAGGGATTCGACAAGGGGATCCCTTGTCTCCATACCTCTTTACCTTGATGACACAAGCACTCCATAAACTTATTAAGCATGATGTAATACGAGAGAAGCAGTTCAGATACCACTCTAGGTGTGGTAGATTTAAACTCACCATTCTTTGTTTTGTAGATGATTTGATCCTACTTTCGAAAGCAGATGCCACCTCTATCTCCATCTTCATGAAAGCCCTAAAAATCTTTTAAAGAGCTTTCAGACAACAAGTAAATTGTTCCAAAAGCAATATTTTTCTATCCAAAAATGCCTCACATCTATAACGTTCGACCACTTCCTTAATGGGAGTACAATTACAGGAGTTCCCAAAGAAATATTTGGTAATTCCCTTCTCTCCACACAGATTAAAAGCTAGAGAATATGCATGTTTACTTGACAAAATATAAGCCAGAATTTCATCGTGGAGCATTAAACATCTTTCCCAATCTAGAACGGTTCAACTTATTAACTCAATTCTCAATTCTCTCAATATCTATTGGGCTTCCAATTTTCCTTTTCCAAGTTCCATTTTGAAAGTTATTGACAGATTATTCAACAACTTCTTATGGACAAGAAGCAAGGAGAGAGGCCCCTAAAGATCAAGGTGCTTTGGGGATTTATTCCATCAAACTTACAAACTCAAACCTACTCACCAAAAGGTTATGATGACTAATGAAAGACAAACAATCCTTATGGTGTAGATGGATTCATAGCTATTTCATCAAGAATCACAGTTTGTGGTCTATAGATTGTACTCATATTCCCTCTACCACACTTAGAGTCATTCTAAGACTGAGGGACCAACATAACACAAACTTCATTGTGCTTATAGGCAATGGAACCTCCACCAATTTTTGGTATGACAACTGACTGTCTATGGGCCCTTTGATTAACCACAATGGTGCAGAGTCCCTTAGGACTTTGTTCCCCATAGAAGTGACAGTTGTTGCAGCCTTGCAAAACAAAGATAGGATAAGGAGAGCTTCAATCCCCACCTTTTTATCTGATGAAATTTATGGATCTTTTTGCAACAATGAACAAGACAAATATGTTTGGAGACATACAACTGATGGTTGATTTTTAAACTCATCTTATAAGGCATGAGGTTTCAAGCAACTCCCTAACCTGACATGGACCAGAGACTTACGGGCTAGTCATCTTTAACCTGGAGCTTCCTTCACACTGTGGCTTGCGATGAAGGGAAGACTAAAAACAGTTGACAGAGTGGACAAATACACTCAACTTACTAATCGGTATTATTTATGAAGACAAGCAGAAGAAACCAATGAACATTTATTCTTCAAATGATAGTACATTATCAACATTTGGAGAGATATTTAAGTCGATGATTGCTAAATGGGATGATTGACAACATAGAATTTATACAAACACTACAGCTTCCTTACCGAAATAGCACTGCTTCTAAGTGTTTTTTGATAATGCTATCTTTGATGGTCATCGCTATTTGGGATAAGAGAAATCTACGTACATTTCAAGACAAAGCCACCTCCCAAGAGCATTTTTATAACCAATTGTTTAACCATATATGGCTCCAAATTTACGTCCACAAATGGAAGCTTCAACATGGATCCTATCTTCATAGATACTGGAATGTTTGAGATGTGGCTCATGGGTACTGTTGGTATGTTAATATGACTCATATGTAAGCTGTTGGTCATGGTATCTCCTAAGTCCTACTATATAGACTTAGCCAATGGTCCTAGCTGTTTACAGATTAAGTAATGGTAGTTGATAGTTGAAGCAAGCAACGCATGGATGGTTCTCATTATGGTGCATTAGTTGTATTGTAATTGTTTCTTACACTACCATGGTGTATTGTAAGCCATTTTAAGTTGCCTTCAAGGCTTAACATGTTCTAATTTAAAAAAAAAGCTTATAAAATTGCTTTACCGATTTATGAATTCCTCTATCAGGTTTGTCGTAATCCGGAAGATTTATGTCATCTTATCTCTAGGGTTGCAATCAACTCCTTCCAATTACGATAGATCTATTCATCAATAGGATTTCTAAATCTTTATATATAAAATCAGGTTATGATCTAATATTCCTGGGTTTATTAAAACATTAATAAAAATACATAATCGGACCACAATATAACAATCAAACCAATTGCTTAATAAAAGAATCAAATCATATCAAAGTATTAATGTAGGGTTCATCTAACCTAAATATTAATAAGATGTTTAGTTGCGCATTATCGAACACAAAATCAATCATACACAAAAAGAAAAACGAATTGAAAACAATGGGATCATAATTTTAAATCTCTTTGATTGTTTTTTATCGAATATTCTTGCGATGTAAAGGTTTGCTCTTGTATTCTGATGGATCTTTTGATAAATTCCTCATATTTTTTGCTTCTCTAGAACAAAATTGCCCCTTGAGAATGATCTCCATGTTTAGAATTGCCTCCTAAAGTTTGCTCCGTTTGTTTGCCTCTGCTCACGTCCTTTTATATTAAATTCTAAGGTTTTGGTCAATGCACAATTTGATGCACAGTCGCAAGCAATTTAAATGAAGAATTATATACCAAATGTTAAAAAAAGGACTAGAACAAATTTTCATAAGTAAATACATAAAATGGAATTTACTAGACTTTGGAATATAGTTGGAGCATTTCTAATACCAGATGGCATAACGACGAATTCATAATGGCCTTTATAGGTTTTGAATGCAATTTTATGTATGTTACTTATATGCATTTGAATTTGATGGTAACTTACTCCAAGATCAAGTTTTAAAAGTGTCTACCTATATATGACTCATCTAACAACTCTTTAATTAAAAGAATGGGAAATGTATACGTGCCATTAAATTGTATGTTTGTTAAAAGGTTTATATTTTACAAAACCTTTAATTTCCATCTTTGTTTTTCACCAAAATAATAAGAGAGGAAAAAGGTCTTATATTTTATTGAATGATCCCTTATTGCAACATCTCCTCTTTCAGTTCTTGAATTGTCTCTTTATGCTCTCTCACATATTCTAATGTTTCAAGTTGATTGCTTCATTCCCCTCCAACAAAATTCGTTGATCATATACATTGATTGGTGGTAGCCCTGTGGATACATCAAAACATCCTCATAATCATTCAAAAGATTTTTTAATCGTTCTCCCAATTTCAGTGACAAATAATTCATAAATGAAATTTCTCAACCAAACTGCCTGTAAAGTAGCTCCATAACATACAACAAACTTAATAATAATGCAAAATGACTTATACCTAATTTAGGCCTAAATGTACTCATTATACTTACATTTTGATTGAGGATGCAAATGGAGGTCTTAAGTGCAAAATAAAGTTATTTGGAAAACCTAGGCAAATTCAAAAGTTCATCATAATTTGAGCATAACTTCTTATCTAAGATCTAATTGAGATGGTTTGAAATTATATAGATTCCTAAGAAAGAGATCTAAAACTTATATGTTTTGCCATCAAGCTTAATATTAGGATTAAAATAACAAGGGCATGTTCAACACTAAAGAGTTGAGATGAAGAAATAACCTATTACATTAGCTAATGGGAGGTCGTGTAGTAGAGAAAAGATCTAAAAAAGATTAATGGTCTGAGACATGACTATATATTGACTCATTTGATAGTATAAAAAAATTATAAAAGATGCATAACCTTAGACACAGATGTTTTTAAATTTGTGATAGTATAAAAAAATTATAAAAGATGCATGATCTTAGACATAGGTGTTTTTAAATTCGTGTTAATTCCTAGAGTTTAACAAATACATGCCTATTTCTATTCCCAACTATAAGCAAAATGATCTATAGTATGGGACACAGTTATGTCTCAGAACACATCTATTTTGGACCTAAAATGCATCCGCCATTTAAAGATCCAAAACCCATAAATTTTAGTTAGTTGTTAATATTAACTTTTTCTAGAGTTTAGAGGAGTAGTCATCTTTACTTTTTCTTCTTTCTTTTTTTTTTTTCCATCCAAAATCCTACAAGAAAAAACTTCTATACTTGGCCAAAGGAAATGAATACGTTAAGATGTATTAAACTATAAGCTTTGATTTATTTTTATAGTTTGATTTATATACTTAGTATTGAATGTTCTTCTATCTTTATCTTTATGATTATGCCATTTTGTTAACATGCATACTAGTTTATTATTTGATCTAATATATCAACTAGATTATATATTAAATCAAAATTGTCTAATCCCTCTAATATAAAAAAACTATATTTTAATGAATTGTTCCTAAGAAGAATAATTGATCTGATGTATCCTTTTGCTTACTTAACTATGCATGAATGTTATTAGATCTATTAATCAAGTTAATTTAATCCATAGATAGGAAGAAATTTGTATAGTTTAAGGAAAGAAGCTAAACAAAGACACAAAAGGATAATTAAGCTCATTAAATCTTATTTGATAGAGATTTATAATCTAAAATAGAAGAGACCATGGCTAAATATAGGACTTTGAAGGAGCTTAATGCTCTTTATTTAAACCAACAATCCATATGGATCACTTTCCTACCTTAGAGACCAATATCACTTTCGAATTAAAATCTAAACTAATACATATTTTGTAATCTTGTTATGGTCTTACAGCTGAATATTTGCATAAGCACCAATAAGAGTTCCATGTGGTATATAAGTATGAAGCCTAGGAGGGTGATAAAGGAACAAATAAAAGTTTAAGCTTTTTTTATTCTCACACCAAGATGCAACAAAGGATTTGACTTTATTACTTACTTTTTAGAAGTATTATCATTAGAATGAGATGATGAGGTTATTCCTAAAAATGTACTTTATAGCTCCAAGGGCAATAACCATTTAAAAAAAAATTGTGGTGCAAGGTACCATAATGGAAAATATGTATAAGAATATTGGATACGCTTTAAGAAATTATATGCTAACTGGTACCATCATCAAATTAGTGAGATACTAATTATTCAATATTTCTCTGAGGGACTTCTACCCATCGATAAAAATATGATTGATGTTGCTAGCTTAGAAGCCTCAGTGGATAAGACCCTAGAGCCAATAAGAACTTGATTGCTAATATGGCAGTTAATTCATAACAATATAGCATTAAGCTTGACTTAATACCTAATCATGTCAATAAGATAAATATTTCTATCCTTGACTAACAAAAGTTAAATCTAACCTCTCTTATTTATATAATAGTTATGAGTAATATGCAAATAGTGAAAGTTTGCGGGATTTGTTCAAAGATGGGACATCCAATAGATATGTGCCCAATGCTTTAAGAGGAGTCTATCGAATAAGCCAATGCAACAGGTGGATTTTTAATACTATCCTGAAGAAATTATGATCTTTGTTTAAATGCATATAATCGAGGATGGAGGCATCTTCCTCATTTTAGCTTTGGAAACCCACAAGTGAATTTATTGATGGCTTAAAATCACTTAAGCTTCTAACAATTCAAGCAATCGTACCATCTACAAATGCTAAAATAACTTAAGTCCAATATGATCTGACTAATCCAATCTGAAGTTAATAGACTTAACCCAGGTTGAGGGAGCTTTGAACTGATCTTGGGGTTTAATTATAAACATTTTTAAGATTCAGGTCGGGCTTGAACTTGAGCTCGGGCTCTACAACAAGCCTAGTACAAAGCCTGAAGCCTAATTATATTAAAAATAATGTTATTTTATTTTTAAATAAAGTTATATCTTTTAATAATGAAGAAATTCTAAGACATTGATTTCAAAGTCCAATAGGACTAAGTTAACCCCAAGAGTCCAATCCTTTAGGGGATTTATGATTGAAACAATGCCCCGAATGCTCTATTTATAGAGTTACTTTCCTCCTCTTTATCTTTGGTGCTCACTTCTCAATTCCCATATTGAAAATGAAAAAGACAAGAAGGAGGAGTACAAACAAAATATTTAGGTCTTTGGCTGAATCACAAAACTTTTTAAAACTTAGATTTTTATGCTTGACATATCCTAATTGGGCTTTAAAACATTTAATATTTTTTTCTAAAAAATTGTGCTTTTAAGCTTATCCTAGCTTAAATGGGCTTTAAATTATTTAATATTTCTCTAAAAGAGTTGAACTTTAGGCCTAATCAGGCTTGACTAGCATAATTATGTCTAATTAAAGCGTGATTAGGCTTGAGCCTAGTTCCAACTGCTCAAGCCCGATTGCCTTCATGCAAACGTAATAGCGTTCCGTTCAAAGTAAGCCACTCGTGGAGTGGAATGATCTTTCTGAAAGTTACGAAAATTTCATCGTACTATTAAATATAACCAAATAAACCGAAAATACTAGCCTTAACAACCTGAACTAGAAAGTCCACTGGCAAGTTCTGTAGGCACTTTGTAAATATGAATTTGAGTTTTATGGAGCAGAGAAAAGTTAATCTCCAAAAGAAACTGATATCAGTTGCAACCAGCATTCTCAAATTTCCCATATTTGGTACCATTATTGCAAGTTTCTCAAGTTGCTTTTTGACGGTAATCAAATACCCAAGTATATCCGCCGCATAGGTAAAGACTTCTGATATCTTCAGCATTGAACCATTAGGCCAAGTCTTCTTATCTTAGAAACCATGAATTCTAGACTGGTTCCCGTTTCAAAAGCCATGACTTGTTAGCAACAGTACCTACCTAGAGGAGGAGGAGAGGAAAGGCATAAAAGCACTAAAAATGAATGAATTTGAAGGAGCTTCTGTGTATACATAACTAGCCAAATATACAACACGATGAAGCTATGACACTACAAAACTTCTATTCCTCTGTTCTAATTGCTGGAGACCAATCACAATCAAGTACCATATCTTTCCGGTATTCATCGGGTCAACAAACCAGTGATCGTCATCCCATCCACTGATACTTTGTTGACAGATTGTTACCTCATGTTGCAGCATTGTGGCCTTCCCGAGCTTTGGAATTTCTCCCAAAGACATGTCATCTGCCTTGGAGATTGGTAATGCGCCGTATAATAATCCTCGACGCATCCAAACTGGCAGAATTTCAAGCTATGTACATACTCCACAGGTTTTGAACTGTTAAACAGTTCCACCCACATTCCCATACTCACATCTTCCATCTTGAACAACTGGAAAAAAGGCAAAATCCTTCCAATGAGAGATAAGAAAGAGAAAGAGAAGAAACATAGATCGCATAGAGGGAGGAGTTGAGAACTTCACAAAGCCTTTAATCGATAGAAGTTGGGAGTCAGGATATGTGGGTCCATTTTCAGAATTCTTCATAGTAGTGGTATCAAATAATGGAAACGATTGCAAATAACTTACTCTTAGTTTGTGTCTCTCGAACTCAGACACAACAAAGCGAGCAATGTCAGATGATAAAATGTAGCCTGGTCCATTTGCATAGGGAGGATAAACTTCTTCTGGCCACTCCTGAAATCATAGAAGTAACGATAAGAAACCATCAATATAACATACCGTGCACCAAAATCAAGAAGCTTATGATAAGCTTCATCTACGCAAAATAGATGAATCAACAAAATGTCAGACAAACAGCAGAGACAGTACTACAGCCGACTGGCTTCTATTCTAAAACCAAATTCATCCTACAGAACAATTAGTAGTTCTCTTTGCCTCATATTCATCCATGAAAAACGAAAAGTTATCAAGCAATCGTCAGAAAGTAGGGGGAGATAAAGGAGCCATGCATGATACTTTACTAAGCACAGACTCAACCAAGAAAGGATTGTAAAATATATTGCTGTTTCACCCCACAAAAGAAAGACTCAATTGGTTAGCAATTATACAGAGGAAGTATGGGGTAGGGAGCATTGTAGATGCTGCACAACTACTACAGGGCAATATAGCCATTCATTTTCAGAGGCTAACATTAAAATTCAGGGGCAAACACTCTAACTAAGTCCACAAAGAAGCTATTTAAATAACTAAAGGCACAGATACATATATCCTACCTCATGTGTAACTGCCCATTTACCATGTCGCAAAACCTTGTAGTAGTAATTGATGTTCCCAATGTACAAGCTTCTGTCCCTTCCGACTTTTCTTGCTTCACTGAGAACTGCATCCACTCTTACAAATGTGTCATCATCACCCTTCATAATGTACTTTGCATGCACTGTGCGGACCTGTGAACAAAGCCAGTACAATGTAAATTATAAACAGAAGAATCAAGGTTAATATTAATTTTCTGCATGCTTGTATGATATTTTTCATCACTCACCCCATATTCACAGATAGCAACCGTTTTTAACACCACAAGATCATAGTTGTCCATGTAAGGAACTATAACAATATCCCCAAAAAATTCCGCCTCCTTCTTTAACTCTACATTCACTTCTTTTCGAGGATGCTGCTCAAACATCAATTACAAGAAGCATGTCATACAATTCAAGCTCATCACGTTGAAGAATAACCATTAAAGGTGTAGGTGTCAACAGTCATCACATACCAGTGCCACAAAGAAGCGGGCTACCACGTTTGAAGATTTAATCAAACTATGCTGCATCCAAGACTTCCTCACAGCCATTCGCTCAGCAAAATGGTTACCCGCAGAAAGAACCCCAATGAAAAGTTCCACAGATCTCTTGGGAAGTGGTGGTGCTTTCCATCTGTTAGACATCTCTAGATGCCTCTGAGGCGCAAAACTAGGATGTGTTGTAGGCAATGAAGCAGCAAATAAAGAGTGGATATCGACATCTCCTGTCACAGTAAGTCCAGTGGCATCCTCAAGTGTGAATCCCTGCCACCAATACCAAAGAATATTAAGAATCATCCACATTGACCTTGACATTAATGTGGTATAGGTATTCACTTACAGTGCGATATGGAAAAGAAGTGACATGCCTCCCATCAACATTAACATGATAACCCTCCAAACCAGCACTAAGAGTTAGAACAAACAACTTCTCCTCTGCAAATGGGAATGGCCAGTCAAAAGAGACCTTTTTTGCTCGGCCGATAAGCCTATTTAACCACCATGTTGCCTTTGACTCCTCAGAGCGGTTGTCATCATCACGGATCCACTTTTCACATTTTACATGATTGTCAACTGTGGCCAATATAAGAATTAGCAATTTGTTATAAAACCAACTAAAAATGGCAAAGTCAATTTCACTAAAAAAACGGAGCGTGTTCTTGTGTTGTTGACTTTTGGATCAATTTAAACAAACTAAAGCACACACACATGCACTTGGAACATTTAGATGAAGAAGTAAGTTCCCTTTTCCCCGGAACTAGAAAGCAAGCCAGGCAAATTGAGCCATAATTTACATATAAAAAATTTAGATTTAAGATCACCAACTTGCATCCAACACTTACTAGCAGTCCAACCAAATCTTTGAATCACACATCAGCAAAGTCAGAACACTGCAACATTTATCCAGGTCTACCTTTCGTAGGTCCGCAAAAATGGTCACGTGAAACTGAAAATCGTGAAACATAACACTGCCTGTAATTTCTAACTCTTTCTAAGTATCATGCTGAATCCACATATGATCACATTAAAGTAAGGCATCCGTTCAAATTTCCTGGAATTTTGTAAGCACAAGGGAGCAAAGACAAGTAATAAATCTTCGGTATCGACTATGCCGCTATGCAGTGCAAATCCATGACAAGTAATACACCCCCAGATACCCAATAACTATCAAGAACGCAAAGGCTAGAGAAAAAAATTCTTTTATGCAGGTTATCAACAACAATTAGAAGATCATTTTCTATCAAACAAATTTTGAAGGGGAAAAAAAAAACTGAACTCACCGGTCTCTTCATGAGCCTTGGACTTCCATCCCTCACACCTCAAAGCTGTTCCCCACTGCATTCTATAACATGTATTCTGCTCAATTACCGGCTTTTCACTCCAATCCCCTTTCAATCTTGGATTGAAATGTAAAATTCTTGGAGGGTCTTCACCTTCCACAGTCTTCAAACCCTGCAACTCCATCATAAACTGCGACACCATCACAGAATCACCGTCTTTAATCAACGATATCTTTGGATCATTCTCCGGATGAGCAGCTCTCGGCTTTCCAACGACAGTTATATGTGACCCCAAAGTTAGGCCACACGGCAACTCCATAACATTCCCTCGGTTAAGGAACTCAGCCCCAGATAATGAAATCGAATGTGGACAATTTTCTGATTGGTTATCAGGCTTCTTCACGTCCACAACCTGCACCAAACCTGCTTCAATCTCTTCCCAGAGCTTTCTCCCAACCTCCCAAGCAGTTTTTGCATTCTTATGAAGCTCCAAGGATCCGTCTTTTATAGTGGGGTCAAAATCCAAACCTGACAAAATTGTATTGGACTGCACAACATTTTCAGAGGTGTAGAGCAAGGACTGAGTTGGCTCGGCCGAGTTCTGCGAAACCCATAAAAAGGGACGAGAGGGAGCGTCCTTGTCCTGCAAATTCTCTTCGCTTTGAAGTTTGAAAGTACGAGTTAACGGTTCTTGAGACACAGAACCCAAACCAGTATTGAACACAAATGGGATTTCTAGAGTTACGAGAAGTAGATACAACAATCCAACACCAATCAGGATTTGAATCGATCTTTGCCTGGTTAAAGACAGGAACATATCGAATCTATCCAATTTGGCCTCGGATTTTCTTCTCTTCATCTTGGGAAATCCCAGAAGAAAACGAACTAATTGGAATCCAGAACAAAGAAGACGAGAGAAAGATAAATAAAAGAAACTACTGGAAGAAGATGAAGAAGAGAATTAGGTCATCAACAGATTGAAAGAGAAGAGAAGAGAAGAGAAACGCGTCGAGAGAGGGAAGGACGTGGAGGGGAAAGTAACGGTTTTAAAGGGCAGATATTGATTTTTGAACAGGTCGGTCCAAGTTCCCTTTTTTCTTTTCTTTGTTTTACATCTTCTTTCCGGGAAAGAGAGAGAAAGTAACAGGAGAATTTTCCTGCGTTCAAATGTGAGAATCATTACTCCATGGAATCAACAAAATGGATAATAAATAAGGCAAAGGACAGACAGACTGCTCAGACATGAATAGGTGTCTTAATCACAAGTTTTCTTAAGAAAAGGAAAGTTGGCAACGGATACTTCCTTTGGGCTGCAATAAATAACATTAACTTGTGTAAAGTAGAAAATTTTATACATTAAGGAGGTTAACTTTTAGCTTTAAATACAATTTATTATATATAAAAATCGAACATCCACGGTTCGAGATTGAAAAGTAATTCAATTATTCCTCTACAAAAACTGGGAACAGGCTATCAATTGGAAGTTTATATTACTTTCAAATTGAGAAGTTAAGTTACGAAAAGGGATTTTCATGGAATTCCATTACCATGATAGGAATAAATTGATTTCCAAAACGGGTTAAAGAAAGAAGGAAAGACATCTGTTTTGACACTTGGAAGACTCCCACCACGCGTGTCAAACTGAGACTGAGGTGCTACTTTCATCTTTCTATGTTGCTTTTTTATGTTTATCCATTTTTGACCCTTTAAATGGACATGAAAACAGGAAGCGCAACCCTATTTTAAAAAAAAATCCAACAAAAGCAACGTTCAACTTGGGAGGACTCAATCCCACAAATTTTTAATGTTGGGGGGTGACATCGAACTTGGTCATTTACCATTATTGACGTAATGTTTTCTGTTGGAGTCACAACCTCAATTCGGCGGTCTAAAGACAATGATGTTATGCACTGGAACTTCCTCTTTCTTATTACACTCCAATACATTAAAGATTTTGTCGACACTGCGCTGCATTGTCGTAAAAGAAACAAAAAGATATATTGTTCTTGATTCTCTTATTGTTTAACTTGCAATCCAGGCAAGCTTTAATTACACCAGTTAGGGAAGTATTAACTTATAATTAAACTGCTAACTATATATAAAATTCCAAGTCAATATTTAAACGGATCTTTAACTGAGAGTTGAAAGATACGGTTGGGTAACTTCGTACTTTCTTTTAATAGGGACTGACGTGCATGGTTTTAGCTCCAAATCTAAGACAAACCTTTCGACCTAAGTCCGCCTAGCTTTTTAAACAACGTAATTGTCTTAATCAAGCTTGTCTAGATTTAACTAGCAATAAGCCAGTAAATAAATCCCAAAGTGGAGGAGGTTAGTGCATTTCCCACCAAATTCATGTCCTGCTCCCGCGCGCCTATCACTTGAATATACTTTGGTTCATTGAAGGGACATTCAGATTTTGAACTTGAATGACTTCAGCCTAAAAGCATCATAGAGGATTATGATTCACCAGTGATAAAATACATGGTGCTATTGCAGATGTCTCTGCAAGTCCACTTAATAACCTAGACAAAACTCAACTTGTTTGTCAATGATAAAAGTTATAAATAAATAAAAACGTGTATCCTACCTTTTAAGAGCTAGTCTCACTGACTAACGTGTCGTTTCAATATTTTACATTTCTTAAAATTTGAGTTATGTGAGTTTAATAAGTCAAATGATCATTTAAGTTGAATGTATTATTTAATCTAAAAGCTTTATTTATAAAACAATAATTATAAATACTTATTTTCAAAAGAATATATAACATCATTCACTAATTTGATTTTAAAATATTTTTTACAGAAAAAAATTTATAATTAGTAAATTATTACATATATATATATAGAAGCTTGTTTCAAAATATATTAATTGTGAATTTCTTCATTAAAAAAAAAGCAAAAAGAAAGGTTCACCATGAGATTTTATCTTGAAAGCTGAAATTCAGCGCGTGAATTGGAATTTATATGCTATAATAATATATAAAATTTTTAATAATAATAATTTAGCTAGAGATAAATAATAAATGCCAACTTTGGTAAAAACGAAAAGGAAAATAATAATTAAAAAAGAAAAAAGAAAGCACCAAAGCCGCTAACACAGTGGCCCCATCAAACACTGAAAATAGAAGTGGCCGTTGATTCGGGAGCAGAAGAAAATTCAATTTATTGGAATGAATGGATGGATGAGTAGGGAACAAAAGAGCTGTTACCGATCATTCGATGGGGCCAAGCCGCCAAAGAGAACTCTTTTTTACAAGGACGAACCCGTCGCCTCTCGAGCTGCCTGTAAAGTGAACATTTCTTAAATCTGAGGACCAACTGGCCATAGCTGTTGAGTGTTGAACCACGTGGGGTACAGTCCCAGTGAACACAACAATACCAACTATACAGTGTTAGTTGTAGAAAGAACCTGTGTTTTTATTTCCAAGTTCTTCCTTCCAACTCTGTTTTTTGTTGGCAACTGGAGAAAAAGGTCCTGTGTCAGAGATGCCTCGGAAAGAATTCAGTGGGGTGGGGTGGCATGAGGGAATAATTCTTTGATTAAAATAACTGATATTTGGATTGGAAATTTTATGTTTCCCAAGTCACTTTAGCTAAGGGAACAACTTGGAGAATAGATTCTTCTGTCCATTATATATTTCTGGGTTTGTGTGGAAGCCCTGTGATTCACTGTGAATGATTGAATCAACCGATTAATCAAGTAGTTAAATGGTTTGAAGTAACCATATCTTATGAACAAAAATTCAGACTCAACAACAACAAGTCTTGGCATTTTGATAGACCTTCACACTGAAGCAATCAATGTTGACAAATGAGATGAAGATTGATCTTGCCATATTTATATCAGCTTTTCCTTTTCTTACAAAAAGTAGTTAAAGCGTAGAACACTGCACCTTTTTCCCTTTTCACTTTCACTGCCTAATTATTTATATATTTTTAGTACATCATATATTTTCCCTTTCATTTCAACTTGGATATTTTATCGTCTTAGGAATACATTAAATTAGTTATTTACTAAAACAAAAAATTCAATATTGTAACGTTCTTCAGAGTGAATGCCCAATTATTAAAATTTGGCTTTGAAATCAAACTTTAAAAATATGACAACTTCTTTAAAAAATAATGCTTATGTACTGATTTTAATGCATGCAGGAAGTTATCTAACTGATCTTCGTCAATGGTAGGAGTATCTTTATTAGGATTCTGAGCATTTTAAAAAACTGAGTTGAATGATTGAGAAGGTTCTACAATTTGTGAGACCTTAGTTTCTTTATCTTCTTTTGAATTTGTATATTCAGGACTATTGGATCTAAGAATGTTAACTTTTGATGCTTTAAGTTTATCAAGTATGAACTTTTTAATATTTATCTTAGTACCTAAAATTGTGGATTGAGGGGGTGCTTGTTTGGTAGGTATGAAAAAAAAGGAATGAGTATGAAATGAAAGATTAAGTTTGATAAAGGGGTATTATTATAGAGTTATTATTTTCATTACCCATTTTTGGGTAATACCCCA
>JAOQMP010000006.1:35871996-35883524 GCA_027563575.1 Erythroxylum pedicellare
TTAGCTAGTCGCTATTTATAGTAGCCCCTTAAAACTATAAAAGGGGAGTTCAATGTAAAGTTCAAAAGGGAGAAGAATGCAATGTGTTTTATCTTCTTCAAACATAAAGCTTCTCTTGGTTTCTGATAGATATCTGTTGGTGAGTTGTTAAGTTTATTTTACTCCTATACGAATCACTTACAATTGGTTATAACATGACATCAATACTGAATACAAGATCCACAGGTACTTGTGATTCTAAGAACAACTTTAAACTTTAGCATGTAAGATAATAATATAATTGTCTACATGCATATTATAGGTTCATTTAAATATAATAAAACATTCCTAGAACATTTCCACGTCAAAAAATTAAAGTTGACAAAGTTTAAATCCTTTAAATTAAAAAAAAGAATTATAAATATAGCTACAAATATTACAACACATATTGGGTAGCAACCTTTACAATCTTTATGTTATAAAAATTGTACATTTCAACATCACTTTAACTTCTGCTAATTCACCATATAGGTCATGCATCTCCCCCATGTATTTACCATTACTTTACCTGCCAACCTCATCTTTTAACATCTTTTCCTCAACCCTTAATATTTTATTCTTAGCATTAAATTCATATGTAAGAGATATTGCCCTTTTATTGAAGTCTTCATTAAATTCATATGTAATAGATATTGCCCTTTTATTGAAGTCTTTATCCACCCATATAAAAATTTTACATTCCTCTTCTTACAAGCATATGGTAATAGAAAGTATTCATTATCAAATAAAAATTACTTTATTATTAATAATTTACCTACCTTATAATTAGGGCATCCATAAAATCTTCTTCCATAATATCATTGGTTGAAGAAGTCATCAAAGAGTTTTAACTTCCATATTGATAAAATATATGATCATCATATTGCTTTTGACTATGACTCCTTATTGATTTGGAAGATTCATCATCCATTATTTTTACTAGATACTTATATACTAAAAAAAAGGTCAAACATATGTGATTTTTTGACACAAACTAACCATGATAATATACATAACATAAATGATATAAAGGTTGACAAAAATGTGATGAATGTAATAGGATATATGCAATTAGTACATACATAATAAGATATTACAACATGTGACTAATATTAATTACACTATTTACAGAACAACTAGTAATTGGTTAGCTAATTACTGGTTATTCTATTTATAACAAAGGCTTTACTAAAGTTCTCCACAAGCACTTTGGCTTAATAAGAAGATAAAATAGTTGGTGATGAATATGTTTATGTTCTATTACATATCAACCAAGATAATTTAATGACAAGCTTATAACCATAATTTTTTACTTCCTACAAGTAAAATGAAGACACTTTCTTGTCTCCTTATAAGCAAAAAAAAAAAACACACACACACACACACACAAAAAAGCCACCAATGTTATACTATTTATGATGATATTGCTTTAACCTCCAATAAGACTGACTGATGAAAGAAAAAGAGCCTACTTCAACTTCAAAAATTTTTTAATACAAAGGAATGAAAGCAAAGCCTAAATATTGGGCCTTGGGGTTAAAACCTCCCACATATCCTCAAAGAGGATAGCAAGACATCCCGAAGGAGGAGACTGCAAACTAGTAAATCTGAAGCCAAAAGACTCTGCATTAGAAGCCAACCAATTAGCGCAATGATTTCCTTCACGAAAGACGTGGCAGAAACAAACCGTCCAAGATTTAGATAATAGAACATGAATAGCCTTTACCAAGGAAGTAGTATAGGAAGACCTCGATCCTGAGGAGGAAAAAATGTTAATGACTACTAAGGAATCAACTTCTAGCTCAACCTGTCGATAGCCCATATCCCAAGCTAGATTCAAGCTCGAATAAATACCCCATAACTCAGCATCTAGGGGCGAGCAAAAGCCAATATGATGGACGAGCCATCTCAACCAAACATCAGAACTATCACGAAGGAGATCACTTGCAAAAGCATTCCGACTTGACATTTGCTTCGCCCCGTCCGTGTTCAACCTAATCCATCCCTCCCTTGGTTTGGCCCAACCAATATGCCTAATGCTACTAGCGCCATGACCCATAACAGCTCGAGAAATAACCGTACCTGCTTTCATGACCTAAGTCACATAATCTAGACCATTTTACTAAAGTCGAATAATGCCTAAACTTTAATTATGCAATTGAAAATTATCTCAACAAAATGAATTATCTAGCCAAATCATGTTCGTGATTCCTTTGATGCTTCAATCACCTAACTAATAGTTAGGTTGCTTCAATCATCTAATTGGTTCCTTCGATGAATTCCTTCAATCATTGAGCTTAATAAATTTTGTGGGTGTTGTTTTTTTAAGCTTAGTTTATATTTTCAGGTAAGATTATGTATTTTCCCACTATTTTTCTATTAACATTTAGTTTATGGAATTTAAATGAAGTGTGTTGTACAATTTTTAGTAATTGGTATAAACAAAAATTTTATAAAAGTTTAAGCTCAATTTAACAAAAATTAAAATTCTACACTTGGAATAAAAGTTTGAGTACCAAAATGGAAAATTGTCCTTCTTATTACTATGTGTTTAGCCCTAGTAATTAGAGAAATGGGGATGCTTTCTCCTTGTTAAAGTTTAAATCCCAGTCTGTACTTACAATATCGGATGTTTAAGTTTCTATGCTTGCAGTTTTACTACAAAAGTTCAATTTCTTGAAATAGGGATACTTCCCATTTGCTAGAGTTTAAATCTTAGTATGTACGTACAATAAAGGATTTGTGAGTTTCTATGCTTTGTAGTTTACCAAAAAGAAGTTCGGTTTCTTTCCTTCTTTTCACACTCACAAGCTAGTAATGAATTTTTACGTCTTAAAATTCAGCCCAAGTCAAGAATGATAAGAAACTACATCAAAGCCTAAGTGTTGGGCTTGACTCAATTAATGATACAACTTGTTATACATAACCATTCAAGACGACACCATGTTTTATTCTCTACCACCTAATTTCACCATCCATTGACGTAATGTATGAAAAACTTGAGATGACATATATTCCTATATCCTATGTGTCTCTGCATGAGCTAAACATTGAGATAAGATGTGCAAAGATCGATGGTGACACGCAATCACGAATTCTTACTTCACATACAACTACATATTCCAATAACAAAACAACATATTATCTAGCACATGGTTTGGAGCTGTTAATCGATACAAGGAGGAGGAGATAGTCGCTCTCACCACAACAGTCATCAAACACAGCAACAACAGGTAACAGTCACCAACTTGCACTAGCAAAGATCATTTTGGGCACATGCGTTGGTGGCGTTTAATTCATTGGAATCACTTTTCACCCTTTTCCTCAGATTTATTACACTTGCTCGAGTAAGCATTGCATTTTTTGGTAGGCAAGTTAGGTGGTGAGTAGTGACGCCGGAGATTGAAGGTTAGGCGTTGATGGTGTTGAAGTTTTCTCCTCAACAGTTACCCTCAAGCAAGTAATAGATAAGAAGTACTCACCAGCGCTAAACCTCCCTCGCTTTCAAAATGGTTGTCTTCATTGATCTATCTTAGTTTCTCACGATGATAAGACTTCAGAGATTAAATCCTTGTCACTGTCATTGCAATGTATTATATGATGCTCTGAATTAGACCAGTTAATAAATCCAATTAGTAAAACCTAATCAAATTTAGTTAAAAGGCGTGGCAGAAACTGTACAATGTACTGCTCCAAAGGCGCGTGATCCCATACTTATTATTATTAAAAATAACCTCCTCAAGATTCTATGAAACACGTCTACTCGCGTGATGTGACCGGTAACTAAACCGCAAACAGACACAATACTTACACGTGTCGGTTGGGGAAAGCGAGTAGCATACATTACATCCTCGCGTTTGTATCTAATCTTAAATATATCATTAGATTGTCCGAGAAAAACTCTTGAACTCAAATCTCAATTTGACGAGGGGAAGAAAAAATTTCCAATCTTTAGATGTGGCCAGGTTAAACTACGCCGTGGGCGTACTGCGCGCCTTTCTGGCAATAACCAATCCCTGCCTGCTTACCTGAGATTCATGTAGTTAAGTCTGGTTTATGTAAAAAAGATGAGATTATAGAAAGGGAACTTAACGTTTAATTTAAAGTAAAAATAATATTTAATTATGAAACATAATTATAATTTAAGAGTTGTCTAATTATGAGGGTAACTCTCTCTGTTCTAACCCACAACTTTATCTACTCCCTCTGCTATTCGCAGACGCAACACTGTCTTTCTATACTGAATTCTGAGTCCATTAAATAACCCCAAGCAAGCTTTTTCAACTCAATACTAAACCCCTTTGAAGTCTCACTCCTCACTCACTAAGCTCCCCCGCACTCAGTTCTGATCCCAAGCTCACTGAGTCGCGCTGACCCCTCTTGAATGACTTGGACCCCGATCCATTTCCGGGAATTATGGATCCTCCACTGATAAACGAGGTCTCCTTCGCTGCAGCCAACCCTTCCTCGTACACTTTGTCGGAGATTTGGCCCTTTGGAGCTATTAATGGGGATAGTGGTGGTGGTGGGTTGGGGCTTCGGATGGGGAATTTAGGGAGTGGGTTTGGTGGAGAGATAGACGGGTCAGCGGAGGAGTCGACGGTGACGGAGCAGAGTGGCGGTCGGAATGGGCGGAAGAGGAGAGATTTGAGTTCGGAGGATGAATCGTCTAAGATGGTCCCCACTACTAGTAGTGGCAACGAATTGGTTGGTTCTTTATTATGTTTTGTTGTTTTCGGTTATTGGTTTTCATAATTAAGATGACGTGAACCTTTTTCTGTTGAGAATGTAGAGGAATAGAGGAGAAGTTTGGGCTTCTGTTGAGAGAATGGAAGGAAAGAAGAGAAAGTTGAGATTTTCGGCTGTTACCTTTATGTTATGTTGGATTTACTTTTTCTTTGTTTTTCTTAGGTGACTAGAAACTTCAACATGTTAAACTGTTGATTCCAATTTTCTCCACTGAGGACTAAATGTGTTGGAAGTTTAGAAAATTTTCCACTTTTAGTTATCTATCGAATCGTTTCATCAGGTAATTTTGTGCACTTGAGAAGTTTCTTCCACTTGCGAGGTTTGATCTGCACAGTTTGCAGATTATTGTGTAGTTGGAAATAAACTGCCTGATTTTAACTATCGGCATGAAGTTTTCAGCTTGGGAAATCAAGATGTTAGAGGCCATTTTTAACTTACTTTTCCTTTTGATCCTTTTCTGATGATTAATCATGTGCTGTGCTCAGAATGATTCTAATGGCAAGCGGATGAAAGTATTGGGATCCAAAAATGAAAAGAATAAAACTGAAGTAGAAGCAAGTTCCGCTGCAAACACCAAATCTGCTGACAAAAACAATAAACCGACAGAACCACCAAAGCAAGATTACATTCATGTGAGAGCGAGAAGGGGTCAAGCAACTGATAGCCACAGTCTAGCAGAGAGAGTAATGTCTTCAACCCCGTCGAACTTCTTATTATTCACTGATCTCTTAGTTTATCAAAATCTAATTTCAGGATCTTATATCCATATACTTTTAGTACTCCTCCCTATCCGGTTATTTGTTTCAAGTGGCATGTTCGAAGCATTGAATTTGATTCATTCTCAAAACTTTCTTTTTGCAGGCTAGGAGAGAAAAAATAAGTGAGAGGATGAAGATACTCCAAGATTTAGTCCCTGGGTGTAATAAGGTAACTATTCCCTTCTGGGTTTATCATACTTGTGTTCTGTTGAATTTAGTTTTGGAAGATCTATGAGTCCATTGCCTTTTCTTTTGTTGTATACTCAATCTGTAATTATTGGTCTGCTCTGCTATGTCACTGTTTGAAGAAAATTAGTGGCACATCCTTGAATATAATTTCTCTCATATTGTCTAAGCAGTTTTGTTGAATGATACGTCTGTTATTTCCTTGAAATAGGTCATAGGTAAAGCACTCGTCCTTGACGAAATAATCAATTACATCCAGTCATTACAGCAACAGGTTGAGGTAGTACCCCAACAACACTGTCTTTGTTGCTACTGACAATGCTATCATATTGAAGCTGACTTGAAATCTGTGGTTTCAAATTGATTTTCTGCAGCTTTTGTCTATGAAATTAGAAGCAGTTAATTCAAGGATGCATATGAACCCCACAATAGAAGGCTTTCATTCAAAAGATGTAAGTCTTCTTATTCTAATAAATTAAAATCTTAATTTATATGATAATGACTTATTCCCATCTTCTGATTAGTGTAATCTGATCTCTGATTCCTTATTATTATCCCAACCACGATGAGGATTAGGAATTTTTTGATGATGCAATCAATTCATTAGCTATTTAGCTGATATACCTTTTTCCATTTGGTCGATAACTTAAATTGTATCCCTAGAAAATTGATTGTGTGAGAAGTAACTATGTTTCTTTTGCCAGGATGTGGATAGTGAAACATTGGGCATATAGATGAGACAATTGGGACCAAAAACTGTTTTGGTTTATGCCCCTTTTTTTATAATAGATATTCTTGATTTTCTAAGATAGTTTCTCCCTGCCTTTAAGGATATCAGACAATCCTACCTGTAACATAACATTTGTGAACTACGAACTTGGATTAGATTGTGCACATTAAAGCCAAAGCATATTAAAAAAGTTTGTAATTTTGAACTTGAAGCCCATCTAGAATTATACTTAATGTGACTTTTGAGGGTTTTGGATCTGGCATACAAAAACAAAATGTTGAAACTCCCTGTCTTTCCATTATCTTGAAAGAAGGTTGGATTGACATACACACACATCTTGATATGCAGAAATGCTTTTAAAAAATTTGCAAAAAATTTAGTTGGCAGCAATTGGGTTAAGTTTCTCTAAGCATTATTGACATGTAATGTCGAATAGACGGAAAAGCATCCATGTTCCTGTGCTTCAATCAGTTAGCAAGTCAAGTGTTCTATTCATGGAATGGAACTTCCAGTCTTAACTGTAAAAAAAGTAACTGATTATACACCCCACAATTTGGGCCTACTTTTGGTTGAATATAAATCATCCAGCCATCTGTTGTTTCTGCTTTTTCAGTGGTTGAGTAGGGGTCGATAATCCTTAATAGTTAATCAAATAATTTGAACCCTTATATAAGCCCTTGATTGGCCATGCTGCTGCTGGATTCTGCACGTCTGAGAATCCCAGCAGGTGACGCAGGTGTGCTACCTTTTGGCTGACAAGTGTGCATATTAACGATCTTTTGTTGAAGGTCTATCTATTGAATACGTTCTTCTTCTCAGATGGTGGCTTGGTGATCAAGAGGTAGAGAATGTCGTTTTGCTAGATTATGATTTTTGCCCTTTTAACTTTTGTAGATGAACGAGTCTATTAGAAACAACATCATGTTTGAAAAGATTATAGTGCTCGAATCATGGGTTGTTTGACTTTCTTGTTTCAGAAGAAACGGATTTTTGAACTTTTACGGGATTCCAAATTATCAGTTTATTTTCTCTGCGTGTCAACAGTTAGCATCTTTACTTTTCTTTGTAGCTTGGTGCACAACCATTTGATGGCACAGGAATGATGTTTGGCCCCCAGTCAGCGAGAGAATATGCCCATGGATCGCAACCTGAATGGCTACACATGCAGGTTGGTGGAAGTTTTGAACGAGCATCCTATTGAACTAGCTAGGCTGTTCTTCTGTTCTTCAATTTGTTGCAAGGGAATATTGCTACTGGCTTCCCCATATGGTGCAGAAATGTGTGTACTACTACTGTTGTAATCTCATGTTAATTGTAGAAGATGCCTCTAATCCATGTGTATTGTCCGACTGTTTCCAATGTACTAGTTAGTTAGTAGGCACGAACCTCTGAAGTGAATTCATTTACCTAATCGACTGGAATTTGTGATTTCTGGATGATTGGGACAAATAGCCCCATTGACCAAAATGATGCCAATGTATGCAGCTCAGAAATTTTTAGTGTGTTTATTGTGACAAATTAAAATCATTTTGTCTGGAAGATACGATACTGAATAAAAAATGTATGGAACACAAGGGAGCCACGTTGATATATAGTGACCAATATCTAGTGAATATACACGATGATTTTCCTGGGTTAGTACCCGAAGACCTCACCAAGATTTAAGACTGGTGATTTTTAACAGAACATAAGGGGCCATCGCAAACAGAGCAATGAATTATAATTGATAGAATCATAGTGGCGTGAGAATTAGTACAATATTTAGAAATGATTAAGAACCAAACTTGGATTTTATATTCTTAATGACGTCATCGTCTACTTGGAAGGCCTTGGTTAACACCTCGATGGGAATGGAAGGTTTTGAAGCAAAGAGAGTTGTTGCAGCCACCGCGGACCCCGGCAGCTGACTATTGAAGGCTGTGAAAAGCAAGGCTTTCCCTTTCCCGACATTTATTTGGAAGTGAACAAGACCCCTCGGAGCAACAAACATCTGTCCCTCTGTCAAAACTTTGGAGTGAAATACGTTGCTAGTCGTAACAAATCCTACCAGCAACTTCCCTTTGATGACCACACCAGTTTCAGAGGCTCGAGGGTGTGAATGTGGAGGGTTCAATCCACCTGGCGCAAAATCTACTCGGTTCATCGAAATCCCAAGTGTGTTTAAGCCAGGAAATGTACGCACATTAGCAGAAGAGACAGACCAGCCAAACATATTGCTTGTGTTCCCTTCTTTGCTTAACCCGTCAAAGAAAAAATCATCTGAATTGACTTCATCCACAGGTTTACAAGGGAACCCATTAACTGATATAGAACCGTTGAAGTCTGCAACACAGAAGTCCTGCAAGGGATCAGGATCAGCAGAGCTGACAAGTAAAGGGAAAAGCAGTAGGCCTCCCATCAGGGAACTAACCAAGCTAAAAAGTTTCCAAGAAATCATGGCAGAGATGAAGAATTCGTCTATGGAGATTAAGCAGCCTTCCACAATAGGCGCCCACAAAAACACGTAAGGTTAGTTGGATAAGTTTCGAGGTTGCTCAAGAAAAGCTTGCCAAGGGGGCTCACAGACAGCAGTTAAATAACAATAAAGTTGACAGAGGGCACGATTGGTACTCAGTGGACAGGGGCATCAGATCCTTTATCCTCTGTTACGCTACCATATTCCAAACTGTGCGTGTTTCCGCTTTCAAAATGACTCGTTTTATGTGTAAAATAGATACGAAACGACTTTATTTTGGAGGGGCCAGGGATCTACCCTAGACAGGACCGGAGGCCAATCTTTGGTTGCAAAAAACATACATGGACAACATCATTATTTTCCGCGGCGTTGAAATGGTCTTCGCAAGACCTTTCTTAGAGTTGGGAGTGGTCCAAGAAAACAGTTCAATAGATTACGTAAAACTTACGCTACTTCCTGCCAAATGTGGAGCCAGGAGCCTGCAAGAATGTATAAATTAGAAAGATGGTTCTTTTGACAATTTTCCTATCCAATGAGAGGGTTCAAAAAAGCTGGTGAGAATATGACAGGGCTATGTTTCAACTCAGAATTACGTCAATGTACGTGAGAACCGACCATATTCTAATTTTTAGTGTACAGATTTTCTTCCAATCCCTGTAAGATTTTTAATGCTTCAGCCGTAGAAAGCCGTGTTACGCGCAGGTCAGCTTGAAAATGAAAGTCCACTGAGCCAATTTCGTGTTTTCTGATCTCTTTTCTTCAAATACTTATGGGGGAAGATAGAAATAGAAAGAGTCAATCGCATTTTCGTTGAATATTCTTCTTCCAACAACTTGTGTATTCTCCCCTGTTACGATGCAAGTTGTTGAATGAAAATGGCGATGGGAGTTAAAATGGAAATGGAAAAGAAGAGAGGAAGAGAGCTAGAGATAAAAAAAGAACAAATTGATTTAGTGATTATTTTGTTACCCCTTCATCAACCGCTACTATAGCCATTAGCTTTAGTAATTTTCCTATTCACATGTGGATCTTTACAACGAAGTTAGGGAAGCCAGGGCGAGTTACAAGCTTGGATTCGTAACACAAATGAGGAAAAAGAAAAGAAATGATTGACCGGATAAAATTTTATTTCTATATTTTCACTTTTCCTCTCCATTTTGTAACAACTACTTACAAGTCTTTTTACAGGATTAACTATCAGCTATTGATAAATAAAAAAATTGTACATAATATAATTCTAAATAACAGATCTTATATCTAAGTAGCCTTCAACAAAATAACTATAATTTTTTTAGAAAACTTAATAAAACTAAAATTTACACAATTTAAAACTGGACTTAATAAGCTTTAAATTCACATTTGGTTCACTAACAAAAAATCTGTTTGTCTTCCCAAAACATACCTTACATTCTCTATTGCCGAAGACAAGAAGTCACATTTAATTAATTGAAAAACTCTCGATTTGATTCGAGATCTCTGAACGACTTGACTTTTATTGATATTAAAAATGCAATATCGATTCGATCCGAGAACAAAATTTTGTCAAGTAAGCAAAAATGTCATGGTTGCAAGAGTCTATATATCACATATAGGTTTTATATGTTTTATATTTATATTTTTTATATTTCTATTTTGTTATATTTATAATAGTAATGTGACATAATTGTCGAGGTGAATTCGGAGCCTAAAAGATCGAATGTAAGGAGACATAGACAAGTCAATCCCTTATAAATTCCAAGGTAATATGAATTCATCACTCAAAGGGAAGTATACTACTCAAGAATTTTAAGTTTCATTTAAAAGGAAACAGTTTGAGAAGGTTCAATTGTCCGAAATGAATTTCTAGACATGTGGACTTATCAATATCAAGTTTTTAAAGCGAAAAAAAATTGTTGGCAATTATGTATGATCAATGCATGATGAAAAGAAAAATGTGACGCCCATTTCACTCCACAAGAATCAAGATCAAGTAAGTGTTCATTCTCTTTCTATTGAAAGAATAAATATTTCTCATCCTTCATTAAATAATGATCAAGTTAAACACAAATTCTTTAGTTCAAAATTTTCAGGGCAATTAACTGTGGAGCCATATAAGGTAGGAAACCCTCAAGTACGGTTCTGAGGAAAGGAAATTACTCGTCTATTCAGGGAAGGTGAGAAGGAGATGAATAATCATCTACTTCTGGAAGAAATCGATGAATTTCTTAGGAATCTTATAAGATCCAATCCCTTAAACGGACTATGTAATGTACTTTATCTGTTGGGTAACGGGTGAGAATTTTACCAGAGATTTCTATTGTTTCAATCTCCCCTTCTGTAATTCTTATTGAAGCATAAATTCAGGGGCGGTTGCAAGGTGAATGATTTCAAAACGGACTCCCCGTTTATTAGATAGAAGATAGAGAAGATCACCAAGATTTTTGGATCCATTGTCGAACTTGTTCCGATTTGGTTCGGTATGGAATGAAGTTATAATTATGGAATCAACTCGATTATCATATTTTAGATTATAAGTTCATAACCTTAGCCCATTCCCATTTTAGGTGAACTCAACCATAGACCAATTCCACTTTTATTGGGAAGTATTGAATACACCCATAATTCTGGGTTTCATGGTACTCCTACCAAGAGA
>JAOQMP010000006.1:35883624-35914171 GCA_027563575.1 Erythroxylum pedicellare
TGTTACACTGGACTTCGAGATAAACTGTTGAGCTACTGTCCAGAGTCTCATGCACAGTTTACTCATTCAAATCCTCTGTGGAAGAATCGAGACTTCTTTATAAGTCTACCATTTAAGAAGAACGAGGATATCAATCCTACGAAAGCCACACATCCAGGAATGAATCCTGACGACTTGAAGCTAGCACAAGATGAGTGTGCTGTCCTAATGCAGCAAGGATTGATTGAGCCCACAAAGTCGGATTGGGCATGTCAAGCGTTCTATGTTAATAAGCGATCAGAGCAGAAACGTGGAAAAAAGAGATTAGTCATTGACTACAAGCCTCTGAATGCTTTCCTGCAAGATGACAAGTTTCCTCTGCCTAAGATAAGTACTCAAATCTTATCTCTTAAGGAAGCTGTTATATTTTCAAAGTTTGATCTCAAGGCAGGATTTTGGCAATTGGGTATTCACCCTGAAGAATGTTACAAGATTGCATTATGCATTCCCACTGCACAATATCAGTGGACTGTTATGCCATTTGGTCTCAAAGTTGCACCATCTCTGTTTCAGAAGGCCATTACCAAAATCTATCAGCCTATCCTCAACAGTGCATTGATCTACATCGATGACATCTTATTGTTCTCAACATCCAATAAGGAACATCAGGCCCTGTTACAACAGTTTTTGGACCTTACACAACAGTATGGTATAATGCTATCGGCCCAGAAGAGTACTATTGGTACAACAGATGTTGAATTCCTTGGGATGCAGTTCAAGGATGGATTCTATCAGCCAGGCCCACATATTGCACAACAGTTGTTGCAATTTCTAGATGAAAATCTCACGGTAAAACAGATACAACAATTTCTCGGAATTGTTAATAATGTTCGAGATTTTATTCCACATGTGGAAGCCTATACAGCAAGCTTATCTAAGCTCTTACGTAAGAATCCACCACCATGGAGCACAGAACAGACTACAGTTGTCTTCCAGCTTAAGCAGACTTGTTTACATCTGACAACTGTAAAGTTGTTTAATCATTCTCTGTCTTCTGCAACAAAAGTCTGTAGGCATGATCTTTTCAAGCTCCTCTGTAGGTAACTGCTTCGAGATTTGAAGGATAGCTGTCTGAGTGTTTGCACCATCAGCAACCATATAAAGAGCATCTGAAGTAGCATTTGGAAAGTGTAGATCCAAAGCATGATTCTGTCTGCTTTAATGACAAAACCTCCTCGGTCAGGTGTCTCTGAAGAGAATCCAAAGCTATCCATTATTTGTCACGAATTGGTTCGTGCCATGATTGTAAATTCGATGGAGAGTCTGGATCACTTGAGCTGGAAGACTTATGCCTTTTAGAACGAAGCTCACTTTATTGGCTAATGGAGTTTCCTCGTTTTGCTAGATATCGTAAGGAGTTTCCTCCTTTGTTTTCTCGACCTCCTCTTTCCGTTTCTGAACTGTATCCTCTTTTACCTCAATGCATTTTTTATTATTTACATTTTATGTTAATCAAGCATGACATTATGCCTCAACCCGATTTCTTTGATCCTTCCAAACCATATCATATGATTTATCATCTTTATGATGATATTAATGACTTCACCCTTTGGCATCTCTGAGCTATGACAGCCATGTATGCTACCCACAGGTCTCAGGTATCGAAACCTATATAGTCCGTACACTGCTATAAAAAAAATGTTTGAACTATCTCAGGTTCCTTCATGTTACACTGGACTTCGAGATAAATTGTTAAGCTACTGTCCAAAGTCTCACGCACAGTTTACTCATGCAAATCCTCTATGGAAGAATCGAGACTTTTTTATAAGTCTACCTTTTAAGAAGAATGAGGATATCAATTCGTAAGATATCACCGCAGAAGGAAGAAGAAGCCAAAGCCTCGATCCAGATGCTTGCCTTCTCGGGATGAAAATCCTCACTCAGAGGATCCAGATCAAGACGATCATAATGGTCTTTTGCTCATAGAAAGATCCAGACCAAAGTCTCTTAGGGAGATGCTGCAATGGTAGAAACAGAGACTGTATCTTCTGTGTCATACTAAGGACTATTAGAACCAGGCATATCAACTTCTGGTGCTTCAAATTCACCAGGGATAAATTCACCAATATAGGGTCCAATAGAAGTAGTTAAAACTGGTGCGTCAGTCCAATGGTTAATCTTCTTAAGTGCTTTTACATTTCTATCCCTCGTTAGGTCTATATAAGGAGGGTTTAGCATGTTGAAAAGAAGAAGAAAAGGAAAAGAAAAAAGAAAAAAAAGAAAAAAAGAGAGAAACGTTCAATTTCCTTTGAATGTCTACTTAGACGTTCATCTTTGTACAGATACTACAAGACATTGGACAATGCTAATGTCCGGACTATAAATAAATAAATAGCCCTTTACAGAGTCATTCATAAGTGAGGGAAATTTTCCTGGAAAAGCATGGACAACTCTTCATTCCGATGACCTTGCAAGGCTTCTTGGCTTTAAAATGGTTTGCTTTAAGGTTTTACTAAGCAAGTCGACTTTTAGAATCAGCTAACATAATTAATTAGAACTGCTACGACTAACAATGGCAGAAGGACTAAAGATTTGAGTTTGGATCCCAGCGTCTTAGAAATCATTCTCAAAGCCTCAACCAAAACATGAATCCTGCATCTTTGGTGTTAAAAGGAGCAAATGCTTCCTAGATGAATCAAAGGCATGAATTATAAGTTGACGATTATCCATCTAATGGGGAAATTGAAAAGCATTTCAAATTGCAAATACTCTCTGTATTTTCTATATCCATGTCTAACAACTTCGTTTAGATATATCAAAACAACCATATGGGATGATTTTTGTATCAAATGCCACAATTCCAGTATCTCAAGTTTGTTACCTCCACTCGGCAATTGGAATTAGGTGAATCAGTTTTGTTACGTGTACAGCGCAAAGATCGCCGTGAATAATTCATCAGGGCCCCTCAACAACTTATAGGATATAACATGCCTCTAGCTGGCTTAAGGATACATTGTCAAGTGCTCGACACAAATATATTCCCCTAACTAGTTCGCAGAGCAGACAAGTAGCTGTCTTCTTCAGATTAAATGAAGAGCATAGAAAATGTAGTTTCTAGGTTCAATGTCAAATCTGCATTCTGCAAAATACAAGCACAGTGAGACTAGAGAAGAAACCAAAAGAAATGGTTAGCCAGTGCATACCTCTCCAGGGCAGCTGCGGTCATTGGAATAACACCTGATGGAGACACAAGAGCATCCACAAGTTCATCATTCATTGTTACGGGTATAACCTCTTCATCCAATATCTGTAAAGAGTATGAAAGAGCAACTGCAAAAAGAACAAGTTTAGATAGAAATCAACATAAGATATCTAGTTATTGACAACCAATATCAAAAAAGAGTGAGAAAAAAGAAAGCACATACCGAACAGTGGCTGTTGCCAACTCTTCTCCCTGGCAAGCTCTTGATAATTTCTCAAGAAAGTGTCATAGTAACTTTTGAGTTGTGACCCACATTTGTCAACGAGAAAAATAGACAAACCAAAGCAGAAAGTGATTCAATATACACATAAACTAAAAAAGAAAATAGTGGGACATGCATATAAGAAAGCTTAGAAGACAATGCAGGTCATGAAAAATATTAGCCGAACACAAAAAACACACAGGTAGAAGCTAAGCTAGCACAAGAGATAGATTCGGTTGACTTTCAAGCATCTATTTAAGCAGTTGAAAGCAACAAGGCTCTTTAACTAGGACTTGTTTAAGTTCAAACAATGAGTATGCATGTGTATACAAGATCTGGAAAGTTCAACAACTCAAAGACTGAATCACATTTAAGCTTCCACAGTTAACTCACCCTCCACCACGGCCCAAGCGTCTTCCACTTTTGTCAAATGCAAGTCCTGATAACATACAGAGGAAGTGTGTTGAAGTGCACATGAGACATGGAATTAAGAATGGAATGTTAAGCATGCAAACACATACCAGGCAAGAGGAACAAATCAACTGGTTCAGTAGCCTGCAGTACTGTACCGAGAACACATGTTCACAAGTTATTTTACGTATAAAGTACAGAATATCGGCTATGCCTGAGTCCTATAGATACTGATTTTTAGTGTAACAGGAGCATTAACTGGAAATTAGCAACAAATGAAACATACAGAAAATACTTTGCACCAGAAGTGATGCGGTGCAATATGTGATAAATTTTTTTTTTTTTTGGAGGAAGTAACATAATATGTGATAAATACTAAAGCACAAGGGAAAAGGAACCACTTTTGAGGGCAGTTCTTTGAGAAGCTTTAATATCACTTTGAGAACAGATAAAAGGAATTAAGGAATCGTTACCTTAATGCAACCAAAGACATAACTGAATTTATAGCAGCACATGTTGGTATAATATCCTAGCTTCAAGGATGAAAAACCTTTCACAATTTGTTCAACTTCTCAAACTCAAAAGGTTGGTAGTAACAAAAGAAATCAATTAGATAGCTCAAATAGCTTAGTAATCACAAATTAGTCAACAAATATTCAATGTTGAGCTTTAGCCGAACTAACATAACAAAATTTCCTGATTCGATTATCTCTTGGCTTCAGTCTTCGACCGACTGGAAAAAGAAATACCATTGAATTGATTTCATTCTCCTTAGTCCGTTTGTAGCCACAAGCCAACATGTAATAGCTCATGACTAAACATTAGGAAATTCTTCTCCTCTGATTTACTCAAAAAGGAAATCCATCAAGTTTGCGACGAAGCAAACATATAAAGTGTCCATCATAGTGTCCATCATTCTCCAATAATTGGACAAGCCCCATCCCTTTTTGAGTTATCCAACCGAGACAATGACATGCAACTCTACGAGGTTATAAATAATTTTCAACTAACACTTACCAAGGATATGTAATTGAGGACAGCCCGCATAAGGCAGTCGAGCTACTTACCATCTTCCCGTAGATTTCCATCACCGTCAACAGGAGCTGGTTCTAAAATATCCATAGAGTTGGCAATTAGATCATCCATGCTCGAAATGTTAAGCATTTTCATGTGACTATTCTTGTCCTCCACACGCGGTACATAAAGCTTCTTTGCTATAGGTGTACCCCCATCTAGATTGGAAAGCAACACATAAGAAACTCTCCGCCCTTAAGTGACTCCACCAAAGAACAAGCTTTTTTATTTGTAGAAGGAAATTATATCAATTTTATGGTGGCCCTTATCCGTTAGTGTGCATTTCAAGCAAAAATCAACTTATTTAGCGTCATCGCTCAAACATAGAGAACATACACACCTTCTGGTGAGTTTTTGAGGATTTCAGAAAGCAACCTTGATGTATCAACTTCACGTAGAGCACTGCAGCTTATATAAGCGCATATTCTCCGACTTGACTTGAACCAAGGAGCTTCCAGAACCACATTCTGAATAGAATCATCTGGCAACCAACAAACAAGAGCAAGAGCTATATATGGACTGAATAAAATGGGTTTCCGTTAAAATGGCTTGAGAATCAGTGGATTACCTTCTTGGGATCGAAGGGAAGGATCCATAGACTTGAGGGTTTTGCGGACTTTGGATCGGAGGATCCGTTTCTGCTTGAATATATTGTCCAGATTGGCTGTGTCGGCATGAGCGTCGTTGTTTCTGTTCATTGTGAAGGCTGTTGGCGGATGGTCGCCGGTATGATCAGAACAGCGAGACTTGTCCGGCCGTCGGAAATGTTACATGTGATGAATCTGTATTTCGATGTCGTTGACCGTCAGTCTAAGCGCACTGCAGGTAATTGGATCCGTTTCAGTGTCCTAACATTATTTTTTAAATCATAATTTTTTAAGTTTAAGTTTAATTTTAATATTTAGTTTAATTTGTTTTAATCAATTTTATTATTAAAAATAGTTTTATTTATTAATTAATTTATCAATTATTATAATTTATAATTAATTAATTTTTAATCAAAATTTAAATTTTTTCATAACAAGACAATTTTTAATTATATTTTAAAATTTAAATTTTATTTAATATTAAATCTTAAATTTTTATTTTATAAATTTAACTTTTTTAAATATTATTATTTTTATAATTCAAATTTTAGAATATATTTTCACCAAAAAAATAAAGTTTCTTCTAATAAAGTTTAAATTTGAAGTAATACTAAGAATCCAAAATTAATTAATTAGGCTTTAAAGTTGATAATATGGATTCAAATCCTTTTAAATTTTAATCTCACTCAAGCCTGACCCCAGCAACAAGGCCGGGTTAGACCCATGACTGACCCGTTGATGTTGTGTAAGAAATCCAGATTGCAGGGTTAATAGCATAAATAAAGCAAAAACCAGTGACCAGAAGTGTAAACCTCCCTAAATTATTAATCATGCTATTCTCCTTCACCTGGAAACAAAAAATGGCATGCAATTATGACTAACTTCCTTTTTTTTTCTCTCCAAGAAAGCCCTAATTTGGAAATCTCCCCAAATACCAAACCATGAGCTAAACTGAATTCGCAAACCCCTATTCTAATCAATTCCGTAAATCTCCAAGGAAAGGAAGAGACGGGAAGATTCATCGTCGGAGGAGGAGTAGGATCAACGATGCCGTCTCACGGCGATCTGGACCGTCAGATCGAGCATCTGATGCAGTGCAAGCCGTTGCCGGAAGCGGAAGTAAAGGCCTTATGCGAGCAAGCGAGAGCGATCCTCGTGGAGGAGTGGAATGTCCAGCCGGTGAAATGTCCGGTCACCGTCTGCGGCGATATTCACGGCCAGTTTCACGATCTCGTCGAGCTCTTCCGTATTGGCGGAAACGTCCCCGATACCAACTACCTCTTTATGGGTGATTACGTAGGTCCGTCGTCATGTCTGTGAATTTCATGTTGCAATTTGGAAATGAGATGTTATAGGATGACGATTTTTGTTCGACGGATTTTTTATTCCGGGTGTTTCTAGAATTAGTTGCAAATGTGCGATCTTATGCTTTATAGGCGTTAAGGATTTTGTGAGTGAAACTTGTTATTTTTGTCGTAGTTTAGAGTTCTAGAAACCTAGAAAGCTTCCTTTTTGTTGAGCAAGTCATAGAAACTGTGGAAAGATTAAGTTTACCGTGGGGACAATCGGTGGTAGTTTATTTGAGAGCGTTTATTTTTGTATCACATTATATGAAATGAAAAATGTACATGTATATATGCTCAAAAGAACTGCTTTGCATGAAAACTAGATAAACTTGTTGAAAACATGGCTTTGCCTTGTATGAAGTTGATTGATATAATGCAGGAATCTAGTGGTTCTATAGAGAGAGGAAAAGAAGTAAATTTATAAATTAAAAACCTTACGTTGGTTGTTTAACCAATGTAGTCTTTATTAATTGCACAGGAATCTGGTTCTATAGATGGAGGAAGAGAATTAAATTTATAAGTTTTAAACCTTTACATTATTTGTTTAACCATGTAGTCTTTATGAATTGGCTTGAAAGTCTGAAGTTGTTGCAAATATCCAGAAGGAGAGTGTATGTATGGAGTTTGTATTGGAGCCACCTGCATTAACATGATACGATGGCCTTTGGACAACTAGACATGTGCCATCCTTGATGCATAACCCATCAATGCTCTTAAAGGGAATAGAGTTTACTGGAGTAGATGATTGATATTTGTTAAACTTTGTCTGCCTTTTGAAAATGCCACGATTTCTTTAGGTCAGAATACCTTGTTTTGCTAATTCAGCTTTGATATTGTCAACTCAACATGCATTCACAGGCTTTGTTTCATTATTAGTAAAAATTCCTTATCATTTGACTGACCTTTGTTAAATATTTTGCAGATAGAGGATATTACTCAGTGGAAACAGTCACTCTTTTGGTGGCACTCAAAGTTCGATATAGAGATAGGATCACAATTCTAAGAGGGAATCATGAGAGTCGTCAGATTACTCAAGTGTAAGTGCTTTATTTGAATGAAATCATATGGAAAACTGAATATTGGCGTGAAATAAGAAGCTGAACTTTCTTCTCTTTCTGTCGATAATGAGTATGAGCAATAATCTAAACTTATGAGTGTTTGAATGAAGAGATTAGATAGGATAAATGAGACATAGAATTGAATGTCTTGTTCTACTGCCTCTCTTTCTCTGTTTTAGTCATATTTCATTACTGTAGTTACATTCAACAGGTTAATTTTCTTTTTCAGGTATGGATTTTATGATGAGTGCTTGAGAAAATATGGAAATGCTAACATATGGAAGTATTTCACTGACCTCTTTGATTACTTACCTCTGACTGCTTTGATTGAGAGTCAGGTTTTACTTTTTTACCACTGACTTAACATTCAACCTACGTGATATTTCTAATCTCTGAGGTCTCATCTAATCACCTTTGGTTATTATGCTGCAGATCTTCTGCTTACATGGTGGACTCTCTCCTTCTTTAGACACACTAGATAATATCCGTGCCTTGGACCGGATACAGGAGGTACACCTGCAATTATTTTGTTCCACTGCAGTTTCATTTGTATATATGTTGCTTGAGCCAATTTTTGAAGTTTTGAAATAAAATAAATTGTTCTACTGTCAGTGCTGGTAAATATAATGAAACCATTTGGATTATTCTACAAAACTAGCATGAATTGGCTGCTTGCGAATTGATGGTTATGCATCTTGTTTTATGCTTTCTTTTCATGCATGAAACTATGTTTTCCTTAAAAAAAACAATTTTAACTCCTATAAGCAATTGTGCGGATGAAATCTCTTCCTATGAGAAATTTTGGTTGACTAGGCTGATGTGAATAAGTTGATGTCCATGCTAGAATGCTACATGATATGACTAATCTGATTTGCTTAGTCCACTGGGTTCTTAATATTTCATTGTGCTGGATTGCATAAAAAAAAAAAAACAGTGGTTTTCACATTCATGTTTTTTATAAGTGGCAGCTATTAATTCTTGTCTGGTCATTAGGTTCCTCATGAAGGTCCAATGTGTGATCTCTTGTGGTCTGATCCAGATGATCGATGTGGGTGGGGAATTTCTCCTCGCGGAGCTGGATACACATTTGGGCAGGATATTTCTTCACAGTTCAACCATACTAACGGTCTGACTCTTGTTTCTAGAGCTCACCAACTTGTCATGGAAGGATACAATTGGTCCCAGGTTTGTTGATTCAAGTTAAGAAAGATTTGGTTTTAGATGTGAAGTTCTGTTGCTATCTCTAATATATTATACTTGTAATTTTTGCAGGATAAGAATGTTGTCACAGTGTTCAGTGCGCCAAATTATTGCTATCGATGTGGAAATATGGCTGCAATACTTGAGGTTGGGGAGAATATGGAACACAATTTCATTCAATTTGACCCAGCTCCTCGTCAGATTGAGCCAGATACCACACGCAGGACTCCTGACTATTTTTTGTAATTTGTGTAGTTCCCAGCTTTAAATTTTCTGTTTGTTTATCATGGTTTTATAGATGCAATTATGCAATAGAGAATTTTGGTGTTTTCCTCAACAAGGGACAACCAGGAACATTTGTTGTTATCATTCTTTGCGTTTGAGTGACAATTCGTCCCACTGTTTCTTCATTGATATGACATTATAGGTTTACTATGTAGGTGAATTTTGTCTGTCTTAGAAAGATAAAGAAAGAAGCAGGAACCACAACAAATTCTTGACCTCATTGGTCTGAGTTTCTGAATGTATCTGATTTTTTGAAGTGCATATTTATTCGTTTTACTTTTATTTTTGATTGAAGGCTGTTGTAGGACTCCTCTTTTCCTTTTCTGTTTTTGCAAGTACTATGTTATTCTGCATTAGATTTGACCTCGCATGAGATAACTCCTGTTCGTGGAGGTAAGAATGACAGGCTTCTGAATCCTGCCATTTTGTGCGGATGCAACTGAGGTAACAAGCTTATTCGTTATTGCATGTGATGTTTCTTAATGTGGAGAATGGCACGCACCATTATCCGGGGATAATAAGCAGTATTTTGAACTACCCTGGATGAAGAATGAGAATCCTTCGCAAGAAGCGCCGTGGATCCAGCAATTGTTTATTTATCCGAAGGCAAAGTCTACTACTTTTCATGGATATCGTCATCCTTAGCTAAAAACGTGTTCCATTCAAAATTTTGACATCATTATGTAATTAATTTACCAAGAATTGAAGAGAGAGATGAATATAAAAAGAGTTTTTTGAGATGGCTGAGAGAACATAAAGAAAGCCAGAGCGCAGAAAAATGAAGACATTATTTATGTTGATCCCCTCTCCTTCTACATCTTGATTATAACTTTTGTATCACTCTGATGGTTAATTAAATTTGGATATTATATTGTCTTTATACATACCGATTCTTAAATCACCTCAATTCATAAAATTAGAAATTGCATTATAATTCAAGATCCACGTGCTTTTCTAAAATGTAAAGAACCAAGATAATGGTTGAATGGTAGAGTTTCATTTGTAAAGATGATTTTTAAAGATTCCTTTTTGCATAAATTTATATATAAGGAGTAGCTTTTTATACTCTAAAACATGTAAGTGAAATAATGAAATAGCACCAAAAATAAAAATTAGAACAACTTATCTGAAAATGCAATGTGTTGTAAAAATTACTATTCTAAGTCAGAAATTCTCCATCTATGGTGCAAAAGGACAATGGGATCTAACCTCAGGATTAATACCTCCTCCACCAATTTCAGTGCACTCTAAAGGGCATTGTAGAATCTGTCTCCAAAAATTAACATAAACAAAAAAAAAGTAGAATAGAAAAAATAAAAAAATTTGTGTGCAAAAGTGCCTATCTGTGGAAAGAAAAATGCATGCGTTGTATGGAGAAAATGGAAAAGCACGACAGTAGGGATAACATCCAAAACAGAGTAGATGCATGAGATTTATAGAGAGTGGGGAGGCATTCTGTTAGTATGTATTAAAGTAAAAGGAATGTTTGGGTAATAAGAATAACTATATGAACGTCGTGGTCATTATGAAGGACCCCAAAAAACGTATGACTTAATAGTTAAAAAGCGTATGACTTGTCAAGGTAACGGACAAGCAAAAAAGTATGACTTAAAGAAGTGGGCCCCAAAAAAATTTATGTCACAAGAACACACCGCGCCGCCGCTACCAAGTCAGGTCAGGCGACATATGCAAGTGTGTTTGTGTGGTA
The DNA here is from genome assembly GCA_027563575.1 of Erythroxylum pedicellare. NCBI lineage: Eukaryota > Viridiplantae > Streptophyta > Magnoliopsida > Malpighiales > Erythroxylaceae > Erythroxylum > Erythroxylum pedicellare. The sequence continues at coordinate 35,894,737 of JAOQMP010000006.1, forward strand.
ACCATACCCTCCTCAAAAGACTTAATTCAAAGTCTCACAAAACAATCTAGTATATAAACTAGGTGGTCTCTTACTCTTTCAATGTGGGATACAAACCAAAGCAAGAAACAGAGATGATCCAAGTTTTGGAATAACACCAACAATTCCCCACTTGGGCCAAAACTTGAGAAATAAATTATAACAATTTATGAGAGAGATAGATGAACAACCAGGTGAACTAGTTCTCAAACCTGGTGTCCAAAACATTTTGGAGATAAAACCTGCTTGAGAAATAAATAGCCTCAAAATCTCCTGGTCTCATGATTGCTCTAGAAAGATAACCCAAAAACTGTTATAGGAGAGTGGCTAGGCCCCTATAATCACGCCATCAAGTGTATACTGCTCACACCACCCAAACTTGCGCTATAAAACTCATTAAGGATTAAACCATCCAACCTCATCAAACGCAATAACGTCATGCTATGGGACGCAATTCAACAACTGAATGTATCTCAATATTATTCCATAAATAAAGTATAAGTAAATAGTTACCGCCTAACTTCATTTGACCCATTGAATTTGGTTTCCTAAGATAGGTGTCCATCACGAGATTACTACATAACTGGGTTCAACCTCATCCTTTTAGCATGCTCCAAAACTAGTTTCCTACCCAAAGCTTTTGTAAACAGATCCGCTAAGTTTCTCTCTGACTTGACATCGTCTAAAGAGATTAAACCATGTCTAATTAAGTACAACCAATTTTGTGTCTCTAATCTAATATGTATACTTTTGTCGTTATATACCTTGTTCTTGGCAAAATAAATGGTAGCCTGCGAATCACAATAAAGGAACACAGAAGGAATTGGTTTTTTCCAAAGTGAGATATCTTCTAAGAGATTTCTTAGTTACTCAGCTTCCTGTCTAACTAGCTCCAAAGTCATAAACTCAGCTTCTATTGTTGATCTCGTAATACACGTTTACTTGGATAATTTCCAAGACACTGTAGCTCCTGCTAAGGTAAAAATATAATCATTGGTACAGTGTATACCATCATTCTCTATAACCTAGTTAGGATTAGAATATCCATCCAATACAGGAGGATGACCACTAAAAGATAATCCATAATGTATAGTACTTTTCAAATACCTCAACAAACGAATCAATGCATTCCAATGCTCTTGACTAGGATTATGAGTATACTTACTAAATCTATTCACACAGTATGCAATATCAAGATGAGAATAGTTCATCAAGAACATCACACTACCAAGAATTTCAGGATACTCAATTTGGTTTACACAGTTACCAAGATTTTTCTTTAAAACAACACTGGCATCATAGGAAGTCTTAATTGGTTCAAATCATCGTAACCAAACTTTTTCAAATTTTTCTCAACGTAATGAGTTTAATTCAACTTAAAACTAAAGTTAGTCCTATCAAATTTGATTCCCAAAATAAAGTCCATAGGCCCAAGGTCTTTCATATCAAAGGAAGACCTTAGCAAACTTTTGGTAGTATCAATGACAGATAAGCTACTACCAAAAATAAGCATATTATCTACACAAATAGTTATGATCACACAACCATTGGCATCAAATTTCACATAAATGCAAGAATCCGCATCATAAAAGGTGAAACCATGTTTAAAAATCTCACTTTCAAATTTCTCATGCCATTGTTTGGGAGCTTGTTTAAGCCCATACAAAGACTTAACCAACTTACACATCTTTTGCTCCTAACCGGGCACTCTAAACCCTTCGAGTTGGACCATATAAATTTTCTCATTAAGATCATCATTCAAGAAAGTTGTCTTAACATCTATTTGGTGCACATGAAGCTTAACTACCGAGGCAATAGCAAATAACAACCTTATAAAGGTAATTTTGGTAACAGGAGAGTAAGTATAAAAAAAGTCTAATCCTTCCTTTTATTTAAAACCTTTGCCTTGAACCTCTCAACGGTTCCTTCAGGTCTCAATTTCTTTTTGAAAATTCACTTACACTCTAAAAGATTATACCCTCAAGGTAGATAAACTAAAACCCAAGTTTTATTAGACATGATTGACTCTAACTCACTATCTGTGGCTTCTTTCCAAAAAGTAGCATCCATAGGTCTCATTACTTCCTCATAAGTTTTGGGATCTTCCTCAATAATATAAATCACCACAAAATTGTCATCTATCCCCTCTGGTTTTTTCACCACAAAGGATGTAATAAAGTCATAACCAAAATTGGTAGATACTCTATCTCTTTTGCTTCTCCTTAGTTCAACAATTTTCTCGTTCTCTATGTCATCTTTTGTAGAAGAACTAGGGACAGATTCTTTAGGAGTTTGCACACTTACTTTCATAGGAAATATATCTTCAAAGAGCACTACATCTTGTGACTACATAATTGGTCTATAAGTGTTAGATCCCTCTTCCTTAACCATAAATCTATAGGCAACACTATTAGAGGTATATCCCACAAAAATTGAATCAATGGTCTTTAGCCCAATTTTCTTCCTCTTATGTTCAAGTAGAGCAATCTTAGTTCGACACCCCCATATTTAAAAAAATGCAAATTAGGTGGATAACCTTTCTAAATTTCTTAAGGGTTTGATCTAGTTTCTTATGAGGGTCTCTGTTTAGAACATAACAAGATGAGAGAATAGCTTCCCCCCTACACCCCATATAAAATCACGTAAACCAGAGGAAATTAACATTGAATTCATCATATCCTTCAATGTTCGATTTTTTCTCTTGGCTATTCCAATTTGTTTAGGTGTATAAGGTGCTGAAAGCTCATGAATAATCCCAAATTTTCCACAATAATCAACAAGAAAATCAGTACTATACTCACCACCTCGATCAGACAATCTCTTAATTTTCCTTTCCACTTAGTTTTCAACCTCAGCTTTGTATTTTATAAACATTTCCTCTGCATTAATTTTATATTTCAATAAGTAAACCTTAGTAAATCGAGAACAATCATCAATAAAAGTAATATAATATCTCATTTATCCGTTACTCACACAAATTTTAAAATCACCCAAATCTGTGTGCACCAAATATAACAATTGTGTCTTTCTCTCGGTCACTAACTTAAAAGATTTTTTAGAGTGTTTAGCCTTAACAAAAATTTGACATTTTTCTATTTCATTCGTTATTTGGTTAGGCAATAAATTTACGCTTTGCATTTTATTAATTGACATCACATTCACATACCTAAGTCTAGAGTGTCATATGTCTAAAGACTCAACAATAAATGTAGAAGAAACAGATGCATTCATTTCAACATCAAGTACAAGTAAGCCCTCATTACAAAACCATTTACCAACAAAGTTCTCATTCTTAGTTAAAACTAAATTATCATAATCAAAGGTAAGTTTAACACCAGCTTTGATAAGTAATGCACTAAAAATCAAGTTTATACGTACATCAGGAAAAAAATAAAACATTTTATAACACCAAAACTTTTCCAGAAGTGAGTTTAAGAGTGACCTTCCTAACTCCTTAGATAGGAACTTTAGTGAAGTTGCCCATGTACATGAATTTACCATCAGTAGTATCATTCAACTCCTTAAATAAGTCCTTGTTGATACAAATGTGTCGTGTAGCTCCTATGTCAACGATCTACTCGACCAAGTTTCCAGCAAGGTTAACCTCGTACATAACAACAATAATCATCTCCTCATCGTCACCACCAACAGCTTTGGCCACATTAGCTTGAGGCTTACCAAAATTCTTATGGTTACCTCATTGGTACCCCTTCTAGTTTCCTTTCCCGAACTATCGTGGTTTTTGTCCTTAGCCCTTCTTCTCATGGTTAATTTTAACTTAGCAAAGAATACCAGGATGGCCTAGCTTATGGCACCACCAACAGTCACCATCAATCCTTTTGCGCTTAAACTGACCATACTTGTTGTTATTGAAAGACCTGTTGTGTCCACCATTTTTATAGTAGCTACCTACATTTTTTGTGTTCAATGATGTTAGCCTTAACGATAGGGACAGGAGTGAGTGATTTGGCCTTGTCCTGTATGCAGATGGCATCCTCAATCTTTTTATGCCCTATCAACTCTTGTAGCTTCATGTCTTGCTTTTTATGCCTTAACTGGTTTTTATACTCATTCTATGAGGCAAGCAACTTCTCAATAAGGGCATTAGCTTGAAACACTCATACATGTTCATACCCTTAGCAAGAATTTCAGTAAATAGGTTTTCATACTCATGTAATTAGTCCATAATGGGCTTATCATCAACAATAGTAAACTTTAACTACCTAGCACCTGCATATTTCTTAGTACTAGCATCATCCATCTCATATTTGACTTCTAAGGCATCTCAAATTTCCTTAGCAATTTTGTACTTGTAATAGATATCAAACAATGGGTTTATCATATGGTTAAGCAACACTCTCCAAATAGTACGGTTATCCTTTGTTGTCTTAGGGTAGGTGTTGTCACTAGGAATTTCTTTAAACAATACATAATCAATTTTATGTTGCTGAAAGTAAATTAGAATTTTCTCAAACCATTGTTTAAAATTTCTCCCATCTAGAGGCTCTAATATAGTTAGGTCAGATATAATCCTCTGGGGGCAAAACTTATGTGGGAAACAATAAGTGCAAAACCTACATTGGTCTCACTCGCAGACAACATAATGAATCCAAAAATAGTAGGAAGAACAAACAGTATTTCAACTAACACTTTCTGATTTATACCGAAATAAACATGTAGTAGCACAGTATTCTAACTTATAATAACATGCAGCAGAAAGAACATAACAATTTCCAACAATAGCATGAACGCAATATTTCAGACAACAGTAGCAAAGCAACAAAATTTCAATAAATAGTAGGTAGAACGTAACAAATATCCGATAAAAATAGCAACACAGCAAGAATTTTTGACTTAGATTGTAATTGAAATAATGAAATAACACCAAAAATAAAAATTAGAATAACTTATCTGAGAATGCAAGACATCATGAAAATCACTATCCTAAGTCAAAAAATCCCCCTCTACGATGCAACAAGTCAACAAGATCTGACCCCAAGGTTGGCGCATCCTCTACTAGCTTCGGTGCACTCCAAAGGGCATAGTAAGACATGTCTCTAAAAATTAACAAAAATAGAAAAAATGCAAAATAGAAAAAAATAAGAAAATTTGTGTGGAAAAATGTCTGTCTGCGGGAAGAAAAATGTGCACGTTGTATGAAGAAAATGGAAAGCATGACAATGGGGATAGCAGCCAAAACAGAGCAGATGCGTGAGATTTATAGAGAGCAGAGAGGCATTAAAAAGAAGTGTTTGGGTAATAAGAATAAATATATGAACGTTATGGTCATTATGAAGGGCCCCAAAAAACGTACGATTTAATAGCAAAAAATGTGTGACTTATTGGGGTAACAGACAAGTAGAAAACGTATGACTTAAAACAAAAAAAATCATATTACACTAGCACCACGCCCTGTTGCAGCCGAGCTAGGCCGGGTCGGGTGGCGCACATAAACGTGTGTGTGTGGTATTCATACCCTCCTCAAGAGACTTGATTCAAAGTCTCACAAAGCAATCTGGTATATAAATTAGGTAAAAGTCCCTTATTCTTTAAATGTGGGACACAAACCAAAGCATGAAAGAGAGATGTTCTAAGTTTTGGAACATTACCAACAAAATAATCTTCAAGATCTAGGTAAAATAGTTTTCATATAAAGTTCACTTCTAATTTTGATGAAGAGTTGCTAATTTAATCTCTTATCTTAAGTAAACTTTGAGCTTATATATACAAAGTTGTCACCTATTATATCAAAAATTAGGTTAATGTTTACATTTCTTATATTCACTATATTCTTTAGATCTTTTCTATTTAGCAGTACATCAATTTTATTATCTAAAGTCCTAATATCGAGAAAGAATTTCCTTAAACAATTAATATGGCTTAAAATCTCTACTATTTTAGTTGGTGAATTCACATCTATATCAAAAGTCTTTTGAACCTTTTTAGCTTCATTACATATGGAACTAATTGTTTCCATATGTAGTAAGGAGTTCGCCAGGATTCTCATCCAAATGATGAATTTGCGTGACTTGGTTTATCCTTATATTGAACACAAGATTGGTAAAAAAGACAAAACCTGACTTTGGTATGATAACTAGTTAGACTCGAGCCCTATTATCCTCAATCCTTAGGTCCATCACTTGAGAAATAGAATGCCTCTTAATCTTAAAGTATCATCTTTGATCTATAATGGTCAATGGAGAGGGAATTTCAGAGGTTTTGATACTTTGGCTCAATTCTTTCCACAATTGGTTAATTAGCTAATAAATAATTCAATCATTTAAACCCCCGATCCAAGTGGCAAATTCTCAAACAAATCATGCCATCAGTTACTAGTAAGGGGTTTAGATGAGGTATTTTAGTCTTCACTTTTATGGCACAATCCCATTCAACCGAGAGCCTCTTTTATTTCTTGGCTTATGATTAAAAATAGACTTAAGACTAAAAGCCAATGGCTTGGCACTGTGGATGCTACTTGTTTTCTGTGTAAAATGGAAATAGAGGATAACGACCACCTCTTTTTTCTTTGCAAATTCTTAAAAGCAGTCTCGAGCATGATCTTACACATGAAACTAGGTAAACCATATAAGTAGGAACAATCTCTAAGTTGGGCAATTAGTAACTCAAATATGGGTAAACCTAATGCAATTATACAAAGCTGCATTCACTTCCACCATTTACTTCCTCTAGAAGGAGAGAAACTTTGATAGGTTTACTAACCAGGAAGAAGGGAAATACCAGTTAATGACAGGCTCATTAATTGGATTAGATCTACCTTAATTGCCAAAAATATACAACTCACTCCCTCTCCTGACATGAAAAGTAGATGGAATCTTTAATGCGATTTTATTATGTTGTTATAATTAGTTAATTTTCTTTACTTATTTTATTGGTATGTATAGTTTTAACTTGAACTCAGTGTAATGTTGTATTAGTTCTGTATACAGATAATGCAATATTCATTTTTCAAAAAAAATTCAAAAAGTTTAGATAGATCAACTATAACTTTGGTTTAATTGTTTACATGAAGAATGTTAAGAGTTAATGGCTCATCTTTCATTAACCACTAGAAAGCAATATATACACCTTAATGTATAAGATTCACACCTAAAATAACGATCAACGCTAGGGAATCTTTTCCTAATTTAACTCTTATTAGAACTCCTAAACTAGGAAACTAGATAATATAGAAAAATATTACATTTACACATTTATCATATTTGCATATTTTATAATACTCCAGAGCATGTATTTGTGCCCAACTTTCGAAGAAGATATATAAATTGTTATTGCCCCAACACTTTAGTAAAAATGTCATCTAACTGATGCCAAGAATGTATATGTTGGGTAACAATGGTCCTTGATTGAATTTGATCATTAATAAAATAACAGTGAACCTCAATATGTTTAGTACATTAGTGAAAGATAATATTAGATGCAATATATAATGTTGCTTTATTATCACAATATAGGTGTATAAGCCCTGAAAGTTCAACTCCCAAAGATCGCAACAATGCCTTATGCTAAGAAAGTTCACAACTTGCTGTAACCATATAGCGATATTCAACTTCAGTCGATAAGTAAGACACTGTTGGTTACTTCTTAGTCTTCTAAGAGATGGGCAAGTTCCCCAATAAAACAAAATAACCTATCAAAGATCTTTGACTCAAAGTACAACTCGCCTAATTTGATTAACAAATGGTATAGAGATGCAAATCATCATTTGCATGTAAAGATGGCTTGTCCAAGATGTCCTTTTAAGTATCAAACTAAATGCAATATGGCATCCTAGTTTTTTTTACGAGGGTGCTACATAAATTGCACCAATAAATGCATACAACTCAATTTTGAACTTGTGATGGTTAAGTAAATAAGGCAACTAAATAGCCTTCTACACCTATCAAGATCAAAAGGCAATGATTTAGTAGCAAAGGCTGAAGATGAATACACTAAATTGAAAACTTAGCTGGTTTAGAGCCCAACAAACCTATTTTTGTAATGATGTCATCCGTTGACACAGGAACAACTCATGTGAACTTCGTGCCACCTTAATCCTTTAAAAATAATTCAAAACACTAGGAACTTTCATGTGAAAAAAACTATTAAGATATGATTTAAATGAACTTACAGGTGCAACCAACCATAATCAATCATCAATGTATACAAAAACAGAAAGTGTCGTAGCTCCTTTATTATAAGTGAACAATAAATAATTAGCATAAGACTGAGTAAAACCAAATGATTTGAGAGCTTTAATCAACTTTCCAAACTGGTTTTGAGGTGCTTGTCACAATCTATATAAAGACTTTCGAAGATGATATAGCTTATCAGGATGAGAACTGAGAAAACCAAATAGATAATTTCATATAGACTTCTTCATCTAAATCAGTATATAGAAATGAATTATGCACAGCAATCTAATGGAGTTCCCAATTCTTGGCCACTGGTACCAATATAATAGTTAATCTTGGTAATTGGACCAAAATTTTCATTGTAATCAACCTTGTCCACTTGATTATTGCCAAAAATCACTAAATGAGCTTTAAACCACTTAATACTACCATCGGAATTGTAATTGATTTTGTATACCCATTTACATCCTATAGCTTGCATTTTAGGAAGCAATGGTTCAACTGTCCAAGTCCTATTATTTTTAAAGACATCTATCTCTTTTGACATGGCTTCCATCTATCTAGGATCATATATTGCAACAGAGAAATCAATAGGCTCAACCTGAGCTATAATTATTGCAAGAAAATTTATATGGTTTGTAAAAAACTTATTACAAGTCACAAAATTAGCAATAACATATGGGTACATATTATATGTTACAAAGTAAGTGAAATAGATAAGGGGTCTAGAGATATTACTATGTTCCAAACATAATCCTACAGTCTTGTAGAAGGTTGTTGAGTACGATGTCCCCTACTAAACACCTCTACCTCATTTGAAACACCTTCTTTAGTAGCTTAAGATGCGTTGTTACTTGCATCACTCCCCTTAATACTTCTTATACTCATAGTTAATGTCTCCAATGCTTCTCCTTTCTTGCTCACACCTATTATTTAACACATCAACAACATCATGCCCTTGATTCAACTCAGCTTCCCCACTACTTTCTTAAATTTCAAGTGTTGCACCCTCAAATTGCTTATTAATAACCTCACGTCCATCTAGCCATGACTTATCATCTATTAACGATATGTAAAAAGAGGATAGTTGCTCTTTATCTATATGATTTTAAGCATCAAAGGAAAAATGAAATTCATCTTCTACAAAAGCCACATCCATCAAAACAAAATATTTTTGAATTTTTAAATCAAAAGGTTTTTATTTACTCTTACCACGAGGATAACCCACAAAAACACGCTTACGAGTCTATTCTCCAAAGTTATCTTTATCAAATCCTTTATGATGCATAAAACACAAGTATACAAATGTTTTTATATGCTTATATGAGGGTTATTTTCTAATTAGGATTTCATACGGAGTCTTTCCCCCATTTAAAATGGTGAGAGTATGATTAATTAAGTAATATGTAGTCAATATACTCTCTTCCCAAAAACTAATAGGAAGGTTTCCCTAAAATCTCAAAGCATAGTCAACATTTACAATGTGTCTATCTTTATGCTCCACTCTCCCATTTTATTGCAGGGTATCAAATAAGAGGTTTAGAAAACAATGTCATTGCTAAAAAAAATTTTAAAATTTTGCACCAATAGCTTGCAATGCATTCACAATAGCAGCTATAGTCCTCTTCCATATCCTCCACGTCCACCATATTTCCTCCTCTTCTTGCACATCTGCATCTTTATCCAATACCCCACTGTTTTGGGTACCTTATTATCTTATAACAATCTTCAACTTGGTGCCCTGGCTTCTTGTAATTCGAGTATATCACTCATTCTCATTCAACATCAACTTGATTGTTACTTGTCTCAAATTTTCTTGAATTATAAAACCCACAACGTCAAACTATTCCTCACCAGGGATGGCAATGTACTAGGCCTATCTAACTGGGCCTAGGCTGCCTAAGCCTGACCTGAAGCCTAGGCCCAACCAAACCAAAACAGCCCAGCTAGAGCCCGGACCTAACCTCACCCAAGGCGGCTAGGCCTAAATTTTATATTTAAGAAAAGAAAAACGATATTATTTTACATTATCAGGCCCAGGCAATCCAAGCCCAAGCTTGGCCCAAGTCCCAATCAACCCAGACTTGACCTATTGACTTTGGGCTAGGGCTAGGCCCTTTTGCCATCCATATTCTTCTTATGACCTGGAAATCTGTTTATCTCATTCTTCTTGGATGATTAGTTTATATGAATGACTTGAAAAAGACTAAAGGATCGGTGATAAGAATATTTGTTCAAATATTCCTATAAAGGACTATCTCTAATCCCATTAAAAATCATCTAAATATTCCTTAGTCGATCACCTTGCATCCTTTACATATTCAAGTTAGAACTTTTACATAGCCTACGAGTTCCTCCTACACTTTACCCTTGTTGTTTGCAATTCTGGATCGCCTCCCTCAATTGATGTATCCTTATTGAATCTCCTAAAGAGAATCTCTCCTTAAGATCATCCTAGAGGTCCTTTATATTATCTATTTACGTGAGGGTGGACCTAATAGTAGGATCAATTGAATTCATTATGCAGTGAACGAGTATGGAGTTTACACTCCACCAGTCTTTGATCTCACTTAAATTATCTGTCAATCTCTTGATAGTTTTTTCAATAAAACTAACTTTTCTCTTAGCTTTAAATGCATTCATCGTAGCTATCCCACTCATCGTAGTTGGCTTCTTCCTTGAGTTTCAAGCCACATATTCGATCCTGGATTGTCACTAGGATGTATATAATATGGAGATGTTGAATCAAGCTTCTTGCCCTTCTTCCTACTATCACCTAAATCAATTCCATCTCCTTTACTCGTGCATTCAGCCATAATCGTTGCTCTCTCACTATATGTTTAGGGTTTTAGAGTTTACTCCTACTATGATACCATAAAGAATTCTAAAAGTCAATGATTTGTCTTTCATTAACCACTAGCAAGCACTATATACACCTTGATGTACAATATTCACCCTAAAATAAGGACTAACACTAAGAAATATTTTCCTAATTTTACTCTTACTAGAACTCCTAAAGTAGGAAACTAGATAATAGAGAAAATATTAAATTTACTTATTTATCATATTCACATATTTTCCAATACTACATATAATATTAGTTATCTACTGAAGCCAAAAGTACAAATAGGATCTCCACAACAGTTTGTTTATGTGTAGATATAAGTTTCTTCATTGATAAATGAATCTGAATATGTTATAAGACTAGCATTAATATAAGAAACATCCTTCTCATATTTCAAGTCATTAGTTATTGACGACACCAATAACAGTGACAATGATGGAAGATATAAAGTTTGAACCAAATCTAGATGGTAATGAAAACATTATACTCCCTAAGTTGGAAGAGCATTGATTCTTTATATTTTTTCTCTTATGTGTATTTTGTTGTATTTTTGTCATGATTCAATTGAATTTCAACTTTTTTTGATGCGTTAGTCATTATGTAGTTCTCTATTGGAAATTATTTTTTAGCCAATTTATCAAAATATCAATCAAGTTACATATAGTCAAAAGGAATATTTTACATATCTATGATTTAAATATAACATGGTTTAAGACTTTAATCAAGCAGATTGTGTAAGAGTTATAGAATTATTAATTAAGAAAAATCAATGTAATTTTATATTATAATGTAAGAAGTATAAGAAAATTTGATAAGTAAAAGATTGTTTTGGTAAAAATCAAGAAGATCAAAGATTAAGATAAAATGAAAAGAACATTAATTAGGAACGAAAGATTGAGATGAAACAAAGAACAATAAAGATTAATTCTAATATAGAATAAATTATTAAAGTTAATCTTCTAAAAGGAACATTAATTCTTATATCAAAATAGGTTTTAAGATTATTGTATCAAGAATTGAAGAAAAATGATATAAATATAAGAGATTCATAGAAAAATGAAGTTTGAGGAATGATAGAGAAAAAAAAAAGGATAAAAAGCAGAGAAAATAAAGACATAATTTTTGTTAATAGACTCGTCCTTTAAGCTCCTAACTTAGTTAAACTCTTTTGTACATTTCAAACTCAAAAGTAATTTCTCATAACACTTTTGCTTAAAAGGTTCGTAAGAGATTAGGAGTTTTTGTGTGTATATGTTCATATCATTATCACCATTTGTAGCACTCCTCAATTTAGTTGGAGATAATAAGTTTAGTTAAATATGACAACACTTAGTTAATCTAATTAGTTTAACATCTACATCCTAAACTAGAACCTATTTTCATTTCCTTTGTTGACTAGAGAATTAGAATATTGAAATTCTATTTAGAGATTAACAGTAGGTTTAATAGCTAATTGAGTCTAACTTAGTCAAAGTGATTCCTTTTGATCAGATTTACAAGTATTTCACACATGGAAAGAAAAAGAAAAAACAAGATTAGATTTAAATTCATTAGTTATCAATCTATTTCAAATAATTATGATTAGATTAGTTAAGTTAATTTGTTTTGAATATTAGATTATTTGAGAAAATTTGGATTTATTCATATGTTCCTAAACAAGGAGTATATTATACATGTAATCTAGTATAAAAAAAATAAGTTATGAACCAGAATAAAGTAAGTAGTATTTTTCCTATCAAATTTTCAATTTTGAGATTGAAGAGTTCCCTCTAATAAACTATTTTTTTGTTTGTTTTAAAATAGGTCAAAAAGATATAAAAACTAACCATCACAACTTATAAATCAAGTTGCTCTTTAATTTCAAATTGCACAATCTTATAACTAAATCACGGTCACTTTAACAATTTCGTATTAGAGACATATTGTTATGGGAGACTCTCAAAACTTTTAGCGACAATTTAAAGCTTTCTTAAAAATGCATCAAGAGGATCGAGATCAAGACAGCAAACAACAGGAACAAGAAAGTGTAAACATAGAGAACAAATAATGATAATTAGCAAACCATTTTTATGAGCTAGAGTTAAAATTTTATGTAACAAGAGGGGATGAAATCAAAAGCAACATTAATCTAAAATGACGAGATCATCGACTTAGAGGAAGAGATGCACAGGCTCGAAATTATGTCCTTAGGTATTCTAAACTTACTCTTCCTCGTTTCGATGGAAATATGGATCCATTAGCATGGTTGAACCACTGGGAAAAAATTTTACCGTTACAAATGACTAAAGTTCTTAAATCTCCCAAATGATTAAAACTTTGGAATTAACTTTACTCACTTTAGACCTCTTCCTAAATGTATGTATTATTAAAAATATAGTTTTGTTTAAAAATAAAACAATATTATTTTAAATATAGTTAGGCTTTGGGCTTTAGGCCAAACTGTGGAGATTGAGACAAAACCAAAACCTAGTTAACTCGAGTTAAATATGTTGACTTTATATTAGACTTGATTAGACTATATCAAGATCTAGTTGTTTTGCCATCGCTAGCTACAACTATCCTAAGAAGATTTTAAGGCCAACTGTAATTTCTATTTTGGGCTAACAATCAGAATCAATGAACTAGGATAGCTGTCTAAGTTTCATCAAAGAAGCAAAGTGGAGGATTACTAGTGATGCTTAAATAACTTACAATATATGCAATTCTCTCACATAATAATAAGAATTTGAAATTTTCATTGGTGAGTTGGAAGAGACAATAAAATTAGAAGTTTACATACAGCATCCTGGGGATTTAACCACTACTATAAGCTAAGCCTAATTGTATTAACATTGGGAAGATAGATATTAAAAAGAACCAAGTAGCCTAAAAAACATAGCAATAATGCTCAAGGATGGCATTAGGATTGGTTAAACTTAGGCCAGCTTTTTGTAAGGCTCCGGGCCTAGCCCAATACTCAAACGAGCCTAAGGTTCACATCCCAAGCTCAATCAAAATTGGATGACACAAAATCAAGCCCGAACTAAGTTTATTTTTAATTTAATTTAATATTATTTTAAAAACACCATCGTTTTACTCAAGACGATGTCAAACCCGGCCCCCAAAATTTTTTAAAAAAAGTTTAAGCATAACCTAAAGTTTGGTCAACTCAGGCTAAGACATTTGACTTTAGGTTATATATGTTATTCTCTTAAAAAAAACACAAATGTCATCCTGAGCTCTACACCTTTTATGAAGCAACAAAGTAGGGAAGAGATGGAGGAAAGAAATGAAAAAGATATTTATTACAACTTTGATGAGCTTTGTACGGTGGGACGGTCAATGTAAAAGACTCTTTTGGTTAGAAGGAATCAATGACTTACAGGTTAAACCAGAAAATTTGGAAAAAAAGAAATAAAGGAGCTTAAAATATCAATCCATGCTATCACATGAATGTAAATATATATATATATATATATATATATATAGGTGAAAGGATTTATCAATAGAAATTCCCTATTAATCTTGATCAATTTTAGATGCACCCACAACTTTATTAATGATGTCTTGGTGGATCAAATAAAAATACCCACTGAATTAAGGTTTGAATTGCAAGCTACAGTGGTACATATAAGAAGATTATGTATTTCCATTGTATGTCAACCACTTCTAGTACAATTAGGTCCTCACAAATCTTTTAGTTTGATTTATTTTTACTTCCTCTATGTGGACTTGGTACAGTTCTAAGGTAAATTGGCTAAAACATTTGGTCATATTGTTTAGGACTTGGCAACCATAACAATGCAGTTTTGGTGGTAAGGCGAAGATAGGGTTGTATGGAATTAAGGATTTCAAATTAATTACTACTTTTTTAGTTATACTAGTTAAGGTGGATAGGGAGTTGGAGCTCAGAAGAGAAATAACAAAATTTTAAGACTTGTTTAATGCACCAGAAGGGCTGCCTCCCTCACATCAGTCCAATCATTGAATTATTCTTCAACTAAAGGTAAGGTTTATAGTTGTCCCCCCTTATCGTTAGCCCTATGGGTTAAAGCATGAGATTGAAAGGCAATGTAATGAGGAAAAAAAGGAATCATTCAACCTAGCCAGTATCCTTTTTCTTCTTTAATTCTTTTGGTTAAACATATAATTCATGGAAAATGTGTGTTGATTATCAAGCCTTAAATGCCCAGAATATCAAGGATAAATTATCAAATCCAGTAATCAACTAACTATTGGAGGAGTTCACAGGCTCACTATTTCTTAAAGCTAGATTTTGCTATAGGTATCATCAAGTCAGAGCGTGTGGGACATATTTGGAGAAGACAACTTTCACATTCTCCAAGGTCACTTTAAATTTCTAGTTATGTCTTTCAGTATGACGAACACTCCTTTAACTTCTTAAGCCCTCGTGAATGATGTATTCAAACAATTTCAATATAAGTTCATCTTGTTATTCTTTAATGACATACTGCTTTATAGTCATTCTTGGGCATTATATATGCATCATCTTTGAATTGTATACACCTAGTTGAGGCAGCTTTGCTTGTTCTTAAAACAATGCAAATGGTTATTTGTATAAACTCAAATCTTATACTTAAGGCATATGATTTCATCCCAAGGAGTAAAAGTAGACTCCCAAAATGTGGAAACGATGCTACAGTGGCCATAACCAAATATTGTTCGAGCATTACAAGGCTTTCTTTGTCTTATTGGGTACTATAAAAAATTTCTTAAATTTTATAGGAAAATTTTAAGCCCATTGACGGCTATGTTATGAAAGAATTCCTTTGTTTGGATATAAGATTCATTGGTTTCTTTTAAATAATTAAAATTGGCTATGATTTAAACACTAGTTTTAGGTCTTCCTAATTTTAAAAAAGTCTTACCATAAAGTGCGATGCTCATACTATAGAATAGAAGATGTTCTGTAATAAGAAGGTTGACGCATTGCTTTCTTTAGATGTACTTTAGTTAAAGGATACCAACATATACTAGCATATGAGAAAGAATAGATTGGCTTAACCAAGGTTGTGTACCATTAGAGATCCTATATGTGGGGGTGTTAATATGAACAAATCATTATAGCCTGAAGTTCCTACTAGAATAACATATTATTACCTCTTACCCTGAGTCAACAAACTAATGGATTTTGATTTTGAGGTGGGATATCAAGCTTGAAAAGAAATGTCATTTCAAATGCACTCTCTTGTAAAGATCAGGATATAAGTGCCTTAACATTAGTATCCATGACTTAATTGGGATTTTTTGATGCAATCTAGATAGAAGTTTTTAACTTACAAGATCTACAACAACTGGTGGCACGTATCACTATAATTAAGGAAGGTAATCCTTGGTCATATAACGATGGGCTAATACTTTTCAAAAATAATTTTTTTCCAACCTCTTCTACCATGTTCAAGCAATAATTTTAATAGTTCATGCTCTGTACCATAAAGGGTATCAAAAGACTCTTCATTGAGTTTCAACAGATTTTTATTAGATATTAATGAAGCGATAAGTTAAGGACATAGTTAGAACATGTGAAATTTGCCAAAGGAATAAGTTAGAACATTTAAAACTTGTTAGGCTATTGTAACCCCTCCCTATTCCTATATCAAATATTTCAATGGATTTCATAGACAGACTTTTCCTATCGCATAGGAAAATTATTTCATTGATAATAGTAAATTGGTTCTCTAAATATACAAACTTTCTACCTTTAGAACATCCTTATTCAATTACAACACTAGCCTGGCTCTTGTTTGACCATATATTTAGGTATATAGGTTGATAAAAACCATAATCAATGATCGAGATGTCACATTCACAATCTCCTTCTAGTAAAAGATATTCAACTTCAGTTTAACATTTTATATTATCCTGAGTCGCTATCCTTCTTTTGCACTCAAGGTTAGTCACATTCTTGATAAGGAGAGTAAAGGTAGATACCAACAATAGGTTTTGTAACATGTAACGATACCTTAGTTGCATATCCTGGATCAAACGTGAAAGGACAATAAATGAAGAAATGCAAAAAATACCTCATTTTGGTTCCATAACTTCAAACAAGCTTTTCGAAGTTGAAATGAGTGATTAACGGGTCAACGTCTTTCTACAATTTTCTCAAAACGTAAGCTCTCTTAACGAGTCAGAGAATCCTTATGCTTACGAATGATATAAGAAATTGCAGGAGACCTTAACCTTTATATATAGCTTCCATATCGAGCTTCCTATCACTGGCCAGATATAGGTCCAGTCCATACTAATTGGGATTTATTTTCCACCCGAACTTCGACCCATTGATTTAGATCATTTATTAGGCTACTTTATTATCTTTATCTGGATCAAATTATGTAACTTAACCAATAAGTTATTAAAAAACTGAAAAATGTAATTAAATGTTATCCATCTTTATGGGAAAAGTAAAAAATATCTAACATTCTCCCCCTTGGACAATACTCAATTATAGTTTTGACTCAAATTTAAAACAGTTTAAAAAACTTGATTAAGTCATGCTATTGTATTAGTCGACTAAGTTTAAAAAATAAAACATTTGATCCAAAGATAACAAAAATCCATCATTTTGTCTTGTAAGGCTTTTGATACCAAAAAGTATCAAATGAATGTGTCACGTGCGATACAGATCCAATATAATCACACATATATAATACCTCACTGATATGAATGGAAAAACGGAGTGTGGCAAACTAGGATAATACCTATATGATATAATATGTATCATCTTTATTTGTACGTCTCGATTTCTTCAACTTTATGCTCAACTGCATTAGAGAAATTTTATTTTCTCTCACCGAATGCTCAAAAGCATTAAAGAAAACTTTTATGTTCTCCAACTGAATGCTATACCGTATTAGAGAACCTTTATAGGATTAAAAAACTTACATATCCTTATGTCATGTCAAACTTTATGGATATTTATATTAAAATGTATGCATCTAAATGAAATAGGCTCAAAGTCTATCTGTACATATGCCCAATGACCTTTAAATGCTTAAGATTGACACAAGTCTTAAGACGTTCACACGTATTATGATAATGTACGATAACATGTATTACTGAGGATAAACGATGTTCATCTTTATTAATGAACCACAATACTGCCATAATACATCAAATGTATAAATGTACAAATGCACATGGAGCAAACTTAATGATCCCCTAACTAACAGTGTCTAAGGATTTCAAAACACCCATACTGTATACTTGTCTTTCAAACACAAGTGGACGAAGTCCTTTAGTTAAAGGATCGGCTTACAGTTCCTCAATCCTTAAATGCTTCTAAACTTAATGTCACCTTTTCATATCAACTCCATCATGGTCAAATAATTGACCTCTAAATGCTAAGACCCTGCGATAGTCAATGTTGTTATTAAACATAAGAGCAGCAAGATTTTCAAAGTACAATTGAATGGGTCTAGCCACTGAATCAACCACAAACAACTCAGAAATCAAGTTTCTGAGTTAAACTGTCTATGAAGCAGCCCCATAGCATGCACTCTGCATGTATAGTCGAGGAAATCACCTGTCTACTTGACACTCTTCCACGACATTGTACCATCTACAAACATAAAAATGTAACCTTAAGTGGACTTTTGATCATCCAAACACATAGCTAAATTTGAATTTGAATTCCCTACGAGGTTCAGTCTGTTGACTTTTCTATATGTCAACATATAATCCTTGATTCCTTTAATTATCTCAACACTCGCTTAACTGCATTTCAATGGTCTACACTTGGGTTAACCAGATATTAACCAAACAATCAAACAGTAAATGCAATTTCCCGCCTAGTATATAGCCGAGCATACATTAGGCTATCAACCATACTAATTTTAAGAACATTCCTCATAACATTTCATTTTACTCTTTGGGCATTGTGCTAAAGATTATCTCTCACTATGAGAGATAGATGATACAACAAGTTTATAGTCAACCATATTAAACCTTTGTAGCACATACTCAATGTATGTGTCTATGAGAGACCTGATAAGTATTGAGATCTGTCCAAGTGAATCTGAATACCTAGGAAAAAAGATGTTACACCAAGGTCTTTGATGTTAAAGTTCTTGACCAAAAGTTGCTTAAACTCATACAAAATGGTTAAGTAATTTGAAGTGAGCAATATATCATCCACATACAGTAATGGGAAGATAACTTTGCTCCCCCTAACCTCATAGTACTAGCATCTTTTTAACTTTATTTTTCATGAAACCAAAAGAGGTGATATCCTCATCAACTGTAAGGTATCACTTTTGGGAGGTTTGATGTAAATCATATATTGATCTGCATAATGCGTAAACCATGTCAGTTCCATCTGGATCCTAAAATCTTTCAGGTTGTACCATATAGACCTCTTCATAAAGGTCTTTATTCAAAAAAGTGGTTTTGATAACTGTTGGACCTTGAATTTTTTGTCAATTATTATTGATTTATTTGT
>JAOQMP010000006.1:35926592-35937648 GCA_027563575.1 Erythroxylum pedicellare
CTCTTTGGTATAGTCCTATGTGCCAAGATCTCTTCTACCTCACATTTGTGTGTTGTCATTATAATGGTGGATGCACGATTATTTAATAAAATCTTTGACCATAATAAAATGACATTTTAAAAATAATTTTCAATAGATATTAATCGAATCAATTTCTAATGGTAGAGAAGTAACATTATTGGACTCAAATAGACTAAATATTAATTCCATGCTTTATGGAAATATTATATAATAAAGTATTTACTTATACACGAAAAGTTAAAAAGATTTTGATATTTCTAAATATTTAATCTAGATAATTATTTAATTATAGAATTATAGATAAATTAAAGGAGTTTATTTTATTTAATTATAATTTAAGGCTATAATTTATA
Source organism: Erythroxylum pedicellare (assembly GCA_027563575.1). Lineage (NCBI taxonomy): Eukaryota > Viridiplantae > Streptophyta > Magnoliopsida > Malpighiales > Erythroxylaceae > Erythroxylum > Erythroxylum pedicellare. The sequence continues at coordinate 35,926,967 of JAOQMP010000006.1, forward strand.
TCTATTTTAACATATTTAAGAATTTAATGAGGCAGAAACAAAAAATTTGTTAAAGAGGAAAAAATGTTATAATTAAGTTGTACTCAATTATAAAGTTTAAGAAAATTTATAATTAAATTTATAATCAAATATACTATATTTAATAAATAAAGATTAATATAAAATATTAGATATTATTTATGTATAACTGGTATTTAAATTTTTAATCAGGGATAACATTAAGAAACCAAGCAATAAAGTATCCTATAATTAATTAAATAAAGATTAATATAAAATATTAGATATTATTTATGTATAACTAGTATTTAATTTTTTAATCAGGGATAACATTAAGAAACCAAACAATAAAGTATCCTATAATTAATTTGCAGGATCGGATTTGCAGTACCATTTAAAGTATTATTTAAACGCTGGAAAGTAGAACTAGTCTGCTTTCTAAAAGCTCTCATAATCTGAAATTTTAAATCCTGTCCATGTAATCTCCACTGGGGTTTTAAATAATTAATCGTGATTAAATCTTTTCCGCACCTACCTCCAGATCTGAACTTAGTCATTGCACTGGGCGTGAAATCACGTGGTCTTACGTAACCAAATACTGGTCAAAACATAAAAAGTGGCGTTGTGGTGCTGCAACTGCAAATCTAAGAAACGCGTGTTAAATTAGAGTATGCCCCTTTTCACCGTCGTCCCTCGGGACCAAAAGAAATATTAGCAATCCTAAGCCTTTAATGGCTGATCAGTAAGTGATGAGAAAAGAGACTTTTAAAATATCTTCAAGTGCTGCAAGTCTCCGACTTAATGGACTCCTTGTGCATTTTCAATAATAATTTAAATTAATAATAATTACGTAAGTCCTTCTCTTTTAGTTACAAATTAATTAATTAATATGTACCACAAATTAACGAGGACATCACCTTTTACACAAAAACGAGTAAAAAAAGTAAAAACGCACTCCCAAGTCCCAAGTCCCATCGGACACAAAAAGTAAACTCGTGATGGTTGGCCGGGTTCTTTAATTAGAGCTCAATCATACAAAGAAATGGCCAGATTCCTCATACTAAAGTTTAGGTGTCCAAAGGTTCCTTTTTCTTTTTTTTGCCTCGTGCTTGGTAAATAGTAGGGACTAACGAAAACTGAAAGCCTGTAAAGTGGATATTTACGCCCTAAAGACTTGATTCCATACCCGATTAAGATACTTTTCCATATTGAAAACTCCTTTTTATCTTCCTACCAGAGCCTTCCTATTCTAAATTGAGTAGATCTTAAAGCTCCATTATCAGTTTGTAGCTTATAAGTCATAACATGTGCTCCACTTTACAGGTCGGTCGAGTGCCAAGAAAAATAAAAGAAGTGATAGTTTAAGCTATACCCATCGCCTACTAGATGACTGCCAATAAGGCATCAAGAAACAGGAGTGAAACTCCTTAAAAAAGGCTAGTCTGTGGAAAATTGTCTACCTTAGGTTTGCTTGCAACTCGTGGGAGTTCTTTTAAAGCCAGTTTAACCCTGTAGCTGATACGTCAAATATTAAGTTTGTTACAAAATTACTGTAGTACTAGAGTGGCGGATCCGTAATGACATTCCATCGAAACTAATCAGTAATCACTAGTCAATAATTCCGCCAAGGAGAAAGATACGTGAACGAATATGAAGTCATACTGACCATCCAATACCCATGCTGCAGCTCCGTGTATCATTCTCTGTCCCACTGCAAGAAAAATTTATATGTTATGAGAATCAAAATGAAACATGTATCCACATTTAAGCTTGTTATTGATGCATGTAGAAGTAAAACCGAGGGCAAATTTTGCAGTATCTTTGGAATTAAACAAAACATAGCAATGCAATGAAAAGCGTTAATGGTTGAAAGAAAACCCATTTGTATGTGGAATTAATCTTCCTCATCTTCTCGGATTGGCATACTTTGTTATGGAGAAATGAAAATTCAAAGAGTGAGAAGGAAGACGACAAATAGGGGATACTAACATTGTTCGGGAAAAGGAAGTGGCGTAGTTCTCATGTAATGGTTAACTAACTAATTGAAAATGGATGTAACGAACAAACAAATGTTAATTAACTAAATTCTCAATTTCCTTCTTCTTTCTATTCATCTTCTTCCCCTGAAATTTCCGATTTACTATAGAATTAAGGTTTTTACTGGAAGAAACATAAAAATTTGTACTAGAGCTGCAAAATCATTGGAATAATGGCAGAAGGCACACACTTTCACAATTTAAGGCGAATTGAGAAAAACATGAAAACCAAATACAAGAATTGAAAATGTAATATGAACAAGAGTTGCAAAACTTGAAGGAGTGAATGACAACTTTTGCTTTAAAGTGGTTAAAAAACTCAAGGTAAAGTTAGGAATGACAGGAGGTTACTTAAGAATGAAGGTGGAGGAACTTATAGCTATTATCAATATCATATGCCTACAAATCTTCCAAGATAAGAGTTTTCAGTGTTTAAAAGACAAAGATTGAAGAATTGAGATTATAAATGTGACTAATTCTTTTATTTGGCGAGGACACAATTGGAGATGAAGGTTGGAATTGCTATGATGTATTTTGAAGGAGAAACATTACCTTAGCATCAACTTTACATGAGAAACATATTAACATGGAGGATCCTACCTAGGGAGAATACTTAATGGCCTTGGAGGAGAGATTTGGAGAAACTATGTTCAATAATCTAATTAGAGAGCTAAAAGAACTAAGACAAGAAGGATCAGTTAAAAAGTACCATTCAAGATTTGATCTTTTGTTACTTAAATTGGTAATGCCAGAACTATACTTTGTGAGTATACTTTTAAAAGGGATAAAATAGAGATTGAGTATTTGGTAAAGGTTTTGGTTCCTAGAAGTTTTCAACAAGCTTATGACCTAGCCGGCTAGCATGAGATGATGGGATTTAGTGGTGTTACAATTACGACAGAAGTGGAGGAAGAGGATATGAAGCTATAGGGGGGCCAATACAAGGTCATAGGTATTCTAAATGAAGTTTAACTAAACCTACATTGATGGCCGATGTCAAGAATGGTGAGCAATAAATTGCAAAGACTAGACTAGGAGTAAGGAATTGGATCAAAGGATGGTTAAGAAGGACTTTGTTTCTAGTACAATGAAAAGTATAGCCTTGGACACAATGTAAGAAAAGAATGATATATATGTATAAGATAGGTGAAGGAAAGGAGGAAATAGGATGAGGAAAAATTCAAGACTTGGAGCAATTTGCAGCCTTACAATATGATAGGAACCATTTCTTCTAAGTTTCAACAAATGAAAGTCTTAGGAAAGTATAATAATAGAAGAATGATTAATATTATTTTGGATATGGGTGATAGATATAACTTCATAGATTCAAAAAATGAATAAAGAATAAAATGTGATTGAGGAGATTGATCCATTAGTTATTTTGGTGGGAGGTGGCTTACATATTAAATGTCATGATAGATGTAGGGAGTTTAAATGGATGACAAATGGTCATGAATTTATCACAAACGCTTTGATTAATAAAATTAGGGGAAGTGATATAGTTTTGAGTGTGCAATGATTATCAATGACATTGATTGTAATTATAATAAGGTTTGATAAGGTTTGATTGTAAGAGACATAACATAGACCAGTGGAAAATATAAGATATTTCCTAAAATGAAAGGAAAAACTTATGGAACAATGTGGTATATTGGTTTTTTTAATTATAGCAAGATGGACTATTTGCAATGGTTGATGCTCCATAGATAAGTCTTAGGGATGTCGAACTGAATTAGCTAAAACATTTTTTTGGTGAACAAATAGGTATATTATATACAATATTAGAAGAATCTCAAGATATAATTTAAGAGTCACGTGGTCTACTACCTTCAAGACTTTATAATCATCAGACTAATTTGAAGTAGGGGGATGAGACAGAGAATTTGAGACCATCTAGGTATGCTAGAGTATAGAAATAAGCAATACAAGTGTTAGTAGAGGAGGTGTTACAACAAAGAATAATTTAGGAAAGTATAAGCTCTTTTGCTTCTCCTATAATTTTAGTTAAGAAAAAAAGACAGATCATATGTTTTATATTAATTATAAATCCTTATATAAGAGTACCATCAAGGATAACTTACCTATACCATTGATAAATAAGTTATTAGATAGATATATGTGGCTGAAAATATTAAACAAGAGTTAGTTATCATCAAATACATATGTATGCAGATAATATGCATTAGACATCATTTAGGAATCATTAAGGTTAATATAGGCTCCTAATAATGAAATTTGGATTAACCAATGCACGAATAACTTTCCAAAGATTGATGAATTTAGTATCCATGTTTTATAGGTGAAAATTAGTTCTAATATTCTTTGATGACATTCCCATTTATAACAAAAGTTGGGAACATTATATATGTCACTTTAGAAAAGTATTACAAGATCTCAAACATCATTAATTATTTTTAAGCAATATAAGTGTTCATTTACTACTTGACAAGTGGAATACTTAGGGCACATCATTAGCAGAAAAGGAGTTTAAACTAATCCTAAAAAGATTGAAATTGTAGTGTAGTGTTCATTGCCTCAAACAATGCAACAACTAAGAAGTTTCCTTTGATTAATAGCTTACTATAAAAGAGTTATTAATGGTATGATTACATTAGTATATCTTTAAATTAATTTATATGTAAAAATTCTTTTTATTAGTCAAAGTAGGCTACGTTAGTTTTTAATCAACCTAAGGAAGCATTTAAGAATACACCAGTTCTTGGCATTCTAGATTTTAACAAACCTTTAGCGATTGGGGCTAATGCTTCAAGTAAGGGTACTAGGGAAGTTCTTATTTAGGAGGTTCATCCTCAAACTTATATTAGTAAAACCTTTCAAGATAGATTCATTTATCTACTTATGAGAAAGAACTTTTAGCCCTAATCATGGCTATTAGGTAACGGTTTTTACTATGTTATTGATAATTATTTTATTGTTTAAACTAACTATAAGATCATGGGATATTTTTCTTGAATAAAATATTAGAACTCCCTTTCAATATACGTGGTGACCAATGCTTTTATGATTTGATTTTGAAATCACATACAAAAAGGGATAGAGCTAAAATGCTCTATTTTGAACGTTTAATGTTGAATTATGCACTATTATTGTTTTCAATACTTGCACTAGTTTATTACAGAAAGTTCAAAAAATTTGCCAAGCTTATCTAGCTTTAAAAGAGTTGACATATAAATTTAAACATATAATTCACTTGAATTTTGCTTGTTTATGGATTAATGACTCTCTTCAAATGAAAGTAAGGTTGATGGTGGGTTATATGGAGTTTAGGACCCATATGATCTCACTATTTGATGGTTCTACTAGTGGGAGTCATTTAGGGTTAACTGAACATACAAAAAGGTGCAACTATATTTTTTTGGTAAAAAATGCAAACAAATGTAAGAGAATTTGTGAGAGTGAATAGTTTGTTAACATAATAAATATGAAGCCTTTGCTATCCCAGGTAAGCTCAAACCATTACCTAACCCAACTAAAGTTTAGACTAATTTTAGTTTGAACTTTGTGAAAGGATTACCCAAGTTAGATGGATACATTGTTATACTAACTATTATTGATCATCTTAGTAAATATGGACATTTTATTCTATTATCACACCCCTATACAATAGCTAAAGTAACGCATGTTAATATTAGTTATATTTACAAGTTCTATAGTATGCCATTGAGGATGGTGAATGATCAAGGAGTAGCCGAGCCAAAAAAAAAACTGGATTAGATCTGAATGAGTTGAAACGAAAAGAAAAATGAAGCGTTTACTTAAGGGGGAATGTCACGTGTTCAAATCTTGTCATCCATATAGAGCGCCTCGTGGAGAATGACATCAAAAATCCATAATAGAGTCCAAGTAGGACCTTATCTTTATCAGTGCATTGTGAATAGAATTTTTCTGAACAAGGCATCTCCTCTAACCATTCAACAATTTACTATCCAAAATCAGATAGCCAAATTAAAGTTTTAAATCGTATCGTAGAAACCCATTTAAGATGCATGATCAAGAATTGTCCTCACCAATGGTGTTGTTGGTTATCTTTGGTAAAATGTTGGTACAATACTACCCATCATTATGTTATCTAGTATCCTCTTTTGAAATTTTGTATGGATATCCCCCTCAAGTTCACATTCCTGATCTGGTTGGATGATAACATGTTATTTGGTTATGTTAATTGGACCTATATGTTTTGTTTTGGATTAGTTTTAGAGCTTAAATGGTGACATTTATATTTATTTTGTTTTAGGAGATGACAAGTGGATATTGGATCAAATTAGAGTAAAATATGTCAAAATAAAAACTTTGGAAAATGTGGATATATTATTGTAGTGGATAAGGTGAGATCACACTTAATTCTAGATTCACCCTAAGAGTTTCAATTTAATTAGGAAACTTATTCACGTCCCTATTATGTAGGATTTGCATTTATTTAGAAGGAAATCTCTACATGATATAAGGGAGTCAGTTTTTTAGTAGGAAAGAGGGGGGAAAACATGACATACACCTTTTCCATCATTCTCTTTCGTTTTCTCATCTTTCACCTTTTCTTCTATTTTTATTGGAACTAAAACCATGAGTGGTTAATTTCAAATATTCAGATTTAAGGGATTCAAAACTCTAGTTGTAACCTTTTGAAGTTTTATTCTAAACCTAGCTTTTATTTTAATTTAAATATAAATTATTTTGTGTTATTATATTTCATAAATAATTAAGAGTGATTGATTTGAAAAATTAATTTAATCTTAATTATTATATAACTATCCATGAATTTAGTGATCTGCAATTTTCATGAACGATTGGTACAAGTAGCAAATATTTTATTTATGAATTTTGATATTTAACTGATGAGAAACAAGTAAACTAACTTTAATAGTTGTACCTAACTCAATTATTTAATTTAGGGTTTAGTCTTTTCCATTAAGTTTATTACTATCATTTAATTGATATGGAATGTTATTATACCTAATCAACTTATGGTAAGTTTTGGTTTAAATGTTAGGATTGGATAAATTAATATAGGAAAATTTAAGACTTATTATGACAATCCTAATAGGTGTCAGAGTAACTGCTTGAATTATGTAAATTATTCTTTTTAAACCAATTATCAATGTTATAATTATATGGGATATTTCTCTTGAATCGGGGTTAATTAAAACTAAGTTTCTCACTTTTTATATTCAATTGATTTATTTTGATTATTTGTTAGTTTTAATTCATTAGTTAATTAATCATAAACTACCACTTTGTTTTGTTAGTTCAAATTAAGAAACTAGTTTTTAGCTCTTCTAGGATTCAACTTGATTCCATAACCATTATAAGAAGTTAGTGGATTAGAATTAATTTTTGAGGGCTTTGATAACCTAAGAAAAATTTTGGCACTATTATCAATGAATTATTTTAGTTTCTTTGTGTTATTTTTAAGTTTACTGCTAATCTCTTATCTTGTATGACTCATTCTTCACATACAATTAAATTGCAATATAATCAAAAAATTGAGAAGATAATGCGTCGTTCAATGAAAGAGACTAAGTAAGGAAAAAGTCATTCACCTTCAAAGGTGAAAGTTAAGTTAGATCTAACAATTAGTGAAGATTATAATTTCCAAGAAGATGAAATAAAGATGACAAATCCTAACACTAGGATGTTGAGGGAGTTAATGACAACAGATTTGAGTTAATAACATTTATGCATAAGATTTTCAAATATTGAGGTAGATTTTAAATTAAAATCTAGTTTGATTCATTTACTCTTTATTTTTTGTGGTCTTATAGGTATTCTATAAACACTTAAAAGAATTTCATGTTTTCTACTTTGGAATGAAGCCATAAGGAGTAACGAAAGAGAAAATTAATCTTAGAGCCTTTTTATTCTTAATGAAAGATAAGGTTAAGGATTGACTTTATTTTCTTCCCTCTGGCTTAGTGACAATATGGAATGAGATGAAAAGGTTATTGCTGGAGAAGTTTTTTCCTACATCACGAGTAGCCAATATTAGAAAGAAGATATGTAAGATAAGACAATTCATGGAGAAACATTGTATGAATGTCGAGAGAGGTTTAACGAGTTATGTGCTAGCTGCCCACACTGATAGATTCCTGACCAACTTTTACTTTAGTAATTTATGAAGGGCCATTGCCAATAGAATTATGGTAGATGCAGCTAGTGGAGGAGCTTTGGTAAACAAAATACCAAGAGCAACCAGGCAATTAATTTTAAACATAGATAAAAATTCTTAGCAATTTGGGGCAAGGATGGATGAAGCTGTTAAGCGCTTAAATAAGGTAAGTAATACTAACCTTGAGGATCAAATTTCATATTTGATTGCTTTAGTTTGTTAAATGGTTGTAGATCAATTGTAATTGGTATGAGTGTGCGGAATATGCTCATTCCTTAGGTATCTTACAAATATGTTTCCTACATAACAACAAGATTCCCTTCAAGAAGCTAGAACAATAGGGGGATTTACTGGTCAATCTCAACAAAAATATGACCCTTATTCCAATCATTATAATCTATGATGGAGAGATCACCTAAACTTTAGCTATGAAAATCAAGGAGCATAATAAAGATACTATCGTCACAATTTCAATAGACAACTTTAAGCACCTATGTATGCTCAATCTCAATTTTCAAATTTAGGTATGCCTTTGGGGAAAAATTGTTAAGGCACTTGCTACTAATACTTAGCAATTTCAACAGGAAACAAAAGCAAACCTTTATAACATAGGAAATCATATAACTCAATTAGCCCCCTCTTAGTAAATTAGAAGAGTAAACATCGGGAAAATTACCTTAGTGGTGAATTTTAAGGAGAAAATGAATGCAATGACATTGAGAAGTGGGAACAAATTTAAATTTGGATCTTCCTTATAGAACAACATGAAGAAGTAGAGAAGAAAAATGAAGTTCCATCTCAAGATGCAACTAAAGTAAAATCTAATTTTTCTTTTACCATATCATCTAATGCATGTGTATCTCCTTTCTTTGTAGGTGGCTAAATTAAAAAAAGAGGAATTTGAAAGAGAGATCTTAGAGACCTTCAGAAAGGCTATAAGGATAAAATTGAAGGCCTTACTTAATTATTTGAAATATGTCTATTTAGGTTAAATGATTGAATAAAGGACAAAAAAGGATGCTAAAAGATGGTGGTCGCTTTATTTAGAAAGTATGAAGTGCTTCATTGAGTAACCATCGCATATCATCCACAAATGAATGGACAAGCCAAAGTATCAAATAGAGAAGTAAAATCTATTTTGGAAAAAATGATGAATACTAGAAGAAAAGATTGGAGTTTACGTCTAGAAGATGCTTTTTAGACATATCGTACATCCTATAAAATACCGATATAAATGTCTCCTTATAAGATAGTTTTTGTTAAAGCTTGTAATTTTTTTTGTAATTTACCAATAGAGATTGAATCTAAAGCTTATTGGAAGGTGCAATGTTGTAAGATGGATTTGTAAGTTGGAAAGGCAAAAAAATTGCAATTATAAGAGTTAGAGGAACTAAGGTTGGATGCTTACACGAATTCAAGAATTTACAAAGAGAAAACCAAATTGTTCCATGATAATATGATCTTGAGGAAGTAATTTGAGGTGGGACAAAAAGTGTTATTAGATAGTTCTTAATTAAAGCTTATGCTAGGTAAGTTACGTTCTACATAACTTGATCCTTTTTTTTTTTTAAAGAAGAAGATCCCACACTTGGATTAATGATAATGAGAGTGGAGAATTGCCGGAATAGTTCCCCAAATACACAGTGGTGAAAATCGAATGGATGCTCCAGCAAGAGAGTGAGCAATGCCATTCATAATGCGGCGGATCCATCGAATTTGGATATCCGGTCGTATCTCTAATAATTTCTTACAGTCCAACACAATTATACTAAACTCAGAGAAGTCTAAAGATTGAGAATTAAGAGAAAAAATTAAAGCTTGATAATCAATAAAAATGTAACCGCTAGATAGGTAGTGGGCCATGACGAATTGCAACGCCATTTGTAACGCCAAAGTTTCAGCTGGTGCCGGAGATTTACAACCTACAGAGTGGCTTGATAAAGCTTGAAGAAACCTCCCTTCACCATCTTCAAATACCACTCCATTGCCCCTTGCATCTTCAACTTGAAACAAGGCTCCAACATAAAAAGCTTGCCAATTGAAGCTTTCTAGATTAACACAAATAGGGTGGCCAGAAGTACCAGCACCGCTGCCATATCCAACCTCAACAGAATTTTGCAGACTTGAGAGTGACCACCAGTTAGCAAGCTGGGCAGTGACAAGATGTACAATCTGGTTCGGTGGGGTAAGTGTGGCAGACCAGCAGAAGTCATTCCTTGATCGCCACAAATTCCATGCTATATAGGCGGCAAACTCCGCTCTTTCTTGGCCATGGGATGCCCAAATCTGCATAAAGAAATCAATAAAAGTGATAGTTATTGGAGGTGCAGGAAATCCAACAATCCTCCAACATGGTGATGCTTTATGACAATGACCCAACACATGATCACTAATCTCAAGAGAGGAGCAGAAAAAACAAGTTGGATTCACATCAAGCCCTCTCCTGAAAAGATTAAACTTGGTTGGAAGCACATCCCTACAAGCTCGCCACGTAAAATCACGCACTTTTGGAGACACATTAAGAG
>JAOQMP010000006.1:35942469-35956083 GCA_027563575.1 Erythroxylum pedicellare
AATACTATTGTCTTCACAATTGTACTCCATGATCGTTAATTTATGGAAAAAATTAAAAAATATTTATGAAACAAAATTAAAAAAGAGAGAAAATTTATTGAAGGTGTCATTTTTTTATAATTGTACATTCTAACTGTTAATTGATAAAATTTACAAATTTTTTTTTGTGAGTTACATTTTTACTATTACTTCACCAAAAAAAAGAAAATATAATAAATAATTGAAAATGTCATTTTTTTTTTCAAAATTGTAAAGTTTAAGATGCTTCTATCGTTAAAAAATGATTTGAAAGTAAGACCTACGTTCTTGTGCAAAGAAAAAAAATGCAAATCTTCCAAATCTTTTTTAAGGATAGAAGTATCTCAAACTATACAATTTTGAAGAAAATCACATTTTCAGGCATTTTTATTGTTTTTTCTTTTTTTATGAAGTAATGGTGAGAAGCTAACCCATGATAAAAATTTGTAATTTTTTATCAATTAACAGTTAGAACGTACAATTATTAAAAAATGGCACCTTCAATAAATTTTCTTTCATAAATAAATTTTCTTTCTTTTAATTTTTCCATAAAGTAGCAGTCATGAAGTATAATTGTGAAAACAATGGTATTTTTAGTAAATTTTTTCTTTTTTTATTTATTAAAGGCAAAAATGTAATCCATGCTTAAAATAATTTTTATTTTTAAAATAGAGGGCATAATGAAATAAGACAAAAATAGGGGTTTAATTTATTTTAGTGAACAAAAAACTAAAAGTATATTTTTGTCCAAAAAATGCAATATGTGTGGTGATGTTATCTAACACAGGGGTAAAAAAGGTCTTTTTAACTCTTTTGACTAGTAATCAAAGAGAGTAATAAGTTCATTTTTAAAATAGAGAAGAACATAAAGCATCAAAGGATAAAACACGTGCTGGGGGGGTGTTAGTGGGTTGAATGTATTTTTGCCTTAAATAAAAACAAAAGTTTTGATTATCTCCTAACATCTCTTATTCTCTCTATAACTCTAAACCCAACCCACTTCCACTACTCCATCATGTCCCAGCACCCAACATTGCACCTCCAAATATTTAGACAAAGATACTACTAGTAGTGAGCCATGTATCAATATCATTGACGAAAACAAAAGTTGTCTTTTGAGAATTTAATTCATGAAGGCCTACACCATCTTGGTACCTTGTTATACGAAATTTCACAAGATTATAATCTCATAAGCATATGAATGAAAATATCTTAAACCCAAGTTACCATTTTTAGAAAATTTAAGGTTTATTAATCCCATAACATATTAACTAGCCAGATAAAATCATAGTTCAAAATTTCGTCACCTCTGATAGTTCAAATAGTATTAAACTAGTTAATATTCATGAATTTGACGTTAATTACATATTGGATTAGCTTGCTTAATCTCAGAAGAAATCGATCAAAAGTGGGAAGAATTCTCATAGTTTCTTTGCTAATAAAACAACAAAAAGGCAAAAAGTTGAGTTTGGGTTTTTGTGTAAGTTGCAACAGATGTTTCTTTTGTCATTATGAGGTTTGGGTATTTAGCTTGGGTTTAGATTAACATAATAGGTTTATAAAAGACAGGATAATCAAAATTTTTATATTTTATATTTTAATTTAATAATCTAACATGTCTCTTAATGGCCATATGTTAAATGGTTCTGTCAATGTGGTGTGCCATGTCAGCACCATTAATTATAAGATAACATGGTATTTTTATGAAAATTAAAAGTTTGAATATTTTATTACTACTCTTAATAGTTCTAGCTAGCATTATAAATTTGGTAAATTTTAAGATTTTTTTATAATTTACCTTTGATTTTATAATGTTTTGCATGTTTTCTTTGCCTATATGATAGAGTGTTTAAAAAGGAAGAGAGAAACGTTATTTATTTTCCTTTTTATACTTATAGATTTATATATGATATGCCTTTTAATATTGACAAAGAGGGGTGAGAATAATGATATTGAAACTTGACAATTTCACAATGCACTAACTAAAGTGGAACATGCATTACATATTGCTTTAAAATAGGTGTAGCTTACTTAATGTCTTTTATTTTCTTCAATATCACTAAATATTTTATTGTCATAAAAAAAGGAGGAGATTGTTAAACCAATTGAGGTTATAACATATCAAAACTTAAACAAATCATTATAATCTTTCTTATAAACTTATCTTGATCATTTTAATAAATTAGGAGTCATCATATGTGTTTAAATTTTGATTCATTTGATATGCTACACTTAATGATTAATGCCTTAGAAATGCTTAAGATACTCACTTTGACTCATTTGTGGTTTTAGGCACAATTCAGAAGCAAATAAGTTAAAGTAAGTCGAAAGCACGTTATATGAGCCATTTTTCAAAGATTAATTATCACTTGTCTTCGTGGAGTAAGAAAAAGAAAATTAAAAGACAAGAGGAAGACAAGAAAAATGAAACACAAAGAAGAATAATCATAGAAAGCAATACACGTGTATGTTTTTGCCATGCAAAGATGTCAATTTAATGGAGCAGAAAACAACAACAAATTAAGCATGAAACCATAGCAACTAGTAAGAGGCAAAAGGGCCAAAACGATGTTGCGCATGCAGGGTAGATGTCTACATTAAATGCTGAAAACATCTACGTACGCAGATGTTATGCGTTGAACGCAGACAACACCTGCGCACAACGTGTCTGCATTCAACGCTTAAACTCATGGTCTGCGTTTTACTTAAAACGCACAATAAAAGGAGGGGGCGTGAACAATAAATTGGACTAACAATTAAATTGTCACATCAAGGCAATAGTAGCGAGGGGAGGAGAGAGCAGTAGTGTGAAATATAATAGAGGTAGAGGCACTAGGTTTTCCTTCTTTGTTCTTTCACCACCAAAGTATGGAGAAGATGGCTCACTCTTGAAGCATAAAAATGGAGATGGAAGGCTAGCTTCTTGATGTCGGTTCAACGCGAATATCTGTAACAGCCCAAATCACCCGCTTACAAATATTATTCGCTTTGGGCTTTGGCCCAGCCAAGCCCTCACGGTTTTGTTTTTCCTTAGGCCTTCTCAGGAGGTCACCCATCCTAGTATTACTCTCACCCAAGCACATTTAACCTCGTAGTTCTGATGGGATCCGGTGCATTAGGCCATGGAAAACGCTTCTGTAAGGGAGAGGTATTCATACCCTTCTAAGGCGTACTTCGTTCCTCCTTCTAACCGATGTAGGATCTCACACTCTCCACCCCCTTAGGGCCCAGCCCTCTTTTGGGGTCCAGCCTAGCTGGCACAACGGTTCGGGTACTGACTCTGATACCATTTGTAACAGCCCAGATCATCCGCTTACAGATATTGTTCGCTTTGGCCCTCATGGTTTTGCTTTTCCCGAAGCCTTTCCAAGAGGCAACCCATCCTAGTACTACTCTCACCAAAGCACATTTAACCTCAAACTTCTGATGTGCATTAGGCCATGGAAAACGCGTCTGTAAGGGAGAGGTATCCATACCCTTATAAGGTGTACTTCGTTCCCCCCTCCAACTGATGGAGGATCTCACAATATCGACGCCAAGTCACAATTAAGCTATTTTTATCATTTTAAGGTTGTAATTTCTTTTAGGATTTTTGTGTTGTTGGTGTTGATTTGATTAGGTTTTGGGATGAATGATTTTAATACATTATTTTGATTGTTTTATTTCGAACATATTGCTAAAACATTGAATGTGATTTGTAATCGTTACTTTTGATGTTTGTAAGTAGCATATAATGATTTCATAATGTGTGACGTTATTGCTTATATTGATTGTTTTTCACTTAGTAATGCAGCTGTAAAATTAAACCTAGAGATTATATCCTAGGTTATTCAGTAGTTAGGTTTAATTAATGATCGATTCTTGATTAAACAAAGCCTAAAGGAAAACCAAGATTAGGAGAGCATTATATTAGTCTCAAATCGATAAGCCGAAGAGAATTGTAAAGACGTTAGGATGATGAAATATGCTTGATCATATTTAGGCCGAGATTGAACCTAGAATCGGACCTTACGTATATTCGACAGTTTAATCATTTTCGATTACTTTTTTTAATTTTTTTTGATAGTTTACTTTTACTTTAATTTCTAAATTACTTAAAATCCAAAAAACCCCCCTTTTCTATTTTCCTTACATAAATTAATTTCGTTACAGAAATTAACCAAACATTCCCTATGGATTCGATCCCATTATGAAAATTAACTAAACATTCCTTATGGATTCGATCCCCTCACCATAACTACAAATTTTAGTGTGCAAAATTAGGTATATTTTGCAGTGCACTCGAGACGTGCTGTCAAGTCATTTTTGTGTATAGGGCATAATGCATAAATCCTTTCATAATTAAGAGAAAATTTATTTTGATCTTTAAAGAAAACCTCCTGATCTTTAAACAAAATTTTGATAAACTTTTGAAATAATTTTGAATCTATTTTTTTAAAAATAAATATGTTTTTAAACTTTGAAAGAACTTGAAAATTTTTGAAAAACTTAATTTTGAGAATATTAGTCGGTCAATGTATAGGTGTGGTCAATCAATGTCTCTTAAAGTTAATAAAAATGCATATCGTGAGTTTGTTGATATATTAGTTAGCCAATGTCACACGTTGGTTGACCAATTTATTCTAAAATATGAAATTTTTATGTATCAAGTGTTTGTATCGATATTGGTTGATACATTAATTGACCAATATGACACATTAGTTAACTAATGTACCAATTTAGTCTATTAGTGCCACTGTTACTACCTATTATGATAACTAGTTTTTATTTCTAACAACTATTTTGGATTGTTTTAAGTATAAATATATCTTATGAGATAGAGGAAAATATTGAGTATACTATAAAGTTGCTAAGAGTCTTGAATGGTTAGAGAATGCATGCTTGCATTATACAACACATGTTGAGTGTTTGTTTATTAGTGTGAGTAAGATAATGAGTTTTTGAATTGTATACTTATTGCAATTGAGAAAATTGTTCAGGATATACTTTGTAACAGTTCTTTTTGGCCTTAAACAAGATTTGCAAAATGTTACTCTTCACCTGTGATAAAGTAAGATGATTGTAAGAGTTTGTCTTTCACCCATTAAAAAATTATATTATATAAAGAGTTCCTCTTCATCTATTAAAGGAAGAAGATAGAGAATTCTTAAGTGGAGTTTGAAAAATAGACGTAAGCCAAAAGTTATTTAGTCGAACTGCTATCAAACAATTTTGTCTTTTTTTCTCTAATATCTTTTAATTATTATTATAATTGCTTTATAATGATTATATATCAATTTACCATAATTATTCTTCATAGATAATTTATTCATTAATTTATAAATAAAGTAAATAGTAAGCATATACAATTCATCTTTTCTCGTATGACATTTGAGGATCAATAATATGTTTTATTTATCACAACTTAAGAGGCACAATCCATCATATACACTTTCATCTTCATCCTTACCAAAAGAGTTGATTGTTGAAGAAAGGATTAAGCTTGGCAAAAGACCTATCGGACCTGACCTAGCTTGAAGTCAATGAGTCGGGTCAGGGTGATGGGTAAAGACAAAACGACACTATCTTGTCAAAAATGACATCATTTTTTTCATTTTACAAAGAAAAAGTAAAAATTTGTGGCAGGCCAAGCTGAGCCACTTTAGGTCTAGTCGGGCCTAAGCTTGGGCTAATTGTCTTGTGGGTTTCAGGGTGAGCTGAGGCTCAACCTAACCCATTGTTATCTCTAGAAAGGATCCCTATGACAATACTTGAAAGAAGACTGGTAAAGTGACAAAGCAAACCAACCATATAAATATTGGTGCAAATAGTCAAAGACATCCTCGAATTACGTCCGTCGGAAGTTCATGTAAATATTGGTGCAATAGTCAAAGACAATCCTCGAATTACGTCCGCCGGAAGTTCATGTCTGAGATAAAGAAATAATTTCTTTCCCTAAATTTTGTGGACAAGGCTCCTTAAAGAGGTGCAAAATTTTACAACTATTTTTACTAAATTAGAGTGAAATGTGTGGCTTTGGGTTTAATTAAATAAATGTTATTGTTATGAATGATGCATAGATCCTCCTGTGGTTAGTTATCTTTTTTCTTACTGTGCTCTTAAACCAATGATTTGACGGTTATTTATTTTTACGTTTACTTTTGATAAATCATCAAATTATAACAGAATATATTTCATGAACAAGACGGAGGTCTCTAAAAGTTCTCTTCATGAGATGGAAGTCACATTTGGAACCCCAGTCAAGAAGGAAATGCAATTTTTCAGCTATCAAGGTGGGATTTATTCGACAAGACTGATCCATTGATTCTTCATAAGGACGACAATGATACACCCTATACGTTAGCTACCTCAATTTATTTTAGAATAAGAACTACAATTTTTTTAGAATAAGAACAGGATAATATATAAGAACTAATTAAATGCTTTTACGTCTTAATTCAACTCAACTTTTAAATTCAAACCAAAATAATTGAATTCAACTTAAACAAATAATTTAATATAATTATTTTAAATTATTAATTTAACTTAAATTTGAATTATTTGAGTTAAAATTAAAAGTTAAGTTGAGTTATCATATTAATGATATTTAATTAATTTACGTCTAATATTCATATTTGTATATTTCATTATTATTTTTTAATCCAATCTAAGAAAATGAATTTTTGAAAAAAACTAAAAAACTAGAATGAATTTTTAAAAAATTAAGAGATTTTTCTAAAATTATTTCTTTTAACATTGACTTGAAATTTGGGTATTCAAGTCAATTACAACCCATTGCCAACTTTAAGTAAAGTTAGTTGAAATCTCATACCCAATAAAAAAGCCCTAAAGATAAACATAGCTTAAGCCTAGATGAAGGCATTTCTTCTCCTCAGTCTAATCAAGTTTTTAAAGACATATATACCTCAAATTCATACGAACTCAATAAAAGTTCCAGATTTAGAATCACTTTTCCACCGCTCACAAAACTTTAAGGTCTGAAAATATCTTAATATTACTTTTGGAAATATTAAGATAAAAGACTCTCAGCTGCAAATATAAGTGCAGGGACTAATGAAGTAATGATACAAAGCAAATAAAATCTTACGGAGGAGTTGTGATTGTAATTTTTATAAAAGATAAAAATACATTATATTCAAAATTTATACTGTTAAAATTAAAATGTGTCCAATATTAATAAAATATTTTGAAATCATATTAATCATTTGAGATATAGCTTGAACATGTAGGACTGTAATCCAATATAGCTTTGACAATATTTTCTGTTGTGCAACTTTATAATGACTTCCAGAGAACATAATCAGAGGTAAAAAGAGAGACATGTCGAGAGGTATTACGGTGAGTTGATGAGACTAAGGATTAGTGTTCCATTAGGATGCATGCAAAAGTTGTTGTGTTTGCAAATTGAATGCTTCCATTATTTGACTGGGGAGGAAATTAGGGTTACTCTTCTAGCAGTTGATATCAGGACTAACTTTTGAAATAAGATTAAAAAAAGAAAGGTATTGGTAACTTTTTCAATTGATGGTTTCTTTGACAGTTGTAACTTACGTCCAATATCAGCTGAATTTGGGGTAGAGCTAGACTAATTAATTCAGTTCATTTAACTTCTAAGGAAAAGGACATAAAGTTATCTTCCAGATGCTTATCAAGAATAAAAATGTCATCGTAGTCCTACAAATATGGGTGTTGCCAAACTCACAATGCTTTTGTCTGGCATAGTTGATGACAGAAGGAGAGATTGGCTCTGTCCAATCCAATTGGAACATATTCAAAAAATCGTATTACTTCTTCTTTGTCAACCTTGTGGTTAATACCGCGCACTAGTTAAAATTTCGACTCAAAGTCTATTACAAGCAATTTCCAAAAAAATGACAAGTATTGCTACTTTTGTTCATAGTTTAAGAAGATAATAATTTAGTGATGAGAGGATATGGATTTGAGCTTACTCTTCCCAATTGTCAATCTACCACGTGAAGAAAAACACCAACTTTAAGCATGACTTGTGACGTAAACTTTATCCTTTTCTTTTCTTTTTTGTCCCCTTTACCACGAAGGAGAACAACCATTGTTGAGAATTGAGGCATCTTCTAAGTTTTACCCCACCGAGGTGTCCACAAAATGAAGTATCATTGTCTTCGAAGGTAAATAAAAACTTAATCTTTATACCCATGATAAGATCACATTTGATTATCTTCGGTTGTTGAAATAAGGGGCCTGTGATGTTAATGCTAATTAAGGACTCTATTTCGAATTTGAAAAATACATGGGCTCAGAGTGGACATTTAGCCCTAAATGTACATGTTGGATTCCCGACGGAGACGGAAGGTTAATTTTTTGACATGCACTGCTCTTGGAAGAAGCCGGGTGACTGGCAACTCAAATAACTCGCATCACCAAATAACTCCTTTTGACAACCAAAAGAAGAAACCGTAATATGATAGGGTAGGCATACCATCATCAATTTTTAAATGTTTGCGTGAGGGCTATTATTATTAAATATTGGTGTGCACCATGTCAAAACGTGCATCTTGGAAACCAAAAGATATGTACTTCCAACGTACTAGAGCCAAAAACGCCCAGTCAATGTTTTGGGGGTCCCTAAGGTACAAAAAATGTGACAGCAACCCTTTGATGGAAGCCACACATTAAATGCCAACCCAACCGATAATAGTCCATTACTCGCCTTCCGGTTACTCATATGCAAAAACTCAGATGAGTGGACAAGTATTTCAGACAATTAAGATATTCCAGGCGACCAATCCACATTATTCATACAACGCTCGAGATCCATTCACGAAAAAGAAGAAATAAAGAGGCTTTCCTAATCCTACCACCAGACCTTCGAAAGACAATGAAAACCACTAGTCTTTATTACCAGTCCTATCACAACACAAACAAAAATCAGTCACAAAAGAAGAATCTAAGATTATAAGCATAGAACAAACATTAACAAATTAAGTGATGGGCAATTCTTTACCTTGTCTGTACATTAAAACAAAGGATCACTTAATTTCTATCTGCTCTAACCCATTTCATCTAATCTACATGCACCCTGCTTCCAAACCCTTGTTGACCTTCGTCAAGCAACAGAGATGATGCTGTCCCCATTATTGAAGCTTGACATCGCCTGAAAAGCTGAATGCCTCGAAGACGATTCCGTCTGATTAGATGGCAATGATAGCCTCAGGGTCAACAGTGATGGCTCAGCTGTTGGCTTCAAATCTAAGTTAAGATCACACATAGGGGAAGCACGAGAAGCTGAGGGAACAGGAATGGGACGGACGAGAATACTTGGTGACTTGATGCCTTGATTGCCTCGTCCTAACGATAGGTTTTCCATTGGATTCTCAATTGGGACAGGTAGCACAACAGAAGTGGTAGTCATAGGGAAGGACGGTATCGCAGAGAAACTGTTAGTTTCCGGTGGTGAAGGAAGGGAGGACGAACATGCCGGAGATGAGTTGCTATTTTTCTTATTGGCCTGTTGAGATTTGGGAGCCTGCTCTTTTTCGATTGGAATTGTGCTGACCTGATAATTAAAGAACGCAATCTGCCAGTATTATAACTTAACGATCGAGTTTCAACAATCCAAAATCTCAACAAAATTATTAGCCATGTGAGATCAGGATAGTAAACCAAATAACAAACATAAAAATCATAACTTCACATAAGATTTAGCTATTTACTCAATTGATCTCAACAGGAAGTATCTGTACATAAAAGTCAAAAGCCACCAACTAAACTGATTAAACTTTCCCCGAAACAAACAGAAAATTTTCATTTCTTATAGGGTTGACCAATTAAGAAGGTACGGGAAAACAAGGGAGGCGATGGTTACCGAGTCAGTGGTGATATCAAAAAGGCTAGATCGGCGACGGCGGCGATTGAGATTAGTTCGCCGGAGGAAATACTTCTGTGCATGGCTCGCAACCTGCGTAGGAGTTCGAGTCTTCACGAAGTTTCTAGAAATTCCTCTCCAATCTCCTTTCCCTGCTTTCTGTAATCCTAGCAAGAACAGCTTATGCTCATCCTCCGTCCACGGCACTCCTTAAAAAAATCAATTCAAAGCAATAATTGCTAATTAACACAAAATTATTAATTAGAAAAAAAAACTCAACAAACTCTCTTGAAACTATAATCACCTGATCAAGAAATGAAGACTAAAATTAACACCAAAACAAAAAGATTTATTGAAGATAGAGCAAACTAACCTCGCTTGCGCTCGCCACGAGTACTGGAGGAGTGAGGAGCGGCGTCATCGGCTGAGGCGTAACCGCCGTCATCCTTTCCCCTGTTACTGACGTTGATACCGCTTCCGTTCTCCTTACTACTCTCACTATTGTTAGCGTTGTTATTTATCTCCGGAGGTTGTTCGTACTGAGAGAGGTTATTCAAACTAACGCTTTTCCTCATCGAATCAACCACAACTCTCACTCCGAAGAGCATGATCTCTCCGGTGCCGCCGCACGTGCTACCCATATTCTCTTCTCCGAGGAGCGACTGAGATAAAGAGAGAGAGAGAGAAGTGACGCGTTTTGGAAGACTCTGTGGTCTGTGCTTCGTCTCTCGAGTCAGTTATTTGGGAAAGATAACTTGAAGCGTACAATTTATAATTCATTCAAGATGAATACATTCTCTCTTATAGTCAGTCTTATTAGTTATTACTCTGTAGAGAAAAGGGATATACGTGGCATCTTGGTATTCGCTTGCCTGATCTGTTATCCAATGGTTGCGTGTGGGTAATCTTCACCTGCTCCTCGGTAGTAGCAAGTAGTATTTGATTGATATTACATGAATGGTTATGATTTAATCTTTTTGAAGATGCATTATTTTGTAATGGATAGGAAATTTAATTTTATCTTCTTGTCATTTATATCTGATATCATTAATCTTGCAAAGCATAGGGACTAATATCTTAGATCAACTTGTTTATTTTTATACAATTAGACGGAATAGAAATTACGATTCGGATACTATATCATAAGCATAAAGACATCCATGTCTGGGTAATTGGTCAAAAACTTTAAGTAACACGTTTGAACCGTCCAAGTTCTGAGGGGTTGGCGCATAGAGAAGAGAAGATTTTTAAAGGACAAAGGCACATGAGATGAAAGTGCCGGAGGAATTTCGAGGAATTTAATATCTCATCCAATCCTCTTGCCTTTTCATTATCTAAGTCGGCTGAATCCGGTCAAACTAATTTTGTCCGCTCAGTAGCATGACTTTACATAAACATTTCTCAGATGATTGATTTGTCGTTTATGTTGTTACCAACTTCTAGCCCACACTTAAATCCTGCATCCCTATATATTACGTATAAGTTCTTTATTATAAAACAATTGTCATTTTTAAATTTTGGTCTAATAATTATTTAACTTTGATCGGAAGATACACAAGGGATAACTTGTTAGATTGTTTCATACCGACTTTACTCAATAGTTATTGTATTATATTAATAAAGTAAAAAAAAAAACTTAGGCCAATTTACCCACGAATTTTGTAAAATATACAAAAAGATATATAAAGAACCTTTAAAGTAAGGATATATTTTATTGGCAGAGGGTGTTATCTTATGGGTTGGAATATTGTTTATTAACTATTAAGGGGAGGGAGAGGGAGAGGAAGGAAAGGAAAGGTGTTGTGGGTCGTAATGTTCGCTGCGAGAGCACAGAAGGTGGCATGTGGGGTAAGAGCATCCCCTATTATTTTTCTGGTCCACTGAGAGAGTGAGCGAGAGAGAGAGAGAGAGAGAGAGGATATTTTTGTTTAGTATTAACATGGGAGCTCTGCTTGCATAATCACCCTCGATGGTGGTCTGGTGGGGGATGGGTGGTGTGTATGGACGTGGGTGTTTTGTTTTTTGGTTGGATAAGCTAAGATAAGGTTCTGTGGGCTTCCACCATTGTCATTTTTGTTTTGTATTTTCCTACCCCCCTCCATCACCCGCTTTGACTTAACAGGCCAATCGCATAATCATCTGATATTTGATTTGATGGTGAAACTTGGTGGTCTCGGTTGAAAGATGCTCCATGCATGAACCATTTTGAAAATTGAGTTGATTAATCTAAAGGTTTCAAAATTAAGTCGTAATCATAAACTTGTTTTTCAATTTGATGACTTAAGAATAGTATATCGAAAGTGAAAATATATATTAAATCAAATGTGTCATTTAGTTTGAATTTATAACTACAAATTTAAAAAAATCACAACTATAAGTTTTATTATTATAAACAAATAAATAAAAGATCTAAGTTGTAATGCATATTCCCATATTATTTTCATAAAGTTTCTTATAAAGACAGAGCTAACTTTTTAAAACATACTTAATAGATTTTACAAGAACGTAAAATTTAATTAAGTGATTGTTAAATCACTCATATTGTGTTGTTGACTTAATAAGTAAAAAAAATAAATTTAAAAGATTCTAATTTCAAATGCTCAACTAAATCATTTAAATATTATCTATATAAATTAATTCTTATTCACAAGATTTAATACGAATGTTTCTCTCATTGTTTTAACGATATTGATATTAATTTTTTATTTTAGTCTCTTAAAGGTAAAATGAATATCATAAATCACTATATATTTATTACAAATATTAGAACAAAACTTTATTATATCGTAGATAAATAAATTGCTTATAATAAGGACGGTAGTGGCCTCGAAGTGGTCATTTTTAACTTACGAACCATATCCTTTTGGTAGTGGGATGAATCAAAGCTGAATCTTTGTCCCAAAAGGGAATTCTTTGATGGCCAAGGAAATGGGTCATGCTATTTTCTATATATTCGATACGAAATTTATTTCAAGAGAGATTTCCGACAGCACAATAGGGAACATGATCATGTAAAAGCGGCTTTGGACGTAACTTTAGCCTCGTAAATATCACGAAGGAAAGACATCAAAATTGAAAACTAGCTAATGAGTAGCGACTTCCGACGATGACGCTTGCGGCTTACTAGGAATCCAAATCCTTTTATCAATGAGAAACATAAAAAGCATACATCATTCCTTTTTGATGATATGAGAGCATAAAGGGGACCGGTTTCTTTTTTGGGAAAACAACAGCAAAGTATTAATTCAGTTCACACACGCAGTAAAAAGTTGGATAATATATAATCTTATTTTTAATTAGTATTTTTTTTTCCAAATGACTTGTAAGAAAAAAATAAATAAATAAACAAAAAATTAATTAATTTAATAAATAAATACTTAGGAAATAAAATATAAAATAAGTAATAAACTAAATAATATGAAAAAGAATAAATAAATAAATATAAAAACAACAATCATACTAATAATAGAAATACAAATACAAATACAAATACAAATAATAATAATATTTAATAAATAATAATAATCAATTGTGACTAATATATAGTTAATAATAATAATAATAATAATAATAATAACATAATTAACAATTAATTAATAATAAGAATTAATAAAAACATGTAATAATTTATAATTAATAATAAAATAAATAAAATAATGAATAATGAATAATATCATAATTAATAATCAAATAATAATTAATCAATAATTAATTAAAAATATTTAATTAATAATAATAACATGCAAGGTTAATAT
>JAOQMP010000006.1:35997301-36014751 GCA_027563575.1 Erythroxylum pedicellare
ATTAATTAGTTGAAATTCGTAACTTCAATTAATTGAATTTTTCACTTTATATATAATATTTTTTATTTCCTATAATCCTATCCGCCAACAATAAAAAAATTAGTTTCATCTTATTCATTTTATCAATATATGTATGTTTTATATATTCGTTCATTATAAAATCTCAATTTTGTTAATCAATTGAAATTCGTAACTTCAATTAATTGAATTTCTCACTTTATATATAATCTTTCTTTTTCATTTCCTATAACCGTATCCTCCTTAACTAACTAGTTTAGTTTCATCTTATTCATTTGATCAATATATGTACATTGTATATACTCATTCATTATAAAATCTTAGTTTTTATTAATCAATTAAAATTTGTAACTTAAATTAATTGAATTTCTCTTTGTATTTAATTTTTTTCATTTCCTATAATCCTATCCTCCTTCATTAATGAATTTGGTTTCATCTTAGCTTTGTATATTTATGCATTATGAAATCTCAATTTTTATTAATCAATTAAAATTTGTAACTTCAATTAATTGAATTTATCATTTTATATATAATATTTTTCTCCATTTCCTATAATTCTATCATCCTTGATAATGAATTTGGCTTTTAGCTTATTCATTTTATCAATATATGTACATTTTATATATTCATACATTGTTATCCAAACAATACATTGTTATCCATTGTTATCCATTTCTCAACCAAACAATAAGTATCCAAACAATACATTGTTATCCATTTCTCAACCAAACAATACATTGTTATCCATCCCTGCTTAACATTCAAGCACCATATCTCACTGTGTTTTTCACTAATGGCTTGCCTTCAGAGAATGTATCGTGATACTTATGAGCACTTTCAACCCTCTATGTATGTGTTATCTCTCTTCCCCCTTACGAGTCTTTCAACCTTTATGTGATAAAGAAAACGAAGGTTCCCTCTTGTGGACTTTCCTTGATTGTTACCAACTATTGATGAGATGACGGACATAACTTTTACAGGTTATCTCAAGTCATGGGAACTTTATTAGAAAAGCAAACCTAATGCTTCTTTTTCCTTCATCGACGTTATAGCATGGCACACGATGGACCCATTTACTTTGAGAATCAAAAGTATTTCTAGCATACCTTCGTCTAATGGTCAAGATATAAAGAAAATGTCCTTAAAGGCCTTATCCATTTTCTTAAGGATTTAAACCATTTTCCTAAAGAACCTTAAATGCCAAACTTTGACATCCTAAACAATCCTATAGATTTGGGCTTAGACATTGTTAGACCATCTCAGACTCAAGCCTACTATTTCTAAGATGCCCAAGATTTAGATGATAATATTCCCATCATAGATGAAAAGGAGCTAAATAAATTTTTGAAAGTTTTACACACAGAGGAAGTCAACCTTAGTAAAAGATGGAGAATAACAGTAATGATACTAATAGGACGAGTAAAGGAACTTCTTCGTTAAATATGGAATCATGACAATAGCTTATTCGACGAGGTTGATGATTATGATTCCTCCTATTATTAAAAGCCCCTTTATTTAAAATTGTTTGTCTTTGTGTGTCTTTTGTGATGTGACATCATTCTTATTTGTTTACTTCTTATCTAGAATAGTAGATGTGACGTGATTTTTATCTAAAATAGTTGATGTCGTATTATTTTGTCCACTTAAGATCTAATGTGACTTTATTCTTATTCAAAAACATTTGTCTTTTTGTAATCTCCTTTGTATATGTAAGCACATGAATTCTTTTATTGTATCCAAGCTTAATTATGTCTACGACATGTCTCTATCTGATAAAAGTTGTGTGTTTATATATGAATTCTCTCTAAAATCTGTCTCTCCCTTTAAAGCTCGAGTCTTCAATAATTTTACTTTTGTCACGCAAAGATATAAGCATGTTCTCTAATTACCTTTGCATAAGAATCTTGTGCATCAGAAAGTATCAGATTTATGATCACTATTTGAGCTTTAAGTTATACGGGGATGATGGTTAGCTTAAATCCCTAAGAAGCATGTCTTGAGAGTTGATGCATGTTGAGAAGAAAGGGCTTGTATCTCGACTAGCATCCATGGAGTCTTAGCTACTGTCTTCTCTATCTATCTTAGAGTTCTAAAAAAGGTATGTTTTGTATATCGCTAGTGGTTTCTTGTTATTCCCACAACCCTCTAGCTAGGGTACCCGAATGAAGCACTTCGTGTCATATGACTTGATTTGAAAATTAAAAATTTAATTTATAATTAATCAATTGAGTTATTATTTATAATATGTAATTAAAATCTATTTATTACACTCATAAAATATAATATACTTAGGTCAAGTTTAGTATGTGTTATTTCAAATAACTTATTTATCAAAATTCATTTCAATTAATATTACAAGGTTCATATATTTAAACAAATTGAAAATGTAAAATAAATATTTAAAAATATGCTTGTTGTTTGCTTTAAGCATCATTTGAAGAATTTAACAAGCAATTCAAACCATGGATTCAAAACATTTGAGAACTCTCTAAAGAATCTTTTACTGCCACAATTAAGAAATAACCTATAATTGTTTGTATTAGAAAGATTGCAACTTTCTTAACAATACTGAGTAGTAATAATTAATAAATAAAAGGGTGAGGGCAAAGCGGTAAATAGACAGTGACAAAAAGGGCGCCTCCCAACGATTTCAAAAACAGCTAAATATTTACATACAAAATAACTTCTCTCCCTCTCTTTCAAATTTCCAAACCCGCCATCCACCCATCACCTCACTCTTCTTCTTTTCTTTTCTTTTAACGGTCTTCACATTCTCTCTCTATCTATATATCACACTCACTCACAGTCGCAGATCTCTCGCTACCTCTCTTTCTACATATATATATATTCCTTCAAACGCATCCTCTACACTTCATTCTGGTTACACTTGGGATTCAAGAAGAAGAAGAAGAAGATGTTATTTTCTCCTTCGGAATCCCATGAACTGTCCGCTACACACCACGCTTACAGCAGGAAACAGAAGTCCCTTGGTCTCTTGTGCACCAAGTAAGACTCTTTCTTTACTTCTCTTTTTCTTCTTTCTTTTTCATTTCTAATCCGGGTTTTCTTTAATTTTGCAGTTTCTTGAACTTGTACAGTCAAGGTGCAACTCAAGTGATTGGACTTGACGAAGCTGCTTCTAAATTAGGTCCTTAATTCTTGATACAATGCATCATTTGCGTGTGTGGTGTTTAAATTTTTCTGTGTTTGACGACCTTTTTTTTTCTCTGAGCATTTAAGGTGTTGAGAGGCGGCGGATCTACGACATTGTCAATGTTCTTGAAAGCGTTGGAGTGAGATTCTCGATCCATTTTCTTGGTTTGAGCATGTTTTGTATCTTCTTACGAGAGTTTCCTAAGTGGGTATTCCTCATTGCTTTTAGGTTCTTGCTAGAAAAGCCAAGAATCAATACACATGGAAGGGATTTGATGCTATCCCTAAAGCTCTACGTGAATTAAAGGTAACGAGAAATGTCAAGTTTAATCAAGTTATTTTCTTTTTCTAATTTTTGTTGAGGGTATTGAAAACTGGGCTTTTCCTTGGAAGTAGTAATGATTCTGACTTATTAATAATCTAACAGGAAGAAGGTTTAAGGGAGAGCCTAAGTAATTTCGACAACAAAAACAACAATTTTGTAAAAGTAAGGATCAGGTCTAAATTGTTCCGTATGTTTTAAGGATTATTTTCCACAATATCTCTTTTGTTGAGTGAATTCAAAATTTTGTTTTCTCTGTTTGCATTTAAGGTCTCTTATGAGGAGAATGAAGATAATGATGAGGATGACAGTGATTGCAATCCTAACACAGGAAGCCAGAACGACACTTCAATTCCAAATGGCATTCTTAAATCAACAACATCAAGATTTGGTAAATATATTACGTTCTCTACATTTGCTTTATCTTGTTTTATAAAACTATTTTACGTGATATATACCAGGTTTATGATAACTATTTTAGCAAGTTAGAAGTCATAAATCATTAATTGCTGGAGTTTGTATTCTTTCATACATGGATTATGATTATCTTCATGGGTTTTGGCTGAAATAGTCATTGGGTTCCCCTGTTTAAAGAAACGGGCTTTTAATTGTCAGTTGATCCCCAAAGTTTTAGACTAAACTTATTCACTTTCAACAGATAGAAGAAAAGAAAAATCTTTGGGACTTCTAACGCAGAATTTTGTCAAGCTTTTCCTTTGTGCTAATGTGAGTAAAACTTGTGGGTATCAGTTACATCCAAATTGTCCATGTGTTTGTTCAATAGGTCAGCGCTCTAATGCGATTAAATTTATTTAAGGTGGATGTGATATCCCTGGACGATGCCGCAAAATTATTGCTTGGGGATGCTCAGAGTTCTTCAGTAATGAGAAGTAATTGTCCTGTTTTTCTCAGCGGTCTGTCGTATTGTTCTTTTTAGCCTCTTGGATTGACATCTTTTCATGTTATTTTGCAGCAAAAGTGAGACGGCTGTATGACATTGCAAACGTGCTGTCTTCCATGGAACTCATCGAAAAGGTATTTTATCATAGGGCATAAGAAAAGTATCAACTCTCACAATGAACTTCTATGTAATAGGCAATACTACTATTCAAGTCCTGAGGATTACTAAATGATGTGCAGACCCACACAGCAGATACTAGGAAACCTGCATTTAGGTGGCTAGGATTGAAAGGGAAGTCAGATCAATCAATGGGCGTTTTACCACTTCATGAATCTCGCAAAAGGGCATTTGGAACTGATGTTACAAATATTTGTTTCAAAAGAAACAAAATTGAATCTTTAGCAGACGAGGGGAAGTGTCAGAATCAAAAGAAGGAGAACCAAATAAAAGCTGACCAGTTGTCAACTTCGGTTGGTACAAGCAATTCAGACCCAGGCACTTACCAGTTTGGCCCTTTTGCTCCAAAAGTTTATGGCTGTGATGAGAAAGTGAACCAGACTCCTGATTTGGACAGTCTTGCCTCCACTTACCGTCCTGAATATCACAACCAAGGTACGTAATCACATGCTTTAGCATCCAATGAGCAGTGCTAAGTCTACACAAAGCGTATAAATTTTCCTTTTAGTTGAGACTAGAATAGGAGATTGGTTATAAAATGACATCATCTTGTTGTCATCAATCTATTTTAACTCATTAGTGGCACGTCCAAGCTCCTATGGACCAGTATTCCATGAAAATTTTTCATCATTCGGTTGAGATTGGCAGACAGTTCTTTGTTTGTCAAAATTGCCCCCATGGTCATTTGCTGCCTGTTAGACAATCTCGGTTAAAATATGATGCATTTTACCATCTACTTGTATATTCTAGCCGAAGTATTGGAGCAAATGGTGTTACACGAAGCTTATGTTGCTGATTATAATTGCAGCTTTAAGAGAACTTTTCATCCATTACATGGAAGCATGGAAATCATGGTACAGTGAAGTTACTGAAAAGAAACCAATACAGATCTCCTGATGCTACATCTCTCTGCGATTCCAGATTAACGTCAACGCTCAAACGTAGGAACTTGTTCTACTACAGACATTTAATGACAGCGAAAACAAAGCGACTAGCCTTTGGCGGATGCATGCCCCAACTCAGTATCGTCATTGGTTTAAGGTCTCACTTCTTTAGTGATGCTGCAAGCAAACTAGCAGAAATTGCTTAGCGCTCTGGTTTCAGCTAGACAAAACAACTCACTAGGTTGTACGATCGTGGAGTCTTGGCATGTTTATTGGCAAACTCTCACCTAGAGTAACCTTACTCTGTAATCCAGTCTTACGTATCTGGGCAATTCATAACTTTACAACAAAGTAGGAGCAACAAATTCAACGAATGCTTTAGGATATGTAAGACAGCAACTGAAACGAGACCATCATGAAGAATCATTGAGTAAACTTTATTTCAAAGCATCGAAATTAGAATTTTTTTAACTTTTGGAATGTAAGCCTGCAAGTTTATACATCATTTGAGATATTAGTTTCACTAAAGTAAAATTAATCCACTCAACCTCAAACTAATTACAGAAAGAGAATGCAATCCAGTCAGTTCTACAAGATTATTTCCTCTTGAACACTGACATTGAGTGTCTTGTTTGGAAGGACAATGCTGTTGACTACGACTACCTCGTCCTCAACAGCCACAGCTTCACCTACAGCAAATTGCAGAACAGTGAGAAAGGACACTGCTGGAATTGTTCCCAAAAAGGATACATTAGAAACTAAAGGAAGGAAGGGAAGGCAGTAAGTGAGGTACCAAGAATAGTGATCCCAAGTTTGGCATTGTAATCTCCTTCAGCCTGTGACCATTTTATGTAAATAAATTAACAAGTTACTGTCCATTGGAGGGGAAAGCAGAAATGAAACTAATGCTACTGGTAATAAATTAGCTATTAGAAAGGAGGGAATATCAGATAGCAATTGTATTGTAATGACCCAAGCCTAGGTTGACTCAACAACCTCACTTTGGACCTTGAAACATGTGGTTAGAAAAGGTGATAGGAGTTGAATAGTAGTTATAGGGCTCACAAACCACCCCTAACTTTCAAGTCTCCCAATCTTTTAATATGGGACATCACGGTACTCTGGCAAGCAACTTCAGAAATTGAGAGAAAAAGGTCTTAGGAGCACACAAAGTTTGTAAGAAAAGCAAAATAAGGTTCCTTTAGGCCAAAGTATACATGACTTCAGAAATCACCAGTTAGGTGCTACACCGAAGTTACAGTTTACAATGTAAATGTTGAAAAGCAGTCCCCCCACATTTGTGACTTTAAAATCAGTATTGTGTACAATGTAATGACTCTAAATCACTATAAAATTGTGTTGGGAACCATTATCGATTATTTGTCAACAACACAGTTAAAAAGGTATTTATCTTGCCTGGACACGGGACCACCTCCCAATTGAGGACTTCCAGCCAACAATTGCATGAATAACAACTGCATTTTCCTGATAGATGACAGAAATATTAATCAAAAGGACTAGAAATGTAATATTAGAATGAATCTTTAATTAAAATTTGTACCATCACTTCAACATCATCTAGGATGATACAACTTATAAGCCTTGCACCAGGTCCAATACGAGCATTAGCAGATATTGAGACATTGGGACCAATCTGTTCAGCATTCAAGAAAATCAGCATTACTCTATATAAGCAAGAAAAGAAGGAAAACTGCAATGACAAAGCAGGAAAAGAGTCCCCAACTTTTTCTACACCAATGATATGTTTCCTGTTTTGCAGCATCTACAGCAACATAGGACAAAAAGTAATATTCCAATACTTGCAAAGTGATGCAGAAACAACCATGCAGTGATAGTCGTCTAAACAATAGCTTAAGAACTAGGATAGTTCTTCAGAATGGTCACAAACAAGTCTCAACTATAGGATCAAGGAAAATGTCCAATAAAATATAGCTCCTGTGAATTCACATATTGGCACCAGAAATGAGATGTACAATTACCTTAGCAGTTGGATGTACTTTAGCTGATGGATGAATATAAACATCACCAACAATGGTGGCACTCTTGGAACCATCACCACTGGCCAATTGGTTAGAAGAGGTGAACCGGAATTGAGCAAGATATAGACCCGAACATTTCAGGGACATCCTGCGGTTATTGACTTAGGCAATGTCACACAATGTATACATTGGAGAGAGTATATATAAGGTACAGAATTGCTTGATTTACCCGGGCGTTTTAATTTGTTCCCAGAAGTCCATGGTTTCGTATGTATAGAGCTGCTTTTTGCCAGCAAGTGGTGACAGGATATCCTGATCTAATCTTACAAAATCTATTGGAGGGCTCCTGGTGAAAAACTTACAATCAGGACTGGAAGTTGAGGTCAAAAGTTGGTTGAAACAATCCCAAATAACAGACAACATGTCTCATTAGTTTTTCCGCAGAAAATTATCAGAGACTAACTAATTTTGTTCGATTTGACTGCTAAGAAAATTTGTTATTAAACTTGATCCCCAGAAAATGAGCATATTTATTAGCAATTTCAGTGAGACCATTTGCACACATCCCATTCCCTAAAATGACTCTCTTGCCTTAGAGACTAGTAGTTATTCCTATAATCATGGATTTGCAAAATGCAAAATTATGCACTAAAAATTTATATAGTCTTCAAAATTCTGAAGAACTAATGGCAAACATGGTTGAGAAAAACGTCGGTAGTAGCCACAGTTTTATTTTTAAATGAATAACCATGTTTCAAATCTCTCATCTTGAAATTGTTGAACAGAAAAAAATGATGGTACAGTTCAAGGAAAAGAAAAGATAGAACACTTGTTCAGCTAAATGCAGTTTAAAAATCTAGGACAGAAGGTGCTTGAGAATCTTGGAATCTCAAGGCATAGGCATACCTTGTAGCCGATTGAAGAGCTTCAAAGCTGGAAACATGTTTCAAATTTGCTGCAAAAAATAACGAGAGAACATCAATAAGAATTAAAACGTGACAACATTTTGAAACATGCACTGTTGAAGCCTGATTTCAGATTGGATAAACAAAACCTTGCTTAAACTAAAATTTCTCAAATCTAGCTATAGGTCTATATATACAAATGGGTGCCAACCCCAAAAAAAGGCTCAAGTATCTTGAAACTTTCTGATTTCTATCAACGCACTTTGTCCTACTATAGAATTCTAGACTGACCTCTGTCTTTCCTTTGAAAAGAGACATCTTGGATAGCAGTAAATATATCTGGTGTAAATACATATACACCACAATTTATGAGGTCACTAACCTGCATTGCAACATAACTTGAGATTCATTAAATAAGTAAGCAAAGTGGAACACATGATAGTGAAATATAACACTTAACAGTGTTCAAGGCCGTTACTGTTGATACTTTTCATTGGATTAAAAAAAGATAAAAAAATAAATATAAATGTATGTGCTTTAAAGAAATTAAAGTGATTTGATTTCAAAATCAGTAGAATGTTGTTTCAAAAAACAGAAGTTGGATTTTGCTAAGAAACAATTACTTGTTTGTGTAAAATGTCATTGATCTACACTCCAACAAAAGGCAGAATAAAAATATATAAACATATGTACCTAAATGTGTATGTAAAAAGATAAATATCTACACAGATTACTGATAACAAGTGGAATATTAACAGCTAAAACATATACTAAAATATTGATGTATTGCCAAATACAGAACTCACAAAAGTTTCAGGTTTCTCAGCATAATGCAATAATTCATTGGTTGTTGGATCTGCTACCAATTCCCCAAATTGGTTGGCTGACTCAGCAGATACCTAAGAATGTAAGATGTAGACATAAGTTAACCAGGAAAATAAGCTCTCCATAGATTAGCCCGTTTGGTATACCAAAGAATAAAGATGTATCCAACCTTGATTACTAGGATAGTTCCGATTCCACCATATCTTCTGTGTGCCTCTGGATGGTATCGACAAAATACAACAAACGAAGGCTTTGTGTTGAAAAATGTAAGGATAACAACTTTCCACCACAAATCATTTACTCAATGAACCATGGACAATAACATTAGGAGATGGCAATAAGAGGGACGCTTGATACATGGCCATAGTTAATATGAAGAAACATTAATCGATAAAAGAAAAGTAGGTAAAATTCTGTGAGTTCAATTTTAACTACAATAAAAATATTACCAAGCATTTCTGGGAGTGGAAAGCTGCAACATACATCGCAATTCAGCAAAAAGATATGAGACTGCAACAAGATAATCCAGTGTCACCACCAACAATCCAAGTAAAGACCTCACTTAAGATTTGCACAACATTTCAGCATCAACAGAGTTTGCAATATCACAACGCAAAAGGCAACAGGAAACAGGAAACACTATAATTGCAGGAATCAACATCATTGAGCATAACAGATGGGTTAAGATAGAAACCGGATTGTCTTCCATGATGAGATCTCTGAAGTTATAAAGGCCGCCTGCTGAACCGTGTGGCTTGTCTTCCTTCAGATACCTTTAAGCAAACATATGATACTCGACAGAACATCACGAATTTGCCCAAAATACCCAATAACCAAGAAACTCGTTTAGTTACCTGACAGGAACCTTAAGTTCATTGGAAATAGAGGAAACATACAATGCGAATTCACGTTCCTCATAGAAACCAATAAGATAAATCTGTGCTAAGTTTGGAATCTGAAACAGAAGTGCAATCCCAAAATCACTCACGCAAACTGCAAACTACTGACTTCCACAACGGACCTTCTAAAAGCATTAAAACAAATCAGAATAGGTTCTTCAAGATTAAATACCCTTTTACAAGCAGACATAGGGTGGTGAACCATTGGTTGACCTGCTAAAGGAAAAAGAGGCTTTGGGATATTCAATGACAACGGGCGGAACCGAGTACCTGAAATAAAAAGTTGATACACGCATCGAACTTCTCATGGTCGACAGATATACTTAGACAATTACATCAACACTTGGAAAATTAAGAATTCGAGACCGAACTATTTATATAAAGGTTGAACCTTTAAGCCATTAAACTGCCTGAGAAATACCGGTAGTTGATAGTAAGAAGGTCTTGTCATTTGATTTCAAATCTTAAATTCAAAGGGAGAATGGAAATAGAAAATTGTGAAGTGGGTATTGACAAATGAGATGTTTCAAACAGAAATAAAACCACGATGCAACATTTTGAGTCATTATTTGGAGCAAGTCCAAACCTTTGGTGGGTCCACCGACCATGATCACGGCGACAACTCTTTCCTCCGGGCTACCCATCTCCAATCAATCAAATCCCAGATCTCCAAATCCCAAAGTCTTTCAAACAGGAGTTGGTCAGGGCAAACCAATCCTTCAAAAGGAGAGCACTTTAAATCCCAGAGAACAGACAGAGACAGAGTGCCCCAAATTGTACAAAAATATTGCAATGCCAACTTTCAAACAGCTTTCAACCAGAAAGCCAATATGGACTCACTATGGTGGCTCGAGAGGTGAGCAGTAGCCACTATGATCGTAGTTGATGAAAAAGAGAGTTGTTGAACCAAGTGCGGCAAAAGGGTAAATAAGAGAGGAGTGAAGTGAAGATACGGACAGAGAAGGAGGGTGGGGTGTTAGTAAAAGGAAGACAACAAAGAGGAGGCCCCTGGCTAATGATAAAGCAAAAGATGATGATAAAGCAGAGAGATTGATTTGAGACTAGCGAAGTTTCCACATATCCAAAAGCAACGAAAACGCTGCCCTTATCGCCCGTGCTTTCTGTATGTGCGACCAGGAGAGAGATAGAGGGCAGTTACAGTTGGACGGTCTGGTAGGAACCCATCGCCTCAGTTCGTGGCCCCACTCTCTTGCTTGCTGTCTATATGTACACTCTCTGTATACGAGGATGCTTCCTTGCTTTCCTTTTCCGGTTGTTGAGATTTTTGTCCTTGTGTTGTTTTTCTGAATCTTACATTATTATGGTTTTCTATTAAGTTATTCCAGTTCGTCCTAAACTTTAGAAATCTTTGCCTTTTCATGATTAATAAAATAAATCGAGTTTGTAATCAATTTATTTATCTATTTTACTAAGTATAATAAACAGGAAAATATATTTTTTCTAATTAAACGTATTATTTAGTTATTATTCGTTTTTCGCTAAGTTGCATCTGCAAAAAAGGGTCTTGGAAATCAATTGTTTACTGAGATACTTACCCTGAAACCATTTTCAAGTTTGGCTTTAGTCTACTAAGTTGTCCACAAAATCGATTAGATGTATGAGTTCTCTTGCTCCAGGACATAAGATCCTTTTGATCACATCAATTACACCAAACTACTTGGTCCAGTAACACCAAATTTCAGAGTCAAAATTAACCTGGACTGCATATCACTATCAGAACAGCTCCATGTTTTAATTATGTGCTTATCTTGACATTCTTCCTGGACAAAGAGACTGTAAGGTGGTGATGGTGGACACATGCTCTGCACTGGCTTGGGGATCAAGTTAAGCCATTTACTCTCACACCTTGTTGACTGGTAGGCTCAAGTGACAATCAACATAGTTTAAATCCAACTGGTTTGTTGAGTCACTTTCAGCCAACATATACATATGAGAGCTCTTGTACTCCAATTAGCTTCACAAGTTTTTCAATGTTAAGAAGTGAGGTCATACCGGATCTCAAAGGAACTCTTGACTTAGCTCTTACGAACCCAAAAAGGTGAAGTCTACTTTTCGAAGTTACAAGAAAGATCTGAGTAGCTAGTTTGTTATCAATTTCCATGCTACAGCTCTCTCTTGGATCTGGTGACCTAACCAATCAAATAGTAATTTTCTGACTTTCATTCAAAGGATAGTTGATGAGAATTTAATTCTGTTAGAAGTTCTAACTAATACATAGTGCATTAGAAGGTTGGTCCTTATATATCAAGGATGACCAGTCGTGATGACATGCATCAATTTATATGCGAAGTTTTGTGAGATCAGCTTTCTGATATATTTGATTCAGATTAGATGGAGGACAATAGCCACTATGATCGAGGAATGAAATGTTATGCCTATGGTTTTAGCAGCTTCCTTCTTATAGAGCATGTGGAGACCAAACAAGTGGCACCATTTCTTTGAACTGTACTTCATACCAACATTTTCCCACCTTTTAAGAAAACGATAAACCATACTGGAAAACAAAATATAAACCCATCGACTTTTTGTTCATTTCAGTCTACTTCAATAACAGCAACAACACACAATAACAATCCTGCTGAACATTTCAGTCTACTTTAACAACAGCATTTTTCCAATGATAGAAGTTCAGTGCTTTTTTATTTCCTTAGATCTCTGTTCGTTATTCCAGAAAAGATTCTTAAAGCTTTGCAGGAGGTTGATACCAATTCCATTGATCACCAGATGTATACTGAGTCACCTGCTTCACGTTTATGTAATTTTCAAGTCCCCTGTTACAAGGAGATCGAGCAGATAGAATCACTTATCACACTAAATCTGAGATGACGGAAGTTGATTAGGTGATTAGGACCATACCATTCTCCTAACTCGCGGCCAAAGCCACTGCGTTTGATGCCTCCCCATGGAGCATGACAGAAGCATGGCTGTGAGCAATTTATCCACACAATACCTGACCTGAAAGCCTGCACAAGGGGAACATAGGAAAATACCAACTCATAATGACGTAATTACAACCATATGATATGATAGTTACTATTTGAAGCCTCACCTTGCTAACACGATCACACCTTTCGAGATCATTTGATATCACAGCAGCACCTAGACCGTAGCTGTGGAACATGAAAAGCATGCAAGTATGGATCACTGTAGGATACAAAAACGGCATGCTCAAAGCATGTAAAAAAATATTGACGTAAAAGTTAGCTGGAGAACAACAAAAACACTATCCTGGAAAGTAAAACAGTGAGATTCTAGACAAATTATGTTAACAAATCCAACTCCGAAAAAAGGACAAGCGTCAACGGGATCACTCACTGACTGTCATTTGCCAAGTCAATGGCTTCTTCTTCGGTACTAAATGTTTTGACGCATAGAACAGGTCCAAAAACTTCCTCCCTCCAAATCTCCATGGATGTAGTTACGTCAGTAAGGATGGTTGGTTCAATAAAGTATCCCTTCTCCAAATGCTGCCAATTGTTTTCCTCATTTAGATGGCTAAGTTAGAGACATGAATGAGATGGAGAAACCATAAATACCTTGGGACGAGACCCGCCAAGCAATATGCTTGCACCTTCATTCTTAGCCGTGGAAATGAATTTCAGTATTTTGTCGTACTGCAGCATTGAAGTAAATCACCAGCATTACATAGTTAGCTTCAGGATAAGTTAAAGTCCGGTGAATAGATATCCTTAATTCCAAAAATAATGTCGTTGGCAGATAAATCGTGAACTATATCAGAAAAATACAAATGTTTCCTCAAGTTCACAATTCAAAATGTCAAAAAGTGACTTTATAACTGCAGAGGCGTCAGACCAATATAAACCATCACCATAGAACATTCAGAATCCTTACATAACTCTACCTGAGATTTACTAATAACAGGGCCGAGCCTGGAATCTTCTTCTAAGGGGTCTGAAATTTTGATGTTTTTGGCCCATTGCACCAGCCTATCCAGAAATTCTGTTGCGATGCTTTCCTGGCATTGAAATCAATGTATTTTCTCGTAAGTTGTCAAGCCAACTAACATATACATTGCACCAATAGGGTGGGATCAACTGATAGGTGGATACGGATGGATAAAGGAGAAGCAGTCTATTGATCATACTTACATGTAAAAGAAGACGAGATGTTGCACTGCACATTTGGCCGTTTGTCCAAAAGCAACCAAAAATGGACCATTCCACAGCTGTTGATTCATATGACTAAAAATATTAGCACTAGGTAGTAAGTCATATGCACCAGAATCTCAAATTCCAAATGTTTCTGTGCATAGTTCAGGAAAAGAAACGTCAAGCCACGAAGAACAATAGCACTCCAAAATTAAAAAATGGACTAACCCTTTTCAATATCAACATCCTCAAAAACAATAAGTGGGCTTTTCCCACCAAGCTCCATCGAGACAGGCTGCAGAAAAGCAAAGAATGAGATTAACTTTAAGGGGAAAAAAAGTAAGGCAGAGAAAGCAGAAAAATAATCGACAAACCTTGATCAATTTAGCTGCACTTGCCATTATATTGCTCCCTGTTACTGTGCTTCCAGTAAACGCAATCTGTTATAAATGAACATAATAGAATTACAACATGCAGCTGTATTGACCAAATTACGAAAGACAAAATTTAGCATGTCAAAAATTGTTGAGAGAACATGACAACAGAGGTTGAACCTTATCAACATTTGGATGAGATACCAACGGAGCACCGGCTTCATTGCCCAGTCCGGTTAGAATATTAAGGACACCAGGAGGAAGACCAACCTCCCTACAAACTTCAGCCAATTCTAAACAGGTCCTGCAATGAAGAATTATGTAGCCATTATAAAGTAGGCTTCATGGAACTAAAACAGAGGCAACATGATGGAGCACGTACACAGATGCCAGTTCAGACATCTTCAGTATTGCAGTGCACCCTGCAGCCAGGGCAGGAGCAACTTTCCATGTCGCCATCAAAAGCGGGTAATTCCTTGAATCAACATAAATGTAATATATTTTAGTTTCATAGCTAATGAATTTCTAGTCAGCGACAAATTGTTAAAAGTTTTTATAGGAAAAATCATCAGCAATTAAATATCACAGTTGCAAGGAAAATCACATATCAACATTGTCACTCTAAAATTAACAAGCACGCAAACTAGGTCTTCATCAATTTGCAGAAACCGTATAAAACTAGATTAGAGAATATATCCTGATGCAGGAAGCTAAGGATTACTCATAGCTAATGGAGGAGATTCTCGACAATGAAAACCTGAAAATCAAAAAAGGAACTCGAAGAACATAGTGCGAAAACTTAATAAAGCTAGCAGTTACCATGGTGTAATCAGTCCAACAACCCCAAGAGGTTCTTTAAGAACATAGCTGTTGAATCCTGGATAGGGAAGGGAAATTGGAGTTTTTTGTTTTGTATCTAAACCTTCAGCAAGGCCTGCATAGAACTCAAAGCATACAGAAACATCTTCCTGAAGAAAATAAAAGCACATGTGAGATCATGCAGAACAGCAAACAAATGAAATGATTGCCTAATGTCAAAGGGCATACTATGTCTAGTACAGCTTCAGCATACGGCTTTCCCGAATCAATAGTTTCAAGTTTTGCCAGTTCAGTCTTCCTTTCTGCTACCTTGAAGCAAATCATAATACAAGAAAGTTAAAACAGTACATATAGAAAAGAAAGGCAATTAGCTTCTGCCAGCTGTCGTGGTAGAAAGAGAAATAAATGAGAGTTTCAATAGTTAAAGTACATGGAAATGAGAGCTAGGATGCGCAAAAAAGGATTGGAAAAAGAATGCCAGTGCTTAGTTAGTCGTCACAGAATCGATAGCTTTCAGATTGTACAGTCCAAAAGCTTTAATCAAATCACGTAAAGCCCTGGATAGCATCATTATTTAACAATCTACTGCGCAAGTAAAAGATTCAGAATGCACGGAACAACGCACGTCAACAGTCTGAAGATGGATCTGGAGATGCTAAATCAAAATAACTCAAACAGAAGCGATTTTAAGCATCGGAGTCCTCTCAGACAACAACTGTGTAAATTCAGAAATGGATATACCACTAATTAAGTTCATTGGTCAAAGAAGACAAGATCGTAGATTCTTAATAAAAAAGTTTGTAAAGAAAAGCGAGAAGCATTCCCCAAGTATGCCAAAACCGACAGTACCTTAGCAGCAATAGCTCGCAAAAACTTAGCACGATAGGCACCAGAAGTAAAGGCCCAATATTTGCCTTTGTTTCTGTTAAATGCTCGCTGGGCCGCTTCCACGGCAATCTCAACATCCTCTGATGTAGCCGCAGGAATGTCACCTGAACCAAACCATTCAAACTCAGATTTATGTACTCTTTTACTAGACTCAAACAAGAAGTCAAAACCAACCAAAAGAAACTTAAAGCCAGCCCAGATCAAAAAACAAGAAAACACAAACTGACTATAGAACAAGCCCCTGAAGTTAGGTCAGTGGAAAGGTTTATACAAAGCAAGAAAAAAATGGACAAACCGACGATCTCTTCAGTGGCAGGATTGATGATGGGGATTCGCTTTTTTAACACGGGCTCTTTCCACTCTCCGTCGATGAAAAGCTGTCGGCTTGGTATAGCTATCGCCATGATCAGAGCTTAAATTGATTGATCGTAAAACGGTACAGAGAGAAAGAGGAGGTCTGAGTTTTTGGTCTTCCAAAGTCAGGCAAGTGAGGTGTTGTTCAACAACAAAAAGACTGCCAACTGTTTACACTTTGTTGGGTAACCACTGTGGAAGTCCGATTGAACTGTTCATGTGAGCCCCACTCTTTGTTACAGGGCGGCCCCAGTTCGTGTCAGTGAAAACTGACGTGTCTTTTGTTTTATCCACGTTTAAAAATTCGCGGATTCACTGGCTCCTCGTGGGATCAATTCGCCTTGTTCTTGTTTCCGTGCCTGCACCCGTCCATGCATCCATTAAATGGTAACAGACACCAGGGTAGATCCTCTGTCTTCAAATCAATATATAAAGTTGCGTTTGGTTACTGTCTTCAGATAGCAGAGACGGATGCATCCATTAAATGGTAACAGACACCAGGGTAGATCCTCTGTCTTCAAATCAGTATATAAAGTTGCGTTTGGTTACTGTCTTCAGATAGCAGAGACGGAACGGAACAAAAATTTGAAAATGGAACAAAATAAAAATTGAAGACAGTGAGGTATTTGGTTGTGGTGGACAGAACAGAACTGTTCTGTCCCGATGATAGAAATGTGTTTGGTTGCAGTGGACAGAACAAAAAAAATAGTGTAAATGACGAAATTGCCCCTAAAGTATAATATGAGTGGAAATATGTAATTAATAATAATAATAATAATAATAATAAAAAAAAAAAATTAA
>JAOQMP010000006.1:36048022-36060239 GCA_027563575.1 Erythroxylum pedicellare
TAAAGATAAATTAAAAGGAGTTTTAATTTATCTAATTCTAATTATGAATTAGAATTATAATTTATAATCATTGCCAACATATTTAGGAACCTAATGGGTCTCATATATGGAATGGGTTGAAGAGAGAAAAGTCATTTAAATCAAATTGGAATTGATTATAAAGTTTTAGAAATTTTATGATTAAATATAAGATATTTAACAAATAAGGATCAACATAAGATATAAGATCTT
Organism: Erythroxylum pedicellare; assembly: GCA_027563575.1. Classification (NCBI taxonomy): domain Eukaryota; kingdom Viridiplantae; phylum Streptophyta; class Magnoliopsida; order Malpighiales; family Erythroxylaceae; genus Erythroxylum; species Erythroxylum pedicellare. The sequence continues at coordinate 36,048,254 of JAOQMP010000006.1, forward strand.
ATTTGGGCATAATTTGTATTTAATTACAATTATTTGCAATTATAATTAAAGTTTAATTGAAATTAGAATTTAATTTCAATTAAATTAATAAAATGTCTAAAACATAATATAAATAGGCTTAAGCTCTAATAGCGCTAGCACTTCTGGCTTAACCCTCTCTGTAAGAGTTACAGAGTTATCTCAACAAATTATGTAGATACCGTTAGAAGCTGGAGATTTATACGCTGAAGTTAGTTGGCACAAATCGATTTCAAAAACGGCTCAAAGGATATGACAAGATAAGGATCAAGCTTTAGAATAAGATAAGAATTTTAATTCATGCTTTATTATAATTATATGTTAATCATTTTATAAAGTTAAAGAGATCTTGATTTTTGGGAAATAAAATAAAAAAAGTTTCATAATTATTCTGCTATGGTCAGGATGGGATCCTAAACCGATTTACCAGTAAAGGGGCTAAAACTGTAGCACCCCACTATCGTAAGACACATACCTAACATCCTGAGTGATGTCCGAGTACGAACCCCTTAAGGTGGCATGATAGATCAGTCAAACACTCGAAACTCAGTACAAAATTTTCAAAAATAACACATGCGTACGCATAAATCGATATTCAAATTCGGGCCCATACTTTTATTTCGTAAACATCAAAAACACAATTATTATTACACTTTGATCATTCTCATTTGCAACACATTTCCAATTTTGAAAGTTATTACATACAAAATTATTGAAATATACATTTTACAGAAATTGCGGAATATACAATTTGATACAAAATAAGAAAACAAATGTAGACGCAAACTGATCTCGACCTCTATCTCTTACTTGAATGCAGTGGTTGTACTCCCGTTAGCCTAACGGGATAACTTTTCAGAGCCTAGAAAATATTGCAGTTTTGGGTGAGTTTTATGAATTTAGTGAATGACCATCCTCGATGGTTCACTCAATCACATAACTCATCACATCATATTTTCACATAATTTACATAACTTCATTTAACATATAACATCACATTTAGAGTAGTCAAATCGATAATTTGAATCATTTAAAATACACATATCACTTATAATGAAATGCACATGAGACTTACTTTTATTTATTATTGTTGTTGTGACCGAGTGTCTTTTTACTAGCCCATATCCCTTAGTGGATACCGAGCTGCATCAGATAATTTCCCGTATTCCTTAGTGGATATCGGGTAAATTCACAACTGAACCTGAGGCTTTGATCATAGTCTGAGCTTTAAGCTCTTTATACTGGTGACTCTGGTGACAACTACCTTTATATTTCAAGCATTCATGCATTGGAATGCTTTACATTGTTATATTCTTAATCAATCACATTCTTTCATATTCACATTCGGAATACATTTATCATCAGACCTTAGTTTGGCATTCAACAAAAATTTTTGAGGAAACATTTATTTCTTCTCATTCACATACAAGTAGCACTTCAAAATCAAATTCATGCATCACAGATCTCGGACCTTCAGTGTCCGGAATTTAACAATCAATCTCACATTCATAGAATAATTCAAACATAATATAGAACAAACAATCAATTGAGTGAGATCGTCTAGGTTAGTCATAGATTGCTCCCGAAAAATTGCCTCAAAGCTTCGACATCGTCTAGATATTGATGTTCCAATTGCTCCTCTATATCAAGCAATATACACATATCAGACTTTTGCACAAATATAAGTGTTTGTTAATCCACATATATGTATATAAAATATGCGCAACGTATGTTCATGATAATCCCAGGTATCGCTTTATCATTCTCGTCATGTAAACACTCATATTTCCAAACTCACATAAGTATCATTTATATTTATGGTTTATACCTTAATAAAAACATTAAAATTGAAATTCATAACTCATTTTGTCAATTTAGATTTTTCTTGAAACCTACCTTCGAGTCCACTATACATGATCAATCTGACAATGAAAAAAAAGTAATTTGGCAACATTTTCTTCTAAAAAAACATTCCCCATTGTCATAAGTTTCTAATGAAACTAAGATCATTCAATTTGGTTCAGTACTCCAAAATTTATACTCCAAATAATTCGGACTATTCTTAAACTAAAATAGTATCCTATACTCAACTTCAAGTTAGATTATGGAATTCTAGAGACATAATTGAAAATCAATTTCTTCATAAAAATTGTAGCCTATGTCTCTAGTATAATCTAAATAAAGAATCATTTTATTTGGATAACTACAGGTCAATATATTGCCAAAATACCGAACCATGTTTAAGTTATGTTATAAAATTTAGCCGCGGCAAAAGTGTCTTGAGAGGAAATCCTCTTAAATTCCTGTAGGTTGGCTACGGCAAAAGAAGGAGTTGGTCATAGCGAACTTTCACAGAAAGTAGTAATCAGGACTCATCTTTCGATTTTCCAAATTTTACACCAAACGTAAATTGTACAAACATCATTTTTTCTACTTCATTTACTCTTCATTCTGAACTCCATTTCAACTCAATATCATTCACAAATAAATCATAATCTATATTTGATCATTAACTCAAAAATAGAACATGTGTATATACCATTCATCAACAATTTTCTGAACTCATCCTAATACTATTATGATGATCATTCTACCCTAAAAACATATCTATAACGATATATGAATTATTACTCATTATACATATCCAAAAACAAGACATTTACTTAAACTTTTCATCACTCATCATACACAAAACACCATTTATTCAATTTACTCCAACATTGTATCATGACATATACAAAAGTAAGACATTTACCTATACATGTCAGCACTCATAACTCACATATGAAAATTTCGTGATCAATTCATCAATCTCAAATCACTCATCACATTAGCTTCATTTAACACTACCTATGATGATTAGAGAGTAACTTACTTGATTAAGCTCCAAGATTCTTCAAACTCTTCAAGATCTCTCTTAACCTTAGTTTCCTTCTCTTACACATACATCATCAATAAAAGGTTGTAAGGTTAGGTCTTTAGTGACAAAATGGAGAAGAGAACAAATCTTAGAGAAACAAGGTGAAAGAGCTATACCAAAAATCAATATAGCGAGGGTGAGAGTGAGTTTCGTGAGTGAAGAAGAAAAAGATGAAGAAAAAGAAGAAGAAGATGGAGAAATGAAGTATATGACATGAATGGGTAAGTAAAAGGCCATAGAATGGTCTTTAATTGGGTAAAAGAATAGTAAGTGATGAGGGTAGTGACACTTGTCACTTTCCTATAGTCTCACTTTTGGTCTTTTAATCTACTAGTCCATTTGTCTCTAATTTTCAACCCCAGTTTTCAATGACATAAGCCATTAAATCGTAATGTCACATATTAAAATTTCTACTACCATTTCACATTTATTCCTACCACTATTCATCAATTGTTCTGCCCCTTGGCATTTTTTCTAGTCCAAAAATACCCTTAAAATTTTAGAAAATTCTGAAATTTTAAACAAAAAATTTGAGTCAATAATTATACTCTCCAAATTAATTCTCAACAATTTCAATTCACAATTCAAGATATAATCATATTTGTTGATCAATTATACCCAGAAAATGTCAATGAATGCATGTATAATCATTTTAGTGTTCAAAAATCAATATTCACATACGTGTATGCTAACATTATCTATGCTTAAGCATGAAATGCATTTTTTCTAAACTCTCATTTCTATTTTTCAGTTATAGAAATCTAGGGTCTACCCCCTTAGTATGAGAATAGGATGTCACAATTCTCCCCCTTAATAAATTAAATCCTCGAAATTCTTATCTAATTAATCTAAAAGGCCGAGGTATTATTTCCTCATATACTCCTCCATTTCCCATTTAATTTCATCACTTGAATAATTTCTTCTAGTTGACTATAGTAAATGGAATCACTCGGTCTTTCAGTACTTATTCTAATATCACACTATCATAACTGTTTCCTCAATTATTTCAGATTACTCATAATTTCACTTTAAGTATCAATAATACATATATCGGATCATAATGATATTTCCTGAACATATTCATGTAATACTGTGTGAATCTTAAACATCTTTTGTTGGTGATACCAACTCATAAGTCCATGGTCCTATTTTCATAATAATTTTATATGGACCAATTTACATCGAGCTTAGTTCCCCCTTTTTTTTCTTAACTTGACCACACCTTACCATGGTGATACCTTCAGAAACAATTTATCTTTGCTTCATATTTCACATCTCTTTAGTGTTAGTACACTTAACTCTTATGTCTATCTCACTGTATGCCATACCTTTGGTGTTGATCCACCTAATTCATTCATCTTTCTTGAATCACTTAATTTCTAATACAGATCAATTTCACTTATCAACAACAACTCTAATCAATTATGACCTTCAACAATTTTTAGGCCTTATTCATCACAATATAAAGGCAAACGACTATTTCTGTCATATAACTCCTCATACAGTATTCTAATGAAATCACTGTGATAATGATTGATATGCTTAAAGTAAGTTAAAACTATACATTGTCCTTATGTTCCTATGAACTCCAAAATATAAGCTTTAAGCATATCTCTAACAGTTAAGACTGTTGGTAACTCATACATATAGTCTCTTACTTATACATCCTTAGTCATTAAGTATTATTTTGGTGTATTCCTACTAAGATGTATAGCGTAGGTTACCATTTGTACTTTATCCAAAAATTTCTTTTCTCAATCATCTTAGGGGCATTGTTACTCAAGTAAATATAGCCAAATCTCTATGTGCCTATGATTAATTCTCATAATTTCTTAAGTAACTAATTACTCAATGAGGCAATATTCTCTCATGTTATTTTTTGTTTCTCAACTGACTTATTTTATCGAATGATTTTCTCCATTCTTTCGATTTCCTCTGATTTCACATTGACTTATTTTAATGTTTGTTCATTCATACGAGTTTCTCCACAAATTTCAATTTATTTGGAAACTCACTTCCTATGTTGGTAACATGTTCATGATATCTAATTTTTATCTCATGTGCATATTTGCATAGAATATAATATGGATCTAAATTCTCACTCACATTAGCAATAATGTCTCCTCAAGTTCAGTAGTCCTATCACATAGTTGGACACTTTACATCAAATAAAACACATATACTCTTTATAGCATCTTCCAGCTGATGCCTGAGTCTCAGTTAGGAATAAGACTCCAATATTCACTTCTGACTCATTAAATTTTCATTTCTAATTTGTTTCTTCATTGATCATTCTTAAATTAAGCTATCTGGTCTGCTTAACCTAATTTGTTGAAATTCTTCTTCGAAAGAAGATTTTTTGTTACTATCATTTATATTGTTCATGTAACCATTATCAATCCACATTTTCCATAATTACTTATCAGGCATTCTTAGTACCTCAAGAAGATCAATTTCTATCGTTCCTTAATAAATCATAATGTTATATTTACCAAAACTCAATGAAGTATTAGACATGATTACTATCACATATGCTTAGGTGTGTACCATCAAGGTCATCCTATTCTATCCAGAGCTTTATTTCTAACAATTCACCAATTTATATCTTACACTATTGCTATTTTGATCTCAATTAGTTATAGACAACATTTCTCTCCTTATTCTTGCCATGGTCTTGAAAGAAATATATTTTTGTCAGGCCACCATCATACCTTGCACTTTCTTCCTCACATTATTTCACCTACTAACATAAATTTTACTCCAATTTTCCCGAATTTACTTCTTCTAATGTTACATCATTTAATAATAATTCAACTACCATATTGATTGCATTAACTCTTCTATTTTGATTCATCATCTTTTTCTTAATCTCATTCATACATAACATCCGATCTTATACGCATTTCCAACTTTCTCCATACTACATATCATGCATCTCTTGTAAAGTCAATTATGTCTATTTTATTCCCCTTTTATTCTTTCCTCATTTCTATCCCATTTTCCTATTGTCATTTATTTCATCTTCATATGTATATCCTCAATCCATTCAGAATTATAGATGCAGAATCATCATGACATTCTGATCTCAATATCATAGACATATTATTATGCTAAATCATAACTCTTATCACATTTATCTGACATTCATTTCAAGACCATGTCTAACCTTTCAAGGTCATAGAAAAATTTATTTTTCTTTCAACTTGGCTTGCACATTTTAAATCTCATCATTTATATTTATATCACTTCGTTCCTTAATCAATCTACAACAATGTATTCAGATCTATTTCACACTTGAGGAGATATTACCACAATATAATATTGATAGTATATTCATAATACATTCACCAATACAAGTGTGTTGAATCTTTATCTGTCATATCTAACCATATACTATTTCTCATTTTTATATATCCATAAAGTCTCATTTTCTCTCTTTCTGACAAATCATCATTCTTCTCACTAATTTCTATAAGATCAAACTCTTAACAAATACTCATGTGTGTAACTCATACATATGCGACTCAGACTAGATATTAGTCGCTAGTGCATGCTAAGATATGTTTAAAATGCCTATAACTTGGCATATATTTCAAAATGCCCATGTAAGATACTAAAACTGGGCTTTGATACCAAAAAATGTATCATCCCACTCTCGTAAGACGTGTACCCGACATCCTGAGTGATGTCTGAGTACGTACCCCATAAGGGTAGCATGCAAGATCAGTCAAATAGTCAAACACTTGGAAACTCAGTGCAAAATTTTCAAAAATAACACACATGTATGCGGAAATCAATATTTAAATTTGGGCCCATACTTTTATTTCATAAACATAAAAAACACAATGATTATTACACTTTGATCAATCTCATTTACAACACATTTCCAATTTGAAAAGTTATTACATATAGAATTATTCAAATATACATTGTATAGATATTGCAGAATATACAATTTGATACAAAAGTAAGAAAACAAATGTAGACGCGAACTGATCCGGACCTCTATCTCTTACTTGAATGCAGTGGCTTTAGTCCCTTTATCCTAACAGGGTAACTCTTCGAAGCCTAAAAAATATTGCAAATTTTTGGTAAGTTTTGTAAACTCATTGAATAACCATCTTCGATGGTTTACTCAATCACATAACACATCAGATCATATTTTCACATAATTTACATCACTTCATTTAACATATAGCATCACATTCAGAGTAGTCAAATCGATCATTTCAATTATTTAAAATACACATATCAGTTACGATGCAATGCATGTGAGACTCACTTTCATTTATTATTGTCATTGTGACCAAGTGCGTTTTTGATAGCCTAAATCCCTTAGTGGATACCGAGCTGTATCAGATAATGTTCCGTATCCTTTAGTTGATAACGATTACATTCATAACTGAACCTAAGGCTCTAATGACAGTCTGAGCTTTAAGCTCTTTATACTGGCGACTTCGGTCACAACTACCTTTATCTTTCATGCATTCATGCATTGGAATGCTTTACATTATCATATTCTCAATCAATCACATTCTTTCACATTCACATTCAGAATACATTTGTCATCAAACATTGGTCTGGCTTTCAACAAAAATTGTTGAGAAAAATTTATTTCTTCTCTTTCACATATAAGTAGCACTTCAAAATCAAATTTATGCATAATAGATCTCGGACCATCAGTGTCTAGAATTCAACAATCAATCTCACATTCATAGAATAATTCAAACATAATCTTGAATAAACAATCAATTGAGTGAGACTGTCTAGATTACCCATAGACTACACCTGAAGCTATTGCCTCAAAGTTCTACCAATGTCTAGATGTTGACGTTCCAATTGCTCCTCTATATTAAGCAATATACACATAGTCCTATTGTCTTAAGTTTTTAATGACACTAAGATCATTTAATTTGGTTCAGTGCTCCAAAAGTTATACTCCAAATAATTCAAACTGTTCTTAAACTAAAACATTATCCTATTCTCAACTTCAAGTCAGATTTTGTAATTCTAGAGATAAAATTAAAATTCTTAAAAAATTGTAGCCCTATGTCTCTTGTTTAATCTAAATTAAGAATCATTCATTTTGGATAACTATAGATCAATATATCACTAAAATACCAAAGCATGTTTAAGCTGTGTAGGAAAGTTGGAAGTGTCGAATCCTAGATTTAGTTGTGGCAAAAGTGTCCCGAAAGGAAATCTAAGTAAAATCTTGCAAGTTCACCATGGAGAAACAAGGAGTTGATCGCGGTGAACTTTCATAGAAAACAGCAAATAGGACTCATCTTCTAATTTTTCAGATTTTACACCAAACACAAATTGTACAAAGATCACTTTTTATACTTCATTTACTCTTCATTCTCAACTCCAATTTAACTGAATATCATTCACAAATAAATCATGATCTATAGCTGATCATTACCTCAAAAACAGAACATGTGCATATACCATTCATTAACAATTTTCTGCACTCATCTTAACACCATTATGATGATCATTCTACCTCAAAAACATATCTATAATGATATATGAACTATTACTCGTCATACATATCCAAAAACAAGACATTTACTTAAACCTTTCATCACTCACATTCATCAGACACAAGACATCATTTACTCAATTTTCTCTAACATTATATCATCACATATACAAAAGTAAGACCTTTACCTATACATGTCAGCCCTCACGACTCACACATGAAAATTTCATGATCGATTCATCAATCTCAAATCACTCTCCATATTAGTTTCATTTAACAATACCCATGATGATTAGAGTATAACTCACATGATTAAGCTCCAAGATTCTTCAAAATATCCAAGATCTCTCTTAACCCTAGCTTCCTTCTCTTACATGTACATCATCAATCCAAGGTTATAGGGTTACGTCTTTAGTGACAAAATGGAGAGAGAACCAATCTTGGAGAAACAAGGTGAAAGAGTTAGTCCACAAATCAGCATGGTGAGGGTGAAAGTGAGTTCTGTGAGTGAAGAAAGGAAAGATGAAGAAAAAAAAGAAGAAGATGGAGAAATGAAGCATATGCTGTGAATAGGTAAGTAAAAGTCCATGGAATGGTCTTTAATTGGGTAAAAAAATAGTAACTGATGAGGGTAGTGACACTTGTCACTTTCGTATGGTCCCACTTTTGGTCTTTTAATCTGCTAATGTATTTGTCTCCAATTTTCAACCCTAATTTTCAATGACATAAGTCATTAAATCTTAATTTCATATATTAAAATTTCTACTACCATTTGACATTTTTTCTACCACTATTCATCAATTGTTCTACCACTTGACATTTTTCCTAGTCCAAAAATACCCTTAAAATTTTAAAAAATTCTCAAATTTTCATAAAAAATTCTAAGTTAATAATTATACTCTCTAAATTAATTCTTAACACATTCAATTCACAATTCCAGATATAATCATATCTGTAGATCAATTGTTCCTGGAAAATGTCAATGAATATATGTACAATCATTTTAGTGCGCAAAAATCGATATTCACATATGTGTATGCTAACATTATACATGATCATGAAATGCATTTTTTTAAAACTCTCATTGCTATTTCTTAATTATAGAAATCTAGGGTCTTACCTCTTTGGTATGGGAACGGCATGTCACAAAAACAATGTTCAAGAGCACAAGTAAAGTCTTCCCAATTTAACTAATAGTTTAAGGAAGCCAATTGTACCAACTAAGGGCATCATCTTACATATAGAAAGCAGCCACGGTTAGTCATTAGTCTGGAGGGACTTGGTAATACTAAAAGTAATGTTCAGCTTAGATTAACTAGTCAAGTTGATTTGTGCAGTCAAAATGAGAAAGCCATAATTTAGGAGGTTTGATAGATAAAGAGTAACATCCCATGTGCGATATTTATAAGAGACTTCTTCTTCTTTTCCCCATTTTCTTATAATTACATTTTATCACCTCCCAAAAGTTACTATTCATAATTCCCTCTCTCTAACCATTCTTCACCACTGGTGACTCAAACCGATTAGTGTTGTGTACCAATCTTTTCCTCTCGATGAGCCCGTCACAACTATACCCATTTTAGTCTCCATCATTTTCAAAATCATTGCAAAAATTGAAGAGAAAAATTGACGAAAAATGCCAATCGTCAATCCACCATTTTGATGGTTGTTGCCGGTCACTACCACCATTCGACTCATCTCAACATCAAAAATAAAAGACTCATGGTCTTGTCTCCAGTGGCCACTTGGATCACCGTAGATTGACGAAAAAAGAGGTTAGGATTTCGGTTCATTTTTCTTCAATTCGTTTAAATCTGTTGAGAATCTGAGTGGATTGCTTTGGAGAATGTTGTTTTACTCATCAAGAGCTTTCATTTAGTACAAAAATCGTTAAATTCTAAGACTGAAGATTTTTAGTGATTGAAAGGAATATTCCAGTGACCAGAGGAATATTCTAATCATTAGAGGTATTGTTTTGACGACCATTTTGGACACTTTTGTGAAAATTTTTAAAAAATTATACTAATCATTTTCTCTCTAAAGAACCATAGTGAGTGTAACATCCCGTCCCCATATTAAAGGTTAGAACCCAGATTTAATAATGAAGAGAATAACAATGTGAGAGTTAGAAAAAATTGCATTTCATGCTCAGCAGAATGTCAGCATACATGTAATTGAATTTGAATCTTTACACATATGAAAATAATTGTACATGCACTCTTTGACATTTCAGGTATATTGAATAGTAATGGGATAGATTGAGGATTGTGGTTATAGTAAATAAGTAGAATTAAATGGAATAGAAATATTAGAAATAAAATTTAAGTGTTGGATTTAGTGAAGGAAAATACGTTGGCGAAGTTTACTGAGAATATTTTCTATGGGAGTTTTAGGTAGTGGAGTAGAAAGTTGTGGTCTTTATAAGGGGAAGATGTTCAGGAGCATAGATGTATCATATGTAAAGACATATCATTTGTGATGATGTCATATTGTTTGTGATGACATCATTTATCTTAAGAGATGTATCGTCTGTAAAGATATATCATCTGGGATGACATCATATCGTCTATGATGACGTCATTCTTCTTAAGAGATGCATCGTCTGTAAAGACGTATCATCTGTGATGACATCATATCATCTTAAGAGTTGCATCGTTTTAAGTTGACTTTGCTTTGTTTTAAGTTGACTCCACTTTGTCTTAAGAGTTGCATCATCTTAAGTTGACTTTGCTTCATCTTAAGTTGACTCGGGTTTTGTCTGTCTTTTTGTTTCATCTACCTTTTGCTTCATCTGCTTATTGCATAAGTCTGCTTTCCATTCGTCTACCCTTTTCACTTCCTATGCTTATTGCTTCGTTTACTTATTACATTCATCTACTTTTTTGAATCGTCTGCTTTCCATTTGTTTGCCCTTTTCACTTCGTCTGCTTTCTGCTTATGTGACCGAAACTTCTTCTTCTGTACACTATTCGTCTAATGCTATCGTCTAGTCCATCTTTGACCCTTCAGGTGACATAATTTGTCTCCAATGTCTTCATGAAAGATTTAGATATTAAAGTGCTCTTTGAAACTGTCCTAAGATGATCTCAATCTGATATCTCTAGAGAGAGTTATGCTAGTTGTAAAATAGCTTCTGTATATTGTTCATTTTGTACCGTCTGGTCCAAATTTGACTCTCTAGACGATATAACTTGCCTTCAAGGTCTTCATAAAAGTTATAGACCTATAAGTCCTCTTTCAAACCATCTAAGAAGGATCTTAATCCAATACCTATGGCGAAAGTTATGCTAGTTTCCCCAAAAGAAAAAGGTTCAATATGATTGAGGATAGAACCAAATTGAATGATTTTGATGTCAATGGAGACATAAGACATAAGGGAATATGTTTTTAGAACAAAGTTTTGCAAAATGTGTTGGATCGGAAAAAGAAAGCATGCTATATTTGAAGAAACGGTAGATTTCAAAACTTTTAAGAAATCATTTTTCGAGCGGAAGCAACAAATCCAAATCATCATGCCAATCCATATATGATATGGTATAAGGATAATAAAAACATAAACAAGA
>JAOQMP010000006.1:36063342-36074820 GCA_027563575.1 Erythroxylum pedicellare
AACTTTAGGGATCAAATATGAGATATTTGATTTCATTAAAACTAAATTAATTAGATTTAGATCTAGGTTTAGATTTATATTTAGATTTTAATTATAACTAAATAATTTAATTTTAATAAAATTAAAATTTCTAATGATTTTTCTATTAATAGGAATAACAAACAAAGAAGTTAGCATTTCTTGTTCTTCCTCTCAAAAGTTGACAAATTGCTTTGGTGGATACCATTACAGGTTGGACGAATGAATAGTTTGTGGTTGACACAATAAAGAATTTGTTCAAAGATTTCAATTGGAAACACAAATAAGGTATGATTCATTCTTTACAATTTGTGTTTCTATTCAAGTTTTACAATTATCGAGATCTAATTGGAATCTGTAAAATTTTGTTTTATATTGCGCCCATGATTTGATCATTGTTGGATTCCAACAGTAGTATCAAAGCCTCCGTGAATTTTTTAATTTGGATTATGTGCTTGATTGCTATTGATTTCGATAAATATTTAAGGTTTTTCATTACTATTTTTGTCTTGCTTTGGGACTGACCTTTCACATACTTTTGGAATTTTGTTTATACATGTATATTTGTTCTAGAAAAGGAATAAGAGTCTTCATATGACTTGTTTTGTTCTGGACTACTAAATCAGAACTTGTATATGGAAATTGATTCCATGATTGTTCTTACATTTTGAATTCTGAATTAAGAGAATCTATATTCGTATATTCTGGCTTTTCGCATTTGAAAAAATTGGTTATATATATATGTTATTTGCTTTTGCTTTTGCTTTTGGGTTAGCTTTCATTGAAAATTTTCAAATTACAAGCTCTCCTACAATTCTTGCTAAAAACCATTGTCTGCCTATGAATTTTTGCATTTAGTGCTAGAGTTATGCAAATATAGTGCCCTGAAAAGCAAGTGTATTTACTTATAACTTAATTTTCTTCCAGTTACTTTTATAATGAAAATATTTGTTATTAATAAAACATAAGAGTTTGGTTTTGTTTGTATGAGCATTATATATCTAGTCATAAGGTACTGAGATTCTTTTGTAAGTAATATACATATACATAGAGATGTATAGGAAACATGTATATTAGAAGAATCTAAAATAATAGATTCACAGTTGAATAATCAAGTTAGTCGCTTGATTATGGATTAGACCATAGTGTTGCGATTTATCTCTATGTAAGTAAAGGAGTTTACTTTAAGGGAATGATGAGTTTCTTATCATGATAGTAGTCTACTATTGATAATGGCACTATTAAATGAATCTGGAATTAAGTGTGTTTTCAAGAATAACGTAGGTCGTTACTTTAGTCTTAAAATATACATTTTAGTATTTGCTTATTATGGGCCACAATCTTGATGAGTGGTGAACTCATATGTGTTTCATTATAAATCTTGATATGATTAGAATGGATTTTTACAGAGCATTAATCCAGTGTCTGCATGTTGAAGTTATTAATTGAAACATGTATCAGAGAACATTCACTCAAATAAAGAGTTTATAGTGATATCATCACTTCCAGATATTTTCTGAAGATTGGTAATTAAACTGGCACCAGGAGTTTGATGGACTAGCTTCCCATCAAGTCTTAACACCAAGATGAGATCTTGTGCGTTAATCACCATATAGAGTAAAACGGGAGATCTAGAAGAAAAAACCAACATAAAGGCAAAATAGTAATTTTACCCTTTGTTATGCAGATTGCTATAATAAGGTTCATAATAGGGTTTGCAATTGAACATATTATTTAAAATATGTGTTCTCGTAATATTTAATAATTCAAGAGTTCAACTAATTGTCTTTGGTGGAATGACATTTAGTTAATAAGATAGAATTAATTCTAATGAGATTAAATTAATTCTAGGCTTATTAGAGCTTAAATTATCTAAGTCTAATAAGATTCCCCACTTAACTTTAAGGAAGGTTATAAAGCAAAGTAAGAAATATAAATGGAGGTTTTAAAGCCCATGATTGAATGTTGGGCTTAATCTAATTAATGGTTAATTAGAAGCCCAAATGAACATTTAAGAATGAGCTAGAATTTGGTTTAATTTAATTAATTAGATATAATTAATTAAAACAAAATTCTAAAAGAAATGTAAGGTAATTTTAGTTTTTAATGGCTGAATGTGCAGTTGCACATTTAGCAATTGCTAAATAAAGATGGTATTTATCACGCATTATCATCATTAAATGGAGTTACAATCTTACCATTAAATGATTTAATGGTTGTCTTTTAATGATGACATGTTATGTAACCTTTTTAGCATTCATTTGATTAAAGATGAAAGAGGTGTATTTGATGGATGATCTTCCTTCTTTCATCATTAAAACCAAAATTGACATATCATTTTAGGTTATTGGACTTTTTATATAGCCATCTTAAAACAAATGAGAAAAGTCTCATTTAATGGCTTCTTTATGTTTGATTAAAGAAAGCGTGATGTATTGGATGCTCTTCCTCTTCTTTCTTTTCATGGATAACCAAAATTGACAAGGAAAAAGAGAGGCGTTCTTGCATTTTTAGTCTCTCTCTCCTTTCATGCATGTGAGAAATGAAATTTGCATGAGAAGTGTCTCATTTTTGGCTTCTTTCTTTTGAGAAAAATATCCTCCCAAGTTTTCTTCTCCTTTCCCACCAAAGGATCTTGTTAATCTAGTTGTCCAAGAAGAACAAGTGGCAGATCGGATTGGTTGAGGATACAATATCGAGAAGAGTAAACAATAACAAGAAGATGAGAATACATCACCTTAGAGAGGAATATATTGCCGAGAATAGGATAGCACAGTGAGGAGTTAAACCTGTAGCAAAGGAGACGATAATATTTCTACCATCTTGTTATTATGCTAAATGTTATCCTTATACCATATCATATATGGATTGACATATTGATTTGGTTATCTTGCATCTACTGTGTTATGATTTCTAAAAAAGTTTTGAAATCTACCATTTAACCAAATCTTGCATGTTTTCTTTTCCGATCCAACAACAGGGGTATTGTTTCATCATAGGCTCCACTGTTTCCTCATATAACTTTATCACTCAAATACTTTCCTCCAATTGACTATAGTTGATAAACTTGCTAGGTATTTCTATCACTTATTTAGTTATTCACTTTCTTAACTGGTTCCTCAATATATCTTAGATTATTCACAAATTTCACTTCCTGTGCCGACATTACTTCTATGTCAAATCATATCGATATTTCTTAACATACTCACATATAACAAGTTATGGATTTGAGACATCTTTATTAGTAATACAAACTCATATGCTAATGGTCCTATGCTCTCAATAACTTCATGTAGACCAATACAATTTGAGTTTACTTTATCTTTTTTCCTAACCTGAGCACAACTAGGCAAGGTGATACTTTCAGAAACAATTCATTTCTTACTCGATAAATTCACATCTATTTAGTGTTATTATACTTAACTCTTATGTCTATCTCACTTTATTCCATATCTTTGGTGTTGATCCATCTAACTCGTTTATCTTTCTTGAGTTACTTAATTTCTAATACAGATCAATTTCACTCATCAACAGTATTTCGAATCACTTCTAGCCTTCAACTATTTTTAGGCCCTCTTCATTTCAATGTAAGGGTGAACGAACCTTTTTGTCATATAACGCCTCATATAATATCCTACTAATATCACTATGATAATGATTGATATGCTTAAATTCAGTTAAAACTATACATTGACCTCATGTTCCTATAAACTCCAAAATATAAACTTTAAGCATATCTCTAATAGTTAAGACTGTTGGTAACTCATACATATAGTCTCGTATTTATATATCCTTATCCGTTAAGTACTATTTTAGCCTATTTCTACTAAGATGTATAGCATAGGTTACCATTTGTACTTTATCCAAAAATCTCTTTTCTCAATCATTTTTATCGTGTACAAATACTTCTTATTTCAATCACAAAATATCCTTTTCCAATTCCATCTTAAAATTCGGTTTCATTTTCAATTCCTCAATAAGATTCACAATTTTTGAATCCTCAATTTGGGCTTTGCTAATCTTTACATGTGAAACTGATCTTAAATTCAATAGCTAATGGTACTTTGATTTGCCTAAAATTTAACTCGACATTCTATGCTCTTTATTTTACTAGATTTTGTAACCTCAATATCTAAATTGTGCTACTTTGCTATTGAATTTTATGTTCAATGCATAAGATTACAACACTAGCTCTACTAAAAAATACTCATTTGCACAATCATATTCTTTCAAGTAACTCTATCCATGGTCTTAGTCTCGTATTCAATTCTATCAAACTCAATAATTACCTCAAACTTTAATGATCTATGTAGTTATATATAGATCCGAAATGTTTCACTATACATATAATGTATCAAAGCTTTCAAAATAGTTACTATTGCAGCAATTTCTAAATCATATATCAAATAATTAACTCATGAGACTTTAATTGTCTCTATGCATATGAAATCACCTTATTATGCTGCATTAGATTTCATCTTAATATCTGCTGTGAAACATCATTATATACTACATAATCTCCAATTCCAAATGATATAATTATCATTGATGTTATACTTCCTCAAAATTCTCTTTATATTCATCAATAATATGATTTACACGTTTTTCCTTAGACATTTTTGTCAAAGGGCTAAGATCAATAAAAATCCTTAATAGTCTCTGGTAGTGTCCAATATATAGCTTGTTCTAGAAAACTCCAAATCTCTGATAAATTCCTTAGAGTTTCTCACTTCCTCATTACCCCTACTTTCTTTGAGTCTCCTAATATGCCATGTTCAAATACTGAATGACCCAACATATTATTCGATCAAGCTAAGATTCACTCTTATTGAATTTGGCATATATATTGTTTCTACATTCATGATATGTAAGAAGTACCTCAAATATTTGAAATATTCTCCTCAACTTTTCAAACACGTTCAATATATCATCTATAATCACAGTCACTAATTGATCCAAACAAAATTAGGATACTTTATTCTTCAATACCATAATACTGTCAAGGGCTTTGTTAACTCAAATTAGTTCGCATAATTCCTTAAGTAACTAATTCCTCAATGAGGTAAAATTATCTTATGTTATTTTCGGTTTCCCAATTGACTTATTTTCTCAAATGATTTTCTCCATTCATTTGATTTCCTTTGATTTCACATTGACTTATTCTAATGTCTGCTCATTCATACTAGTTTCTCCACATACTTCAATTTATTTGCAAATCTTAACTTTCTGTGTCGGTAACACATTCATTAGATCTAATTTGTATCTCCAGTGCATATTTACATAGGATATAATGTGGACCTAAATTCTTCTCACATTATCAATAATGTCTCCTCAAATTCAATAAACCAATCATATAGTTAGATACTTTATATCAAATAAAGCACATATACTCTTTATAGCATCTTCTACCTGATGCCTGAGTCTCAATTAGGAATAGGACTTCAATATTCACTTCTGACTCATTAAATTTTCATTTCTAATTTGTTTCTTCAATAATCATTCTTAAATTAAGTTATTCGATCAGCTTAACCTAATTATGTGAAAATTTTCTTCGAAAGAAAATTTCTTGGTACTATCATTAATACTATTCATGTAATACTTATCAATCAACTGTCTTTATAATTACTTATCAACCATTCTTAGTACCTTAAGAAGATCAATTTCTATCATTTCTTACATGGTCATAATGTTTGATTCATCAAAACTCAATGATGTAATAGACATGATTACTGTCGCATATGCTTAGGCATGTATCATTAAGGTCATCCCATTCTATCCCGACATTTATTTCCGATAATTCCCCAATTTATATATATTACACAATTGATAGTTTGATTCCAATTTAGGTATCCCTGTCACGATCGTGATAGAAACCTATTTTTGTCAGACCACCATCGTGCCCTGCACTTTCTTTCTTGCAATAACACACATACTAACATCAACTCTACTCCAAATTTTTCCATAATTTACTTACTCTAATGCTGCATCATTTTATAAAAATTCAACTACCATATTAATTCCATTAACTCTTCTCTTTTGATTCATAATCTTTTTTCCTTAAACTCATTCATACATAGAATCCCATCTTATACACATTTCCCTTTTATTCTTTCCTCATTTCTATCTTATCTTCCTATTGTCATTTATTTTGTCTTTCATATGTATATCCTCAATCAATTCAGAATTATAGAGGCATAACCATTATGAAATTCTAGTCTCAATTCCACAAACATATTCTTATAATGAATCATAAACTCTTATCACGATAATCACACAATCATTCTAAGTCCAAGTTCAACCTTTCAAGGTCGTAGAAAATTTTATTTTCTTTTAACTTAGCTTGTACACTTTAATCTCACCATTTCTACTTATATCCCTATTTTCCTCAAACAATCCTCAACAATGCATTCACATTTATTTCACATTCGAGGATATATCATCACAGTACAATATTGATGTCATTCAATAATACATCCACTAATACAAATGTGTTGAATTTATATCTGTCATATCTAACCATATACTATTTCTCATTTTTAGATATCCACAAACTTTTATTTTCTCACATTCTAACAAATCATTATTCTTCTTACTATTTCTATCAGCTAAAACTCTTAACAAATGTTCATGCGTGTGACTTATATGAATACAACTCAGACTGGGGATCAGTTGCTACTACCTACTATCACATGACTAAAATACGTGTACCTTAACAAATATTAGGAAAAACGGCATGTAAGATACTAAATCTGGGCTCTCATACTAAACAATGTAGCACCCCACTCTTACAAGAGACAGACCCGAGATCCTGAGTGATGTCCGAGTATGTACCCCATAACGGTGGCATGCTAGAAAAGTCAATCGGTCAAACACTTAAATCTCAATACAAATTTTTCAAAAATATAGCAAGCATATGCTAAAATCAATATTCAAATTTGTGCCCATACTTTTATTTAATCAACATCAAAAACATAATTATTATTACACTTTGATCAATCTCATTTCCAACACATTTCCAATTTCGAAAGTTATTACATACAAAAATATTAAAATATACATTGTATAGAATACGAAATATACAATTTGATACAAAAATTAAAAAACAAATGTAGAGGCGAACTGATCCTAACCTCTATCTCTTACTCGAATGCAGTGGCTAGACTCTAATTTGATTAACTAGAGATTTTCTCTAAGCCTGAAAAATATTGTAAATTTTTTGGTGAGTTTTCGCAAACTTAGTAAGTGACCATCCTCGATGGCTCACTCGATCACATAACACATACAATTCATATAATCATATAATTTACATCATTTCATTGATAATCATGAATCATCGCATATCACTTGAGCATGCATTTCACATTTCACATTCAACACATATCACATTCAAAAATCAGTCAACTATTTAAAATCATAACTATCATATGCATATGCAGTGCTCATGAGACTTACTTTCAGTTATTATTGTTGTGACCAAGTGCCTATAATTATCCCATATTTATTGTGAATACCGAGCTCATTGATAACTATCCCATAACCGTTGGGGGATACCAAGCTTATTTTACATAGTGAGCTTTTAGCTCTTAATCACATTCATATTGCAAGCTTTAAGCTCTTTTCATTTTCTGAGCTTTAAGCTCTTTTTTAGTGGCTACTTCGGTTACAACTGCCTTTATCTTTTATGCATTCAAGAAATGAAATGCATCATATTCTCATAATTTTAGTCTATCATATGCTTTCGGATTCACATTCAATTTCATATTCATCTTCGAAGCTTGGTCCGGCATTCAACAATTAAGTTCAGAAAACATATATTTCTTTCATATTCACATACAAGGAGCACTTCAATGTTCTCACATATAACTAGCTCCTCGGACATTTAATGTCCGGAATCAACATATTCACATCAATCATATTCACATTGTATAATAATCAAATCAAAAATCATTCAATACATAAATTAAAATCAGAACAAACAATGAAATGAGACCATCTAGGCCGACTTACAGTACGCTCCAGATTAGCATTAGCTTCCATGATCTGGAAACATTTGAATGTGGACGTTTATCCTACACATCCAAATTATGCGATACACACGTTGCACACACATTAAAATTTGTACAAATTATAAGTATTCCTTTATACAAAAATGTGTATATGGAATAAGTAAAATGCATGCCCAATGGCAATCCTGGGTATATTATCAAATTTCACATCTTATGCACATTCTCATTTTTAACATTATTTGCTTTCTTAATATCCAATTCTCATTCACTTTTACTAAATACTCATTACTCATCTCCTTTGAATCATAACTACAATCCTATGAAGATCTTCATTTCATTATACTCATGCCTTTGGTACTTTAATATCAACAATTCACTCATTAATGTTATTCTAACATTATAAGATCAAAAATTATCCAAACTCTCATTTCTTCTTATAACATCTCCAAAATTCCAAACCCTCGGGTCTATTTTCCATGAACATTATGACAAGGGAAATGAAGTAATTTGATAACACTTTCTTCTATAAAATTCTTTCCCATTGTCTTAAGTTTCTAATGACACTAAGATCATTCAATTTGATTCAGTATTTCAAAAGTTATACTCCAAATATATCAGACTATTCTTAAACTGAAATAATATTCTGTGCTCAAATTCAAGTAAAAATATGGAATTCTTAGAGGCACAATTGAAATTCACTTTCTTCAAAAAAATTGTAGCCCTATGTCTGTAATATACTTCAAATAAAAAATCATCTCATTTAAATAACTACAGAACAAGTTATGCCTAAAATACCGAAGCATGTTTGTGAGGAAAGTTGACTTCGCCGTGGCTAAGCCAGGAGTTCGCCGCGGTGAACTTTCACAGAAGCATACACAGTCCAACACTCTCCTCCCATTTTCTAGATTTTTCACATCTAACATTTGACTCCTAACACATCTTATACAAAAATCATCCTTTATACTTCATTTACTCTTCATTCTCTACTCCATTTCAACTTAATAACATTCACAAACCAATTCATGATCTATATTTGATCATTAACTAAAAACAGAACATATTCATTAACCCTTTCAGAATTGATTTTTTACACTCATCCTAACACCATTATATGGACCATCCAACTTCCAAAACATCTCTATAACAATTTATGGGTCATTAATGATCATTCACAATTACAAAAACAAGATATTTACATCACTCATGACACATACATGAAAATACATAATCAAGAAATCAATTTTCCTTTACTCATCATTCTAGTTTCATTCAACCATACCCATGACATTTAAAGCATAACTTACTTGTTTTAGCTTCAAATTCTTCAAACTCTTCAAGAACACCATGAATCTCTATCTTCACATACAACCCACGTACATTATGGAGGTTGGAAGGCTTAGGTTTTCTCATGGAAATGAAGAGGATAACACGAAGGAAGTAGAAATTGAAAGATGATCCTTATTAAACTTCCTTTTACCCCCTTTTTTAGTCTAAAATTTCCTCAAGCTCTAAATGTAAACCTATTTCAATTATGCTTTCAAATATACCCAAACTTCCTTAAAGCATAACTAATCAATTGAAATAAAAAGGTAATTTTAAAATGAAATTAATTAAAATTGAAACAAACAGATAAAGTTCTCGTTTATGTTAATAGTGTTATATGTTTTTATTGATTATAAAAAAATACAAAATAAAATAAAACAAAAATGATTATAAAAAAAAATAAGTATCTATAATCATGGCATTATGCTTAAAATGAGGCCATTTATAACTGGGAGCTTGGTTGTTGCTACTAAAATAATGAAGAGGCTTAAATGAATGACAATACTGCTGCATGCTACTTTGTGGGTTTTATAAGTAAGTTATGTCTATTCTTTGATAATTTTGCTCCGTAGGCCTAAATCGAGAATTATAAATGAATGAATAGGACTTGTATTTTAGATAGGCCTAAGTATGTGTGTGTGTGTGTGTGTTTAGATGAGAAGGCGCTTCCCATCCAATTGTTTGCCTTTGGCAAATATGGTCTTCACACAAATAATACATTCAATCATATCAACTGGAGCTCTTTTAAGCTCCTATCATTCTCTCTACCTTCTTAATTGCCTCGGTGAATTTGGAACAAAAAAGATTCTTCGTTCGGTTAATTGTTGAAATCCTCCAACCAATCGTTTGGCTCATTGGTCAGTTGAACGTCTAACAGATGCAAAACCAACTAGTTTTTCCACAAAGTATCATAAACCAAACTAATCAAAACAAAAATTTGTGCAAATTAAATCTCTACAGAAATCAAATTTAAAAAATGTTTCTAAGTCATCAAAAATTTTGTTTTAAGGAGTAAGAATTTTTTTAAATATAACTTTAATTTCGCATGACTTTAGATGTTTTAAGGAAAAGAGAGGTAAATTACACGGCAAGATTCACGCTTCACATATTTGTTCTTAAAACTAATTTCAGAGGTGTCGTACATGAATATTTTGCGCGCCTTATCAAGTGTCATTAAAGACATGTTAAAGATTCCAGCAAGTCGCTTAAATTAGGTACTAGAGTCTGGAAAAACTTCGATATTGGTATTATGTCAAACACAATTAGAAAGTACTTAGTTGATTTATATTACAACTACCACAAATCGCACGGACTATTTTCTCCATAATAAGATACAAAATACTACAAGTTGGTAATGAAAATGGATAACTAAATTTCTCCAAAAAATTTTTATAAAAAAAGTCAATGGATATCTAAGCCGGTACATTAAAATCATGATTATTTTTATCAATTTAAGGTCTGTTTGAATGTCAAAAGGCAGCATTTGATTTCATTTGATTTGACTAGACTTCATAAAATTAAAATGAAACCTGGAAAGGTAAAGGAAATAATATATAACTAATTGTGAAAAATGAAAATTACCATTAACCATAAATAAATAAATGATCAGGAGACGGCTTCCCAAGCCGAAGCTGCAATGAGAGGTCGGCTATGCCAGCCGAGAGTCAAACATCCTTCGTCCTCCTGGACGCTGTAACCCTCGGCAGAGAACAGCGTCAACAGGATACTGGCTTGCTTAAACGCATTTGAACCCAAATGTAAAGCCTTGAACCCAGCTCCACTAAGCCGCTCTCTCCACTTAGCCAGCGGCTCGTGTCTTTCCACCCGAGCGGACCCCTCGCAGCTCACCACATTGCATATTTCTCTCTGTATGTACATCTCCGCCAACCCTTTCTCTGGCTGTAAAGCGCAAGCCTCCAGTGAATCCACCATCGTTGAGTAGTAGTATAGTGACTCCGTGAAGCGGTCCATGAACTCGGATTGGTTGTGGTTCGCTTCTTGCTCAACAACCGTCATGATCTTTGGCTTCAGGTTCTTGATCCAACTCAGAACAGTATCGATCCTATCCCGGTCGGGTCCCAGTAATTTGTGGAGCTGCATGATTGAGTTGACTGCCACAGCTTCCTTGGGG
>JAOQMP010000006.1:36095876-36108854 GCA_027563575.1 Erythroxylum pedicellare
ACATATTTATTTAAGTAAGTAATATATAAGATAAATTTTATGAGATAAATATACATTACAAATAAAATTATTCATATTACATTTGTGAATTATCTCTAAATTATGTTTAGCAATTGTTATGCTAAAATTGGATAATAATATAGTATAAAAATTAGTACATATTATATTTAAACAAACGCTTGAATGCTTATTATAGAAAAAGTTCATTGAATTGACCTAAAATTAAGAATTTTATTTGAAACAATACTTATATGTCAAAAGAAATTCTTATTATGATAATTATATAGGTGATAATTTGACTTAAGGTTTTCAAAATATTAATATAGGGATTGTTATATTTTGATACTATTTATAATATATCCTACTCATTACTAGGTTAATTAATATGCATTGGATATAACATAAACTATATGGAGATAGTTCTAAATTGAATAGGGAGAATATTTTATTATTTTGGATTAATATTGATCCGAAAAATTCTTAATAAAAGTGGAATGATACTTTGAAAATAATTTTTAAATATTATCGATAAAATAAATTACGAACGACAGATAACTAATATAATTTGACTAAAATAGTGTTGATATTAATTTTATAATTTGTGTTTAATTGAAACATTATGTGATGAAAAGATTACATTATATAAAAAATTATCCATGAAAAGTAAGTCAAAATTACTTTGATATTTTTAATATTTGAGTAGTCATGAAGTTTTCTTAGATATCAATCTCAATTTATAAATATAAATTATTTAATTAGAAAATTAAAAATAAATAAAGGAATTTAAATTTATCTAATTCTAAATATAATTAGGATTATGTTTTTTATAGTTATTGTTAACATATCTAAGCACCAAATGGGTCATATTTATAGAACAGTTGAAGAAGAAAACAATTTAATCAAATTAGACTTAATTATTAAGTTTGAAAAATTTTATAATCAAATATAAAATTTAATTAAATTTGGGATTATATTCCAATTAAATTATGAAAAGTTTCAAACTCAATTATAAATAGGTGTAGGCTTTACGAGAGTTAGCACTTCTGAATTATTACTCTCTACACCACTTATGTTGTTTTCTCCACCTGTTTAAATCGGTAGAAGCTAAACATTTGTAGAACTACAGTAATTGTAATTAATCAATTTAAGGGGAGATACAAGAAGATATCAAACTTTATAATAAAGTACAACTTATGTTTTTGCTTATTTATACATTAATCTTGTTATAGACTTTAAAGTGATTTTACGAGAAATCAAATGAACAAGTTTTTTTTTTCCTTTGTTACATGTAGAATCAGATCCTACCTAGTTTGTAAACTATAGTATCAAAGTCATATTTAATTTTATAAATTGAATATTATTGATATTAATTTTTGGAATTAATTTTACAATTGTTGTAAAACTTAATTACAAAATAACCTCACTTTAGAATTTGAAATTAGTTTTAAATTACAAAATCAATTTTAAAATTAAATCAATTATTTTTATTAAATTTATTGATATTAATAATTAAATTAAATCCTAATTGATATTTCAAAACATTGTCTTCTAACATTATAATTAATTTTATTTTAATTAGAATATAATTAATCAATTAGGCTCTTTTATAAATAATAAAATTGCTTTCTTAGTTTAATTAAGAAAGATGTTTCTTAATTGAAGTTGTTTATTTAAATTTGATAGAGATAAATTAAATTTATTATTTTACTTATCTAAGGAGTAATTATTTTATTTATTTATAAAGTATTTCTTTATTATTTTGATGAATATATTTCTTGATTGAATAAAAAATAGTTATGTCAATTAAATTTAGAAAATAATTTCATTTATTGATTAAGAAAATTAAGCTTTCTTTGATATTTTAAGAAATATTTTTCTAATCCATTAAGGAATAATATTCTTATTAATTTAAAACCAATCTCATAATTTAAAGGACTTTTTTATTAAATTTAAAATATTTTATTTAATTTTAAAACTGATTTCTTTAATCTATTATTCTAATTTAAAAAATTTGTTTCTAATTAGAATAGAATGTCTTACCTATTAAATTTTAGAAAAAAGAATTTTTCTAAATTATATAATTAGATATGGTTTTCAATTTGAATTTGAAAAAGTTTTCAAATCAATTTCTATTTGGAATAGAAATTTAATTTGCTTAGAAATTAATGAGTTAATCTAATTTAGGTTCTAGATAGTTGGAATGTTATTTTAAATTATGAACATCAATAACTAAAATCAAACAAATATTGATATTTTTATAAATATGATTTGAATGTATTTGTACAATAAATTGCACACTTTTTTATATATTTGATATATTACCAATGCATATTGAATTGTGTGTTTAAATTTATAATATTTTATATATAATGTGTGTTTTATGAGACTATTCAAAATTAAATCTCTCATTAGATATTAAATACATATTGAGAAGATGATCATTACCTTCCATTATCTAATAATGAAACTAGAGTTACGTCTATTATAAGACTTGTTGAGTAATTCAAAGCTCCTTTAGGCTAAATATATTCTATCTTAAATTAATAGATCTTACTTATTAAAATTGTAAGATTTATATGGGTAACTCATGAAAGTATGAATTTAGACACGAGTTAAAAATAATATATAAGATATATATTAACAAGAGTTATTACCTAACGGATTTAAGAATCACATGAGATGTGATTAGTTAAGATGTCATCTACCTAATTTAAGTTTGGTTAGTTTGTTGAGTAACTCAAGAACAACCAAATTTAAATAGGATTCTAACTTATAAGAGAGAATAAAGTAATATTTTTGAAATACTAATGAGGGTTATTATTTCAAATAAAATAGTAGAAGCAGTCAAATATATGATTAAATTCCTCATCTTATTTGAGTGTCATTGCAAATGACCTACTATTTGCTTTCTTTACATTTACTTTTGTTTTGAGTAAAAGTTATCTTTGTTCAGTAAAATTGATACTGAGTGCTAATGAACTCAATTAATTGGATACAAGTTAAGTTTGAGAATAGTTTTCAAAGTTAGAAAGAAAAGTTATATGTCCATTATTTTTTTAATCATGTTGAGGATTTTGATGAAAAAGTTTTAAAGATATGTCAATATCACATAAATGACAAAAATGTAATAATATTTTGAGTTAACTAAAGTCTCATATGCTTTAATGGCATTACATAAAATCGTCGTTAACACCATAATAACATGAAGTAGAGTCGAAAGGTATACTATAGTGCCTTCATGGAATTATTCCACTCAATTTAACTTACTAAAAGCATAAATAAAAACCATAATTGAAGGCATTTGCTAATAGTTGTCATTACAAAAAGTGGATGCATGACTTTTCTTACCAATACAAAATATGATAGAGATTAGATTATATTTCTAATTCATACTTTTGAATATTTGATTTTAAATTTGGATTAAATATTACTATAATATTCAAAGGCATGATTAAAAAAAAAAGGTTGTTGAGTAAAAGTAGTTGATTCAAGTTTATACAAATAATTTGTATATGTTCGATTAAATGAAACTTATGCTTATCATAAGTGGTAAGAATACAAAGTTTGATAATTGAGACTATTTTTTAAGTCATATTGATTAAATTAACCTAATGAGATTCATAAAGTTATGTATGAAGATATATATCCTCTGATTATGAATCGTATGAAACTTGTTAGTTTTAGCAAAAGGATGATTATGGTATTGAATTGTTAAATTATACATATAATATATTTAATTCATAAAAGGATACTTGCATTTCATTGTATTTACTAATGACTTTAAATGATATAGTCATACTTATTAAATGAAATATTGATTTTAAAATTATAAAATTTTAAAGTACTTGAATTTAAGTCAAAGTTAAGCATCATGAGTGTCAAAGCACTTCGATGAGATCCAGATGGTGAGTTTGAAATTTTCTTAGTTATTTATAAGGAATGAGATTCTCTGGTGAATACTTTTACAATTAAATTCTATAATAGTATGAATTTGTATAAGAAGGAATGTACAATATAAGATATAATGTGATGCAATATTTATTTCTTCTATAGTTATACATAATACAAAAGCTTTCCTTCGATAGTTTTAATTAAACCAATTAGCAATATTCCATATTGGGTGTGGCATGGTAGGACTCTAAAAGAGACAATGATTTTAGGATGAGAGATGCTTAGTTAAAGCATATATTGTCTAATAAGTTTAAAACTAAATTAGATAGTAAAAAAATATGAGATATCTAAAAGGGTTGGATATAATCTTATGAACCCCACTGAATAAAATATTTATTTTAAAGATTTACTTTTATGATGAATTCAAAGGCTTTTTACACGATTGTAGATTTATCATGTTTATAAGAAGGCTTGTGAGAGTATTATTGTACTTATCAGTGAGAGTATATAGAGATATAAAGCTTATAGAGAACAATAATTCACATTTTTAATTGCTAAAGATATGATAATCCAAAAGCAGCACTACTGGATATGAAAAGGTAACAACTTAATTATTAAAGTTAGTTTTATAGAGATAGTATATAAAAGTTATTTACCTATTATAGTCTAAGTATATTGAAAATGTACTAAAGGTGATTAGTGTTCTATACATCTGATACTTGTTACATTTGAGCTTTAGATTATATGGATATTAATTTAGTATTTGACAAAAGTAAGACATATTGAAGATATATTGTACTTAGAACAATATTATCTGAAGTTAGGTTCCAATGTAGCATTAATTATTAATTAAGTCATAATATATTTTTCATTTAGTGGAAATGATTATTTGAATCAAGAAGTTTTTTAATAAACTTGGTATAGTTCTTTACATTGTTGAAATACTAATATACAAACATTAAAACTATTAGGCGGGTGAAAGAAGCTAAGGTCTCATCAAAGATCTATGTATGTATTTAAGCAATTTCTCTCATTATGATGATAATTGAGATGAAAGTTGTAAGATTTAAGCAAGTGCTCACTATAGAGAATCTTGAAGAATTCTCTCACTAAACCATTGTCCAGTAGTAACATGATTGTCATATAGTTTAAGATACTTTAAGTGATTAGGATAATACAAGTAGAAGATTATTGGTTTATAACTTACAGTCAGTCGATTGGTTATAGTTTTTGTGACATAATTATTTAAATGCATTATTTATCTTATACATTGTTATATTATTTGATACATAAAATAAATTTTATTGGATAAGCCTACATTGCAAATGAGATTATGATTAGATCTTAACTATGAAATTCATATTACATTTATGTATTATCCCTAAATTATTCACTGTCCTTGCTTTATTAAGAATAAACCTTAGTAAACCAAAAAGATTAACACATATTGTATTTCTTTCTTATAAAGAAAGTAGTCGATTCTCGTAGAAGTAAAAAGATACTTAAATAAACATATGAGAACTTGTTGAAAAATAAGTTTGCTGAACTGACCCAATTTAAGAATTTTATTTAGAACATTATTTGTATATCTCTAGTAGTTCCTATTGTGATGATTGTATAAGTTATTATTTGAGATCTCCAAAGTATCTCATATAGAGATTGTTAAATGGAGATTGTTATACTTTGATACTACTTATAACATAGCACAGTCAATGATAGTTCAATTAATTTTCATTTGATATAGTATAAATTATATGGAAGTAGTTGATTGATTAATATAAGATTCATCATCATAAAGTGGTAAAGGAAAATGCTCTGTTGCTTATGATTAGCATTGATATAGGAAATTTTTGCTCAAAGTAGAATGTCACTTTAAAATTTTTTAAATGTTATTAATTACTAATGACAGAGAAATAATATAATTGGAGTCTAATAAAGTTGATATTAATTCTAAGCTCTATGTTTATTCGAAACATTATGTGATGAAATGATAGAATTATATGAAAAAATACACAAAAAGGTTAATTAAAACTATTTTGATATTTTTAATATTTAGGTGATCATACTATATTGTTAGACATCAATCTAAGTCTATAGATAAAACTGTTTAGTTAAAAATTAAAAATAAATAAAAGAAGTTTGACTTATCTAATTTTAAATATAACTTAGGACTATAATTATTATATGTTGTTAATGTATCTAAGAATTTAATGGATCATACACATAAGATGGTTAAAGAGAGAAAAGAGTAATTTAATAAAGTTGAATATAATTTAGATATTTAATAAATAAGGATCATATTAGATCTTATTTGAGCCTAATTAGTATTTAATTGTAATTTTAATCATTTTTTAAAAAATCAAACCGAAAATTAAACCAATAAGATAAAAGATTTAAGGTTTAAAAGTTTAATCAGTATTAGACTATTATAAAACGAATATATTGTAAAGATTAAACAAAACTAAAGAAATTGAAATAGAATTGAAGAAAAAGAATATTATTGTCCATCGAAGAAGTTGAAGTTTAATTAAAGAAAACAATTATTAAATAAAAACCAATTGGTTCATTTTGATTTATAAAAGACAACTAGCTTATAAAAATCAAACGATTAATTAATAAATTGGCCAATTTTTAATAACATGAGCTATTAAGATAAACCAAACTGGAAGTTGTTAGCAAAAATAGCAGAAAATTGAAATTGGAACGACTTATCTAAAAATACAAGGCGTCGTGAAAAATCACTACCCTAAGTCAGAAATTCCTCCTTTGCAATGTAGCAGGATAATAGGATCTGACCCCAGGGTTAAAACCTCCTCCACCAGTTTCGGTGCACTCTAAAGGGCAAATTAGGAACTATCTTCGGGAAGTAATAATAGCAAAAGAACAAAGAAGATATGAGATAGGAAGAAGATGCATTTGTATTATTGCTATGGAAGGAGATATGCATGTATTGTTAAGTGTCTATAGAAAAAAATGTGTGTTGTATAAAGAAATGAAAAACATAACAATCGAAGAAGTGGGGGATAAGTAGATGCATGGGTCGTATATTTATATAGAGGAGAGCTTTATATGTTAACCGTGGCATAAAGAAATATTAAAGAATATTAAAGTTATGAACGTTGCATGATAATAGCAGTAATAACGTTATAAACATTATTAGTAATTGACAATTATTTGAACACATTAAATAGGTTTTGGAACAATGACTCCAACAATCTCCCACTTGGTCCAAAAATGGATAAACAAATTGTAACAATTTAGGAGCAAGATTGATGAATAGCTAGGTGAACTAAGTCTTAAACCTGGTGTCCAAGAAAATTGGAGACAAAACCTGCTAGAGAAACAAACAGCCTCAAAATGCCCTTGTCTTATGATCGTTCTAAAGAGATAGCCCAAATACTCTCATAAGAGGGTGGCTAGCCCCCCATAATTGCGTAGGTGAGTCCATCAAGTTTGTACTGCTCACACCACCCAAACTTGCACTATGGAACTCGTTTAGGACTAAACAATCCAACCTCATCAAATGCAGTAAAGTCATGCTAAAGGATGTTATTCAATAAATGAATATCTCAGCATTATTCCACAAATAATGTACAAGTAAGTAGTCACCACGTAACTTCGTTTAACCCATTGATCTTGGTTTCCCAAGACGGGTGTCCATCTTGAGGTTACTACACAATTGGGATCAATCACATCCCTTTAAGATGCTCTGAAACTAGTTTCCTACTCAATGCTTTTGCAAACGGATCCACTAAATTGCTCTCTGACTTGACATAATATAGAGAAATTACACTATGTCTAATTAAAGTACAGACAATTTTATGTTTCAATTTGATATGTCTACTTCTTCCATTATATGCTTTGTTCTTGGCAACATAAATGATAGCCTACGAATCATAATGAAGGAACATAGAAAGAATTGGTTTTTCCCAAAGCAAGATATCTACTAAGAGATTCCTTATCCACTCAACTTCCCATCCTGCTAGTTACAAAGCCATAAACTCAGCCTATATTATCAATCTCGAAATACACGTTTGCTTGGAAGATTTCTAAGACACAACAGCTCCTACTAAGGTAAAAAATATAACCACTTGTAGTGTGCATATCATCACTCTCTGTAACCCAGTTAGCATCAGAATACTCCTCTAATATAGGAGGATGACCACCAAAAGATAATCTATAATGCATAGTACCTTTTAAATATCTCAACAAATGAATCAATACATTCCAATGCTCTTGACTAAGATTATGAGTATACCTACTAAGTCTAATCACACAGTATGCAATATTAAGACGAGAATAGTTCATCAAGTACATCACGCTACCAAGAATTTTAACATACTCAGCTTGGTTTACACTGTCACCAAATTTTTTCTTTAAAGCAACACTAACATCATAGTTAGTCTTGACTAAATCAAAATCATAGTAACCAAATTTTTTCAAAATTTTCTCAACACAATGAGTTTGATTTTACCTAAAACTAGAGTCAACCCTATTAACTTTAACTCTCAAAATAAAGTCTATAGGTCCAAGAGCTTTCATATCAAGGGAGACTTTATCAAACTTCTGGTAGTATCAATAACAGATAAGTTAGTACCAAAAATAAGCATGTAATCTACATAAAGAATTATAATCACACAACCATTAGCTTCAGATTTCACATAAATCCAAGAATCAGCATCATAAGAGGTGAAACTATGTTTGAAATCTCACTTTCAAATTTCTCATGCCACTGTTTGGGAGCTTGTTTAAGTCCATGTAAAGACTTAACCAACTTACACACCTTTTGTTCTTGACCAGGCACTCTAAACCCCTCAGGCTAGACAATATAAATTTCCTCATCTAGATCACCATTCAAGAGAGTTATCTTAACATCCATTTGGTGTACATGAAGCTTAAATACTGAGGCAATAGCGTTTAACATCCTTATAGATGCAATTTTAGTAATAGGAGAGCAAGTATAAAAAAAAGTCTAATCCTTCCTTTTGTTTAAAGCCTTTAATCACAAGTCTTGAATTGAACCTCTCAATGGTTCCTTCAGGTCTCAATTTCTTTTTGAAAATTCATTTACACTCCAAAGGCTTACGCCCTCGAGGTAGATCAACTAAAACTCAAGTTTTATTAGATATGATTAACTTTAACTCACTATTTATGGCTTCCTTCCAAAAGGTAACATCCACATATCTCATTGCTTCCTCAGAAGTTTTGAGATCTTTCTCAATAATATAAGTCACCACAAAACCGCCATCTATCTTCTCAGGTTTTTTCACCACAAAGGAACTAATAAATTCACATCTGAAACTAGTGGGTACTCTAGCTCTTTTGCTTCTCCTTAGTTCAATATTTTCCTCTTCCTCTATGTCATCATTAGTAGAAGAACTAAGGATAGATTCTCTAGGAACTTGCACACTCACTTTCATAAGAAATATATCCTCAAAGTGTAACACTCCACTACCATAGATTACATACCGAAACACCCAGTGGACATTCCAATACATAACCTATAATAATGGCATGTTAAAGCAAACACGTATCCAACTTAATTATGGCATCATCAATTATACATAAAAGTCACCAAATTTTAAAGTCAAACTACATTCCTCATTTCATTTCATAAAAACCAAACTTACATTGTAGCTTTACAAACCATCCGAATATATAAAGTATTAAAACTAAGTATATTACATGAGGAATTTTACAAATACTTCTATCTAATCTTTCAGTCTCAGTTGACTAATCTTTGAGCTATTTCTTCATAAAAGTACAAGAATTAGTCTTCTTGTAGCGTCTCCCTTTCACTAGTGTCCTCTCTCAGACCTGAAAATCAATGTT
This sequence comes from Erythroxylum pedicellare, assembly GCA_027563575.1. Lineage (NCBI taxonomy): Eukaryota > Viridiplantae > Streptophyta > Magnoliopsida > Malpighiales > Erythroxylaceae > Erythroxylum > Erythroxylum pedicellare. Next base: position 36,105,600 of record JAOQMP010000006.1, read on the forward strand.
GCAATTTTAATGAGTTTTACAAACTCAGTGATATAACCATCCTCGATGGTTCACCCAATTCATACCATATAACAAATCGTATAAGCAAATAATTTTACATCTTTTCATTTAGCAAATTGCACCACATATCATTTACTTCACATACCCATCTTCATACAAATACAAGTCCACATTATAATTCAATCAGTTAAACCTAGGGATGGTAGTGGGTTTTCAACCTAATTAATATCTGCACTACCCGACCTAAAAAAATGGATATGAAGGCTAAAAAATGGGTTTTAAATGGATGCTAAAAAATGGATTTGGATATGGGTCTAGTGATAAACCGAACCGATGGATACCTATATACTACCCATTTTTTATTAAATCTATTTTTTATTTTTTCTTGAATATTTATGATTAAATATAATAAAATATTAATATTTTCTTAGAAGAAACAGCTTTAAAATCTCCACTTTACTCCTCAGTCTTCACCTTTTTCATCATATTCTATTTTCTTATATGATGATAATAATGCAAATGATATAGAGATGGAGTTTTGATTATTGTGGAGTTTACGCAAAGACAATTTGAAGATTTGGATATTTCAGTCTTTATTCCAATTCTTGATTGTGAAAAATATATGTTGTCTTTACACTAGACATTATGATTTTTATTTTTCTAATTTTATGGTTTTCTAAGACATACAAATCAAAATCTTGCCTCTTGATTTGGAGCGTTCGCAAAAATCTACTCTTTATATTTTCTATTTAGAAGTTAAATTTTTATGTGTTACACAACCCGATGAATATCCAAAAATTCGAACAATCCAATGTATTTAGATATCGGTACTAAATCGTAAAAATCGATGGATGGATATGGATATGGGATTAGTCATAAAAAATGGATATGGATATGGGTAAAGTAATTTCCGAATCGAACCCTACCCATTGCCATTCCTAGTCAAACCCACTTAATAAGTGTATATGCAATGTTCGTATGACCCACTTTCAATTATTATGTTATTATGACTGAGTGCCTAAATTGTCTCTTATCTATTGTGGATACTAAGCTCATTGATACTGTCCCTTACCCTTTGCAGATACAGGGCTCATTGTATATATCAAGCCTTTGGCTCTATACCAAATTTCGGAGCTTTAAGCTCATATTCGGTGGCTACTTATATCACAACGATCATTATCTGATCATGCATTCGTGTATGAAATGCATCACATTCATATTCAATCATTCATTGGTTCAAACATTCCCATTTGAAATCCCATTCATACACATTTATAGTCCCATTTCTATTTATTATTGGACCTTAGTCTGGCATTCAACAAACATGTTGAGAAACATTTATTTCACCAAATTCACATTTAAGGAGCACTTCAATATCACATTCATAAATCAGAATCTTTGGACGTGTATGTCCAAAATCAGTGCAAACAATCCACATTCAAAACATAATATATAATAAAAAATATTAAGTGAGACCATCTAGGTTACTCACCGTACGCTCCATATTTCTATTGCCTTGAAGTCCCGACAATGTCTGGATGGTGGCGCCCAATGTGATCTTCTATATCATACAATACATACACATATCAGTATTTTGTACAATGATACACGTATTTATTTATGCACATATATGTATACAAAATACGTACAATGCATGTTCATAACAATCCCGGGTTCCTTATCATTATTCTTGTCACAATATTCATTCATATATCAATACTCAATTGATCAATCCAGATTTGTCTAAAAACATACTTTTAGGTCCACTTGCATGATTATTCTCATTAGGAAAGTGAAGTAATTTGATAACACTTCCTTCTAGAAACTTTTTCTCCCATGTCTTAAGTTTTTAATGATAATAAGATCATACAATTTGATTTGGTATTTCAGAAGTTATACGTAATATACTACAGATTGAGTACATTTGAAATTTTGGCTAGTGCATGATCATGTACTCAAAGTTGTACAACTCATATCTCTCAATTCTAATTTCCAAAAATTGCAAACTTTATACCAATTGAAAGCTAAGAAAATAAGCTACAACTTTTATGAAGAAAATTTTATCTTATTTAACCTACATCAACACAATTTATTAAATAACAATAGGACTTGATTTCTATCTGCAGTAGTGCTATAGCCTAAGCCAAAACTCAATTTCAAGTTAAATTTCAAGACTCTTAAGGACATAATTCAAATTCAACTTCTTCTTAAAAATTGTAGCCAAATATCTCTGGTTCAATTTAAATCAAGAATCATCTTATTTAGAAATCTACATATTAAAATATAGCCAAAAATACTGAAGCATAATAAGTGAAATCATTCCAGTTAACAGTATTCCAGCATACTCACCATTTTCATCCTAAATTTATCACTCAATCTTTTCCGAATGGATTCAGATGTTCATAAATTTTGGTGCAGATGAAGAACAATGTGTTATGAGTCTATTGGTTCAAGTATCATGTCATTTGAATGTCAGTAGAAGAAGTTATAGTAAAATGAACAAAGGATGTTCAGAGAAAACACTTCAGCTAACATATTCAAATAATTCTTCTTCACCAATATCACTTGCGTTTCAGTCCATTTCAAACATTATTCTTATACTAATAAACATACCATAAAGATAAGGTTTGCTACCTACTTTTTAAGCTTCCAATTTCAGCTCACAATTTCATATTATTGAAGCCTTCATTCATGCATGATTCATCACAAACTCAAGGTGAAAATAGGTTGATTTTTGGACAGCAATATGAAGACCACATTGAACTAGTTTTTTGGCTATTTTGTGAGGAATTAAAATCTAGCTTTTCTGTAGTAATTTGAGCTAGAGTTTAACAACAATTCAAAGAGAAGATGGTTGCAATTTCGGTGGAGAAGCTGAAGAACAAAATAGAAAACTACAAAACTGTCCTTGCTGTAACTTTCTTTACTAGATGCTAGGTGTTGTAATTTGACCAAGGCATTTGTCTTAAGGCATGTATGCCATGTATCAACCTAATATGCTACCATTTATCTACACTTTAAGTTGCCATATGTCACCAATTAATCAGTCTATATGTTCCTAATTATTGGTCCACTTGTTAAGCAAAATTGGTTCATTTGTCTCATATTTTTACATTTTTTTCTACTCCAAAATACCAAAAAATTTAAAATGTCCGAAATATCACTAAAATTGCTAGATCAATTTTAATAAACAACAATTTAATTTTCAAGACAAATAATCCCCAATTCACATTTTAATCACATTAAAATCACATA
>JAOQMP010000006.1:36108954-36125438 GCA_027563575.1 Erythroxylum pedicellare
ATGGGTTAGCAGAACAAGGAAGGAGTTTTCATGTGGGTGTTTTCGGTGAAGCAATGAGAGAATGAGGGGGAAGCCACCTAACCACGTGGTTTAACACATCAATGACACATGGCACCCATGCATGTGGGCCATGTGTCACCTTCTCATTTGTCCCCTCCCCTTTTTTTTTACTCCCAAATTTTCAAAAATTTAAAAAAAATCACCAAAAATCTGAAATAATTAAAGTATACCCCAACTAAATTTTCAGCTCAAATAATTCACAATTCTCACTTATAAATGAAATTTACCCGGAAATGCCAATGAATGCATGTACAATCACATGAATATGCAAAATAAATGTGTATGTCACAATTAATTTATGCATGACGTGCTTTTTCCTAATTTCTCCTAATTTCTCATAAATTACAATTATAGCCCTAACATAGGTAACGGGATGTTACACACACCTTTACCAAAATGCTTTTAGTATGCTCAACATCCTGCATTGCAATGACATGCTTTAGGATCATGATCTCTAATATAGAATCCTCGTGTGCCTTCATTAAGTCCTCTATTTGATGTTGCAATTATTGGATTTGTGCCTCTAAAATCTCAAACTGAGATGAGTAATAGGTGACCTCTTCCTCCCTTTAAGGAATTGGCCCTATGAGTGTCTCCACTCTATTGAGATGCTCTTTCAAATTGCCACCACCTATCATAATGATATTTTGGCTCTAATACCAAATTTTACAAAGGTTTTCTTGGACACCAAACTTATACCAAAGTTGTGTCTACTCTTTGGTATGATAATCTCACTTATATCCATTTAAGCAAGACTCAGCCTTCCCAAGTGATCATTGACTAACAAAATCTTGTTCTAGAATGCCTCACGACCCCCAAAATGTTTAACTCTCATAATCGAGTAGGAGTACTACAAAAGCATTAAATAACCATAGGCAACAATAAACACTCTAGAGCTATGGTAAAAACCAACGTTTATTACTTTCCTAAAAGTGTACAAATGAATGCTCTCTCTCAATATGTTCCTTTCCTCTCTATCTCTTTGTTAGAGCATGGCTCAGCTATTTATAGGCATCTTTGGATTTACAATTTAAAATCTTAATTAAACTGAACTAAATAGATCACCTTTATTCTTATCAAATTACATCACATTAACCAATTGGATGACAGCCTCATACAAATATGATCCTTATCATATTACATCACACTAACCAATTGGATGACATCCCCATCTAAATAGATTTCTACCTGATAGGATTTATCTACATCATAACTAATAAGATAATCTCATATTTAATTAAGAAAAATACATCCATATCTATGAAGATCTCCATTATCTTCAAATGATCCTCTTAAATGGTCTTTATCTTTTATAGTTAATGAATATTTATTGTGATCTTATGCACCACAAGATTCAAGATCTCTCCTTGATCTATATATATTGATAATGAGTCATTCAAAGTAAAAGCCTTTAATAGCACACAGCTTCGGTCCAATGCTTACACATGTCAAGTTTGTTAGTCATTGTCCGTTTATTTGAGCAGACATTAAGTCCTTACAGCTCTCACATGTATCCCTCACATATGTGATCCAAATAACCTTCAACCTAAGGTCCATCTTAACCTATCTTTTGGTCACACATCTGAATCTTACATCTTATCGAAGATTTCTATCAATGTGCACTAATGCATGCCTATTCATCAATAATGCCCATTTTCCTTGCCTACTCGCAAGTCTTTGCCTTATTTTGTCACCATGAGTGTTAAACATTAGTCAAGGCTCGTTAATGCTTGCACGATTATGCAATTAGGACTTAATGGTCTAACAATAGGTTATAAAGAATACAAGTTGAAAAGCTCTAAGTGATATCCTCAACTCTAAGTTTTAAGATACTAACAAAGCTTTTGTTCAAGTTCTAGCTCTGTTTGATATGTAAGTTAGCATCTTCACTAACATTATTTCTCGTGATCACTTCTCTTATCTAATGGATTGTCCTTTCCAAGAACTTATATTTGTCTAGCCCTCTTCCTTTGTGCTTCATGTTGTTCCTTTCTTTTTTGCAATGTATAAATGCAATAAATCAACGAGATTTTAAAGATATTAGAATCCTTCTCCATCAGCCTAATTTGCTTGCTACCTTACTTAATAATCAAGTGCTTAGGAGTACAATGATGATAAGAACACCTGTATGTGACTTAAAGTAGTAGACCGCACACATAGAAAGAATTGTTATTCAGCTTAGTAAAAGTGATGTGAGCTCAAAAGAGAGTCGAAAGACAAGTTAACTATCGGATGACCTGTTGATCATGCCGAAAAGACCGATTACTCATGCTAATGCTAAGAGGCTTAGAGAAGCTTTTGTTGGGCTTATATGTACCATGGTTGATGAGGAAAAGGCCTTTGGAGATCAAGCTACAATCAATAACATCAAGGCAATAACACTATTCACGTGTTCTGACATTGATTCAGGCTGAATAAGCCCAACAAACCAAAAAGTTATAGATTTTTGTCTTAGCTTTCCAATGATATAAGATTCGCCTTAATCGAACGTCCGTAGCCCAAGATATGCTCGATTTACTAAAGGATGTTTTGCCAAAAAATTGTTACGATTTCCTAAGTGACTTTTCATTTTTCTAGTTAGCCTTTTCATTTTTAGGCCCACTTTTTGAGACTTAAAAATATTGTTTTCTGCACTTCCTATTCAGATTACATTCAGAATAATTTTAGGTAACTTTGTGAGGGATTCAATCCTAAAATTATCTACAAACTGATTTTATGAACTTATCAAGTGATTAGTCGGATGGCTTGCGGTGTTCTTTTGATGTCTTTGTGCGTTTTGGTTTCTGATTGCATTATTAATCTTGGGTCAAGACGTCGAAGGATCTTCCAACAACTTTGAAATCTTGGGTTAGGGTTTTGATCTGATCGATCAAGGGGTTCCTATCGAGTTGATTCTAAGGATTCTGTGTCATTTGGTATCAGAGCTTTGGCTCGGTTTTAGGCTCCCATCCATTGTTCTTATCGTCTTCATTTATTTTTCTTGTTTCTTTCCGATTTCAAATTTCTATTTACTTTTGTCCTTGTTTCCCTTCTACTGTTTGTTTCGCTTCATGTTTTATCGTTATCGTTCCATTGCCATTTGTTAACATTATCTTTATTGTTCTTGTTTTTTAATTTTATTTCAATGCATATTTCGTGTTATGTCTGCAGTTAGTTTTTGTTAAGATTGTTCTTGTGAAAAAAAGGCTGTAAAAAAATCAGTTAAAAAATCTATCAAAAACAAAGTTGTAAAAAAAGTGCTTTGTTGATTTATTGATCGTAATTTGCAGAGATTGTGGATAGTTCATCTTGAAGTGTTTCTGTGATTGTAAGTTGTTAACGAAAGAAGTTTGTTGGAATTTGTGAAGTTTGGTGATTGATAGAAAATTTGTGTGGATTGCTAGAAGTTATATTGCATTATTGCTTGAATTGAAATTGAAATTGAAAATTTTGAAACTTGAACAACAAAACTTTGAAAAGCTAGTTCCTATTACAAAATTTCTCTTGTGATCCTTTGAATTTCTTTGGTTGTTGACCCGTACGTGTTACATTTCACTGCTCTCTTATTGCGTCCTTTTGATTTATTCAAAATTTCTTTTGTAAGAGTGACACTTTCAATTTGATTTTCCTTGATTTGTTTGGAATTTTGGTTGGCAAAGAATTTCGGGAAAGAATCAAGAGTGTTAAATGGCAAGAGTGATTTACATCAAAAGAAAAAGCCTGAAAAAATTGAGCGAAATACGAGTGAATCATCATTTATACGAGTGAAACGCTTAAGGGAGTAAGTGAGGTTTCTTTTTAACTAACATTATTACACTTGTTTTTCTTATTACTTTGTAATGTCTAAGGAAGGTGAAGAAAAGGATTCAGAAGACCTAGCCACAACTTTAAAGGCTTTACAAGAACAATTGACTAAATGAGTCTTGCATTCGAAAGCTATAGAGAGAGGTTAGAAAGATTAGAGGCTCTAAAACGAGTTCGGCTAACACCACCATCGACCAACCAACTTGAATTTGAGGATGTTAAAATTGAAACAAACATGGAAGAGTGGGATAGATATCAAACTAGGGAGTATGCTACAAGAGGTCGAAGAAGAGGTGTCATGCCTAGAAGAGAACCGAGAGCTAGGGAAGAAGTTGATAGAAACTTGAGCAGTATAAAAATGAAGACTCCTTTTTTTCAAGGTCGAAGTAATCTAGACCAATATTTGGAGTGGGAAAGAAAACTAGAGCTTGTGTTTGACTATCATCACTATTCAGAAGAAAAGTAGGTCAAATTAGTAGCTGTAGAATTTACAGACTATGTCATAGTTTGGTGGGATCAGGTTCAAACTAATAGAAGAAGAAATGGGGAGAGACCTATCCGAACTTGAGATGAAATGAAGGCTATCGTGAGAGCAAGATTTGTTCCTAGTCATTATTACAGGGAGTTGCATCAAAGACTCCAAAACTTAAAACAGGGGTCTAAGAGTGTTGAAGATTACCATAAAGATATGGAAATGGCTATGATCAAAGCAGATGTTGTAGAAGACTAAGAGGCTACTATGGTTACATTCTTGTGTGGGCTGAATAGGGAAATTGCCGACATAGTTGAGCTACAACATTACGTGGAGATTAAAGATATGGCTAGTGTTGCCATGAAAGTGGAGAAACGACTTAGTTACAAAAAAATTAGCTAGATAGTCTCAATTCAGTAATAATGGTGGATCGCCTTGGAAGTCAAGCTATAAGAGAAGTAGTGAAGAGAGGAGTTCGTCTAAATTCAAAGATGAAAGGTTTACACCAAAATGTAAGGAAGACAAGTATGCTCCTAAAGAAAAGAGCAGAATTTTTTAGAAGAACAAAGAAACCACTCCAATGGCCAGCAGCAGCAAAACTAAGTGTTTCAGATGTCAAAGGTATGGCCACATAGCTTCTCAATGTCCTAACAAGAGAGCTACGATCATAAAAGATGATGGGGTTGTTGAAACAGATAGAGAGGAGACAGATCCAAAAATGCCACCATTGGAAGATGCAAGTGATGTAGAATATCCAGAGCATGGAGACTTACTAGTTGCAAGGAGAGCTTTAAATTTTCTAAGTATGATGCTCCAGAAGAACAGCATGATGCAATGTAGGTGGAAAGGTATGCAGTCTAGTTATTAATGGAGGTAGTTATACTAATGCTACTAGCACTTATTTGGTGGAAAAGTTTGGATTGTCGTTATTGAAACACCTGAAGCCGTACAGGATACAATGGTTGAATGATTGTGGTAAGGTCAAAGTGACTAAGCAAGTGGTGGGGCTATTTACTATTGGCAAGTATTTTGATGAGGTTTTATGTGATGTGATTCCCATGCAAGTAGGCTACATACTTTTGGGTCGGCCTTGGGAGTATGACCGTAAGATCTCACATAATGGTTATCTAAATACTTATTCTTTTTCTAAAGATGGAAGACTTGTCACCCTCAAGCTATTATCTCCTAAAGAAGTATACGAATATCAACTGAAGCTTAGACAATGAGAGGAGTCAGAAAAAGTAAAGAGAGTTAAGCTGAACAAACACAATGGGAAAAAGGAAAACAATGAATGAGATTAAGAATTTAAAAACCAGAGAGAGTGAGAGGGGAAAGGGAAACACTGAGTGTAAGAGAGATAAGAAAGTGAGCTTGTATGCGAGAGGGAGAGATTTTAGAGATGCTTATTATGAAAAAAAATCACTTGTAATGTTGATGTACAAGGAAACTTGTTTTAGTGCTGACCTTAATGATTCTTTGCCCTCTATTGCTAAATCTCTTTTACAAGAATATAGTGATATTTTTCCAAAGGAACTTCCAAAAGGTTTGCCGCCCATCAGAGGGATTGAGCATCAGATTGACTTGGTGCCTAGAGTGTCATTGCCTAATAGGCCAGCATATCGCAGTAACCCTGAAGAGACTAAGGAATTACAAAGACAAGTGGAAAAGCTTATAGCTAAAGGTAATGTCAAGGAGAGTATGAGTCCATATGTTGTACCTGTGATATTAGTGCCAAAGAAAGATGAAAGTTGGAGGATGTGCATAGACTACAGAGCAATCAACAAAATTACAGTAAAGTATCGACATCCCATTCCTAGGTTAGATGACATTTTAGATTAATTGAATGGTGCTATGATTTTTACTAAAATTGATTTGATTGGGGGATACCACCAAATTTGTATGTTCAAAGGAGATGAATGGAAAAATGCATTGAAAACCTAACATGGATTGTATGAGTGGATGGTAATGCCATTTGATTTAACAAATGTACCTAGCACTTTTATGAGATTGATGAACCATGTACTTCATGCATTCATTAATAAGTTTGTAGTTGTGTACTTTGATGACATCTTGATATACAGTAGGAGCTTAGAAGAACACATGCATCGTTTGAAATGTGTACTTGATGTCTTGCGTGAACAAAAGTTGTATGCAAATGTTAAAAAGTGCAGTTTTTGTATGGATAAGGTTAATTTTCTTATTTTTATTGTTAGTGCTAAGGGCATTAAGGTTGATGAAAATAAAGTGAAAGTCATTAAAGAGTGGCCAACACCTAAATCTGTTTCAAAAGTATGGAGCTTTAATGGTTTAGTCAATTTTTATAGGCAGTTTGTTCCACACTTTAGTACTGTAGCTACACCACTTACAGAGGCCATTAAGAAAAATGTTATATTTAAGTAGGGCCCTGAACAGGAAAAGGCATTCATGCTACTGAAAAATAAATTGTGTTCCACTTCTTTGCTTGCTTTGCCTGATTTGATAAAATTTTTGAAATTGGATGTGATGCCTTTGGAGTAGGCATAGGTGCTATGTTAATGCAGGAGAAATGCCCTTTGGCATATTTTAGTGAAAAGTTGAATGGAGCGACTCTAAACTATTTTACTTATGATAAAGAATTGTATGCTTTACTGAGAGCACTCGAAACATGGCAATATTACTTATGGCTGAAGGAGTTTGTCATCCACACTGACCATGAGTCCTTGAAGCATCTCAAAGGATAAGGAAAGTTGAATAGGAGGCATGCAAGATGGTTAAGTTTATTGAGACATTTCCATATATCATTCAATATAAGCAAGGTAAAGAAAATGTGGTAATTGATGCACTATCTTGCAAATATGCTTTAATCTCTACTTTGAGTAGTAAGTTGTTAGGATTTGAGTATATCAAGGGTTTGTATGTTGTTGATACTAATTTTGGAAATGTGTATGATGCTTGTGAAACTGCTGCATTCAATAAGTTTTATCGCCACGATGGGTTTTTGTTTAAGGAAAATAGACTTTGTGTGCCAAATTGTTCTTTGCGTGAATTATTAGTTAGAGTCTCATAGTGGAGGTTTAATGGGCCATTTTGGTGTACAGGAAACATTGGACATTTTGTATGAGCATTTCTTTTGGCCGCATATGCATAGGGATGTAGAACGTGTTTATGTAAATTGTGTTCAGTGTAAACATACTAAATCTAAAGTTATGCCTCATGGATTATACTCACCATTGTCTGTACCTAGTGCACTTTGGGAACATATTTCTATTGACTTCATTTTAGGTTTGCCTAGGTCTACATATGGTAAAGATTCAATTTTTGTGGTTGTTGATAGGTTTTCTAAGATGTCTCATTTCATTGCTTGTTATAAAACCAAAGATGCACCTCATATTGCAAATTTGTTCTTTAAGGAAGTCGTTCGACTACATGGATTTCTAAAGACCATAATTAGTGATAGAGATGTCAAATTTTTTAGTTCTTTTTGGAAAGTGTTGTGGGCAAATTTAGGAACTAAATTGTTGTACTCGACTTGTAATGCCCCACATTAGGGGTTAGAATATTGAGGAATTAGCAATGCATGGTATACTTTACATATTTAAGTATTCGCTTATAAGTGAATATGTATTTTTTTTTTACACACACAAATATTTGTACATGCATGCATTGACAATTCCAGGTATAATTGGTTTCTAAATGTGATTAAAATGAGAATTTTGGGATTTTATGTGTTGAGAATTTATTTGGAGCTTATTATTGTTATTACAGAATTTTGGTGAATTTTAGGAAATTTATCGAAAATTTGAGATGTTTTAGACTAGGAAAAATATTGAAATAAGAGACAAATAGAAGTGTGACAATTGTATTAGAAATTAATGACAAATGGACAAATTATGGAGTGACAAATGGATAAAATCATGTGTGACATGTTCACCTATAGCTAAGAGACAAATGATAGCTTATCTAGTGGACAAGTGGAAGACATGCAATGGAGACATGTGTTAAAGCACTAATGAAATACCTAGGCTTTAGGAATGCAGCTCCTTTCTTTGGTTTCACCGAAAATCATCTTCCTTCTTGCTTTGCCATCACAAAAAACCCATTGTTTGCTCTAAGACAAGTAAGTTTTATGCATATTTTAATGTTTTAAATGGATGCATAAATGGTATATATTTTCATGCTTGTGGATTGCTGCATGCGTAAATGGTGTTGATGCATGTGTGGGTGGTGAAAGAAGAAGCAAATTCGGTGATATGATTACCAAGATGTAGGGTTATAGTCATTGGAATATGTTTTATGTAGTATTTTACTAAACATACATTTGTATTTAGGGCATAACTTGATTTGTGAGTATCTAAATTGGATGGAGTTTAATTTATAGTAAAATGGAGACATAGAACTACATTTTTCATGAAAGAATCAAATTTGAAATATGTCCTTAAGAGTCTGGAAATTTGGATTGAAGTTAAAATTGATGTTCTATCGAAGTATGAAAACAGTCCGTGGAATTTTGATTATAACTTACAGGATACTCAACTAAAATGCATGATCTTAGTGTCATTAGATTTTAAAGAAATTGAGGAACATTTTATTAGTATAAGATGTTGCCTAAATACCCCATTATCGAGGTCAAAATGTTCATGTAAATCAGACTCGAAATCTGCTTAAGAAAAATCTGGAAAAAATTGATAGGTTTATGATTGATTTTATGAAAAAAAAAGGTTTGAGAATGAGTTAAGATGATATGGAAGTGAATGTAAGGGTAGTTTTGGTTATGTACAGAATGAATAAACTAAGAAAGTAGTAAAGTGATAAGTGCAGAAAATGTGGTAAACAAATGTTAAAGATGATGAATAGTGGTGAAAATTTTTTGGTTTTAGTATTTCTACTTAATCTTGCATTTTGAGTGGTTTTAAAGTAAGGTGAGTTGGAATGGGAGTGAAAATGTAGAAAATATAAATTAGAAATGGAGTAGAATGAATAAATCAGTAGGAAAAAGAGTAAAAAGTCAGCAGCTTCGGTGATGAAGGAAGAAACCTGCGTTTTAGAGAGAGAAGAGAGGAGTAATTACACTCAAAGGTTTTTCCAAAATCAAACTATGTTGATTCTTTTAGCCACAACTTTGTCATCCGATCAACAAATGACATGATACTTAAACCAATACATTTCTAACACATTTTTCTACCTTCTCATAAAAATTGGTAGCTTTCTAAGTTGTTTTGAAAAGGATTGATTGGATGAAAGTGAGGAAACGTGATGGAATGTTATAAACTGGAGAATTTTCATTAAACATGCTTCAGTATTGTGATTATATCTTGATCTGTAGGTTTTCAAATGAGTTGATTCTTAATTCAGATTAAACTTGAGACATATGTATACAACTTTCTTGAAGAAGTAGAATTTTAATTCTATCTCTAAGACTTTCAAAATTGGCATGAAATTGAGTCTTGGCTTAGGCTGTAGCACTACCAAGGACAGAAATCATATATTGTGTTTATTGAATAAAATGTATTGATGTAGGCCAAATTAGACCTATATGTCTTCACCAAAATTGTATATTATTCTCTTATATTTAAATTGGTATAAAATTTGTAATTTTTGGATGTTTGAATTGAGAGTTATGATGTGTACAACTTGAAGGCATGATCATGCATTAGACAAAATTTCAAATGTACATAGTTTGTGGTATTTAGAGCATAACTCATTGAATAATAAACCAAATTGTATAATATTGGTATCATTAGGAACTTAAGACATAGAGGAACAATTTTATAGAAGAGAGTGTCATAGAAATACATCGTTTTCTTAATCTTATTGATTATACAAAGTTGACCCGAATGAGGTGCTTCCAACAAAAGTTGGAATAGTAATTGAATGTGTGAATTTTGGAACTTTTGAAGTACAATTGACATTTACATCAGTTTATTAAGAACATATACCTAATAATTTGTCATGAACATGCATCATACATATTCAGTATACATAAATGAAGTTTTAATCATGCACAATAGTGATTTGTATATTTGTTAAATGTTATAGAGGAACGCACAGAGTGACCACTTCCAGATATCGACGGGACTTCGAGGCAATAAGCAATAAGGGAGCTTTTGTGAGTAATCTTAGATGGTCATACCTTATTTTATTCTGCTTGTTGAAATTGATTTACGCTGATTGTGTTCTGAATTCTGGACAATGATTGTCTGAGGCGTTTGATGCATGATCATATCATTGGAAGTGCTACTTGCTTGTGAATATGATTGACTACTTGCTTTGCACATGAAATGTCTAAAATGACTTTGTTTTGTTTTACAACTGTTGAGTCCTAGGCATGCTTAGAAGGGTCTGCAGTGGCTCCAGTGACACTTCAGTCTCCCCTGTGACACTTCGGTGTCGAGATTTCGGTCTCTCCTGTATAAGTCTCGTTACCCACTTTTATAAATGGCTTAACAATCATCTAATTTTGTGTTCTGATATATGTTTGATTTTGACATAAACAAAATTGTGTTCTAACTCTGAAGGGTTTATACCCTCTTAGGATATTCAGTTTTGTTAACTATAAAATCTGTTCTGAAATGCATTATGTTTGATTTATTATTTAAACAATCTGTTAATGCATGCTTATGTTATTACATGATTCAGTATGATGAGTTATTACTTTATATATAGATTAGTTATTATTCACTAAGCTATATGCTTAACACAATGGATTTGGCCCATGTAGGTTCAGAACGAGGATTATAAAGACTGGGACGAGTTAACCGCAATGGCCAACAGAGCTTGAGTCTTGTTTTGATAAAAAAAATATTTTGAGTATATTTTGGCTTGTTTATAAAATGTATGATTCCAAATTGTTATAAGTTTTTGTAATAACTATGTTTCAAGCTGGTTTATGTTTTTGGAACAAATTTGTATTAAGTTAATGTGATATAATGTATGTTTGTTTAAAATTCTGGAAATGCATGTATGAAGTGTTTCATATGTTTTAGAATGTTTTGTATTCTGTATGTTCTGTGTGTATGGCACTTGCAATATCCTCCCAGGGGGTATATGTGAGTGTCACACGACTACTACTTGTCATCCACAAACGGATGGACAAACTGAGATTGTCAATCGTACTCTTGGTACTTTGTTGTGTGCTATGATTAGTAAAAATTTACGCACTTGGAAAGAATGCTTGCCCCTTATTGAATTTACGTACAATAAAAATGTTCATTCTTCTACAGGTTTTTCACCATTTGACACTGTGTATAGTTTTAACCCATTAACTATTATGGATTTGCTTCCTTTGCCTGTTAGTGAATTATCTAATGTAGATGGTGAAAAGAAAGCAGATTTGGTAAGAAAGATCCATGAACAGACCCGTCGGCACATTAAGTAAAAGAATAAGCAATATACATCTAATGCTAATAAGGGAAGAAAGTTTGTTTCATTTGAACCTAGAGATTAGGTGTGGGTGCATGTACATAAAGATTTCTTAATAAACGAAAGACAAAGCTACATCCAAGAGGTGACGGCCCATTTTAAGTTCTCGAAAAGATAAATGACAATGCCTACAAATTGGATCTCCGAGGTGAGCATGGTGGCATTAGTGCTTCGTTTAATGTTTCTAATTTATCTCCTTTTACCATTGCAGATTCAAGGATGAATCTTTTTCAAGAAGGGGAGGATAATGTGAGCTCAAGACAGAGTCAAAAGACAAGTCAACTATCAGATGACTCGTTAACCATGCTGAAAGGATCGATTACTCTTGCTAATGCTAAGAGGATTAAAGAAGCTTTTGGTTGGTTTATATGTACCACGGTTGATGAAGAAAAGGACTTTGGAGATCAAGTTACAATCAATAACATTAAGGCAATAACATTATTCATGTGTTCTGAATTGGGCCAAAATGCTGACATTGATTTAGGCCAAATCAGCCCAACTGACCAACATGAAAGTTGTAGATTTTTGTCTTCGCTTTCCAACGGTATAAGATTCGCCTTAATAGAAGGTCCTTAGCCTAAGATATGCTCGATTTACTAAATGATGTTCTGTTAGAAAATTGTTACGACTTCCTAAGTGACTTTTTCATTTTTCTAGTTTCGTTTTTAGGCCCCCTTTTCGAGACTTAAAGAGGTTGTTTTCT
This sequence comes from Erythroxylum pedicellare, assembly GCA_027563575.1. Lineage (NCBI taxonomy): Eukaryota > Viridiplantae > Streptophyta > Magnoliopsida > Malpighiales > Erythroxylaceae > Erythroxylum > Erythroxylum pedicellare. Next base: position 36,121,371 of record JAOQMP010000006.1, read on the forward strand.
ACACTTCCAATTCATATTACATTCAGAATAATTTTAGGTCACTCGTGAGGGATTTAATCCTGAAATTCTCTATAACTGATTTTACGAACTTATCAAGTGATTAGTCGGATTGCTTGTGGCGTTCTTTGGATGTCTTTGTGCGTTTTGGTTTCTGATTGCATTATTAATCTTGGGTCAAGACGTCAAAGGATCTTCCGACAACTTTGAATTCTTAGGTTGGAGTTTTGATCTGATCGATCAAGGGGTTTCTAATAGAGTCGGTTCTAGGGGTTCCACTTCAAAATGAATTGTCATAACTACAAGCAACCCTATTGTGACTCAAATTCCTACCTTCCACCGCATTGAATGGAACCACATCAGTCCTAAAGTTGATTAAAATTTTAGCTATTATAATTTGATATCCCACAGTCTCAAGAAATAAGAATCACTAAATTTTAATAAGCCTAAGATTTTGAGGAAGTAGAAACAAATGGTAGTTGGTAATGTAAATATTAGTCAATCTAATTTTTTTTAACTTTATTCAGGGAGTGATCGGATTCTTTTTTTTATTCTATTAAAATATCAATTTTTAATAAGCATTAGATAGTGTGGTTAACCTTGTTTATACTTACTCAAATAAGTTTATGTTTTTCAATTATCAAGAAAATAAATTATTTTGAAATTTTATTAAGAGTATATTTTGTGATTCAATTAAAGATTCTCACTACTTTATTTTAATAAAATCAGTTAAACTTATAATTTATTTTTCAATCTGAAACATGAAAAAAAGTCTGATTTAGCTGACAAACATGGAGATTCTAGACTCCAACCAGTAGTCAATAAACAGTTTCGACAATGTGTACAATGTTGTCAACTACATGATCTTGGATTTTTAGGGTCAAGATTCAGTTAAAGGCGAGCGCAGATTCTTGCTAGACTAGACCACGTTTTCTGCTCTACTTCCTGGTAGTCTTCATTCCAAGAAACTACAATGACTCATCTACCCTTCCTCAAGTCCGATCATAGACCACTTTTGGTAACACTAAAATAAAGCACTCACCTACCGCTGACTACTCGACCATTCAAATTTCAGTCAGCTTAGTTTATCGATGACCGATTTGCACGAATTGTGGAAGACACTTGGAATCCTGAAACAATCGATATTACTGGTGCGCTTAGGGATGTTTTAGAAAAACTTCAGCATTGGCACTATACCAGTTTTGGTAACATTTTTCATCATAAAAAAAGACTCCTGGCATATTTTGAAGGCTTTAAAAGAAACAATGCAAGATAAAGCTTCGGATTCTCTATGGGAGTTAGAGGAATATTTACGCTCTGAACTTGAACAAGTCCTTTGTCAAGAAGAGCTATATTGGCATCAACGCTCATGATATCAGTGGTTAGCCCAAGGAGAAAGAAATACTAAATACTATTATATTAATACAACTGCTAGACGTCAGAAAATGAGGGTGGCTACATTGACGGATGAAAATGTTTGCATTGGTTTGGACACAAATAGTATCAAATGGATAGCGAAGAACTTCCTACAGAAACTATATGTCAGAAATAATCAAAACTCTAGCACTCCCTCTCAAAGGTCTTTCTCCACGACTCTCTCATCAGGCTACAATTGACATGGAAGGTCCATTCTTTCTGAAGAAGTCAAGGCGGCATTCACCTAATAAGGCACCGGGTATTGATGGGTTTACAACTCTATTTTATCAATCCCAATGGGACGTCGTCGGGCCTTCTCTATCACTTTTTATCCAGAAAATTTTCAGATATGAATTATAGGAGTCTGAATTGAATCATACTATTATGATTCTCATTCCCAAGCTTCCTTCTCCCATGTCAAGCACTCAATTCAGGCCAATTGCATTATGTTCAGTGCTTTACAAGGCTATTACTAAGGTTATCGTGACCCGTCTCAAACCTCATCTAGATGAGCTTGTAGCTCCAACTCAATGTAACTTTGCTCCAAGAAGATTGGTTACTGATAATATTGTCATTGCCCAAGAGGTCATCCATACCATGAAACGGAAATCTGAAAAAAAGGGAATACTTGTGGTTAAGGTAGACCTTAAAAAAGCTTACAATAGGCTTTCATAGGATTTTAACAAAGATACTCTCATCGATAATGGGCTTCCTGAATCTTTAATACAACTTATTATGAAGTGTGTTTCATCGGTATCCATGCAAGTGAGTTGGAATAGAGAACTCAGTGAGGCGTTTACTCCCTCTAGAGGTATTCGACAGGACGACCCACCATCAACCTACCCTTTTGTACTATGTACGGAATGATTGAGTCACTTAATAAACCACTCAGTTTCTCAAGGAAGATGAAAGCCTATTAAACTCAGTAGTCAGGATCCGACTCTATCTCATTTATTTTTTGCTGATGATCTCATTTTGTTCTTAGAGGCCTCAATAGACCAAGTGCATATAATTCGAGACACATTGAACACTTTTTGTACAGCCTCAGGTCAACGGGTTAGCTAAGAAAAATCTCGTTGTTTTTACTCAAAAAATGTACATAATTCTGTGGCATGATACTTAAACAGAGAATTGGGGTTTAAGAAAACGAACGTCCTCGAATGATACCTTGGAGTGCCCCTTTTGTATGAGAGAGTTAGTAAAAGAACATACCAACATGTGCTAGATAAGGTGCAACAACATCTTTTAGGTTTGGCAACAACCCTTTTGTCGTTCGCAGGGAGAATCACATTGACTCAAGTTGTCATATCCGCTCTTCCCAGTTATATAATGCAGACGGTCCGTCTTCCTCAAAGTCTTTGTGATGATTTAGAAAATTAATGTGACAATTTTAATGGGTTCATATAATGGCACTTGGAAGATTAACCTGGTAAATTGGGATAAAGTCTGTAGACCTGAAGAGATGGGGGGTCTTGGCAATCAAAAAATTAGAGAAACCAATGACGCCTTCATAGCAAAATTAGGGTGGTCTTTGATTTCCAAGCCTAATTCGTTATGGGTAAAAGTTCTATCTGCGAAGTATAATTTTGATGCCAACAACATCCCCAATTCTCTTAATGCTACGGGAGGTTCAATGGTTTGGAAGAGTATAAAAGCAACTTGGCACTATGTTCTTAAAGGCCTAAAATGGATGATCTGCGATGGAGTCATGACTTGATTTTGACTAGACCTTTGGGTTGAGGATCTGGGACCTCTTATTTCCCATGCAACTGCTTTGATTCCACAATCATCTATTGATCTCAGAGTTCAACACTTTGTGGATAATACAGGTTCTTGGAAGTGGGATGTGTTCCAATCTCTGCTCCCTCACTCGATTTGCATATATATCATAGATATTTTGCCTCCTTAGCCCTACTTAAAGTAAGATAAGCTAATATGGGGAATATCAGACACTAGTTAGTTCACTATAGCATCGACTTATTCCATGATTTTGGATTACGAAGAACATTATTCTGATGGATTTTGGAGGGCAGTCTGGCATTAGAATGGCCCTCGACGTATTCACACATTTCTTTGGCTCCTTGCATAAGATAGCTTACTATCTAATCAACAACAAGTTCGTAAACAGCTAAATACTGAGGTTGCATGCAATTCATGTAGTTCGGGACTGCACCAAAGCACGTACCTTGTGGCATGCATTCCCTTCATACGTAGTCTCCATTGATTTTTTTACTCTGAACTCTCACTAATGGTTAGCTATGAATCTCCAAAAACATCGGTTAGTGTTTGGCTTTGATTGGTCAATTATCTTTGGTGTTGCCTGTTGGCTCTTATGGTCTTGGCGCAATAAGACCATTTTTTATGAACACTTTTCTAGGTCGGAGTCCCCTGCATCTTATAAATTGGAGTATGTTCACTAGATTCATAAGGTTTCAATCTAGCAAGGTAGAGCTAATATTGGCCATTGACCTCGAACTGAACAACTTATTAAAGTAAATCACATGTTAATATAAAATTAATGTACAATATACGAGTTACACAAGAAGGGGGTTGAAATGTGTATCCTTTTCGTGAATACAAAACTTTGATATTTCTTGTTAAGATCTTTTCCAACTTGTTAAAAGAATACCACAAAGGTTATACAAAAATAGTTAC
>JAOQMP010000006.1:36133653-36144820 GCA_027563575.1 Erythroxylum pedicellare
TCCAACAACCAACACAATCAAACAATCATAAATTTCAAAATGCCATGAAAAATTAAACAAAAATCAAAATGGCAAAATAATCGGTCTTCACCAAATCTGGGTAGACGTCGGGTCACGGTTGAGCGTGAGGAGGACGAAGGAGAAGGCCGGATGGTGTGCGATGGACACTGGACGGTAGACGGTGGACCTCAGCAAGCGGCGACGTCTTCGGGCTGCATGGACGACGGTTGAAGATGGCGAGGCGAGTGCGACTCCAAGACATAGGAGAAGAGGAGGAGGAGGAGAAGGACGAGGCGGTGACGGTGTCGGTGACAAGCGGCGAGGCAGGACGGAGGCGACAAGCGGGAGTCAGGACGACGGAAGGGAGAGAAGAAGACGAAGAGAGAGGGAGAGTCGGGGTAACGGGGGGGAAGGGGTAGATAAAATTAGGGTTAATTTTTTTATTTGCAAAATGGTCCCTGGAATTTTTTTTTTGCAGAATGGTCCTAGAAAAATTCGATATTGGCGATACTAGCCAATACCGACTGAAATTGGCCGGTGCCGACCGGAATTTATCCCCGGTACCCTTTATGCCCGTTCCGGTACCGTTTTTTGGCCGGTACCGGCCGAAACGGTATGAAATCCACAACGTTGGATGATAGATCTTAAATACTTGAAACTCTCTTTTATGGTATTACTTTTGAGTTAATCTTTACGTTCACATTCAAAGCCACCCTGTAGCTTTAAAAGTTACACTCTAAGTACTCAGTTTTAATTTTGCTCAATTTCAAACCCTTTTACTCCAATGCATCCCTTCAAAGTTCTAACTTGACATTGACACCCTCTTTTATCTCATCCACTAAAATAAATTCATCAGCAAATAACATACATCAAGGTATATCCCTCTGGATATTCTTTATGAGCTCATTCATCCCTACTGCAAACAAAAAGAGTCTCAGTGAGGAGCCCAGTATCTATAGAAAAATGCTATATTTCTCTTCCTATCATCCTTACTCTAGTCTTAACACCTTCATAATATCCTTAATACCCTGTATATAAGTCATAAGAACTCCTTTAACTTCTAAACACCTTCACATAATTTTCCTAGGTAACCTGCTATAAGCCTTTTCTAATTTAATAAAAACCATGTGTAGGTTATGATATCTTTCCCTATAATATTCCGTTAATCTTCTAAGGATCTGTAAAGTTTCTATTGTGGACCTTCTTGGTATAAACCAACTGGTTCTTTGAGATGGACGCGTCCTATCTCACTCTCTTCTCAATCACTTTCTCCCATAACCTCATGGTGTGATAAATAGTTTAATGTCTCTATATTTGTTACAGCTTTAGAAGTCTCATTTATTCTTGTATAAAGGAATTAACATATTAAGTCTCCACTCATTCGAAATTTTGGATGACTTAGGGATCAAAATGAAAAGTTTGGCTAGCCAAATACGACCCTCTTCATGTAAGCTCTTCCACACCTCTATGAATATCTCACCAGGCCTTGTTACCCTTCCACTCTTCACCCCCTTCAAAGCTCTTTTAATTTATTTCCTTGTGGTCTGCCAGCAACAAGTAAAGTTGTGATACCTATTAGACGTACTAAGATCACATAAAGAGATATTGTCCTCTACGTCTTCATTAAAAAGGCTATAGATTATTTTTGTCATCTTTTCTTGATATCATTTTTAGCCACTAGCACCTACCCTGCTTCATCTTTTATACAACGAACTTGATTTAAGTCTCTCATTTTCTATTCTCTAGTTCTCACCAACTTAAAAGTATCTTTTTCTCCATCTTTAGTTTTCAATTATTGGTATAATTTCTTATGCTCTTGTTTTAGCTTATTAGATTATTTTCTTTATCTCTTTCTTTGCCAGTTTGTAACTTTTTCTATTAGTTACCCTTTCTACCTCTGTGTTGCTATCCAATAGAGTTTTACAAGCTGTCTTATTGATCTTAACCTTTTCTTGTACATCTTCATTTCATGACTAAAACTCTATCTTATTACCCTTAGGCCCTTTATAAACACCCAATATCTCTTTAGCTTCATTCCTCAAAAGATTTGCCACTCCCTTGCAGTTCTGGTTAGCTTCTCCTTCCAATGTCCATTTTTCTCCATATATTTCTATATTACTAAATTGTTTCACTATATCCCCTTTCAGGTTCTACTATTTGACTCTGGTATATCTCATAGGACTTCTCTTCTTCCTCTAACCTTTAATTATAAAATCCATAATTAACAGTCTATGTTGAGTTGACAACCAAGTGTTGGGTATCACTTTCCAATCCTTGCGACTAAGTTGAACGCTCTGCCTTATCATAAAGCATTCAATTTTAGTTTTCATGATTATGCTCTTAAAAGTCACCAAATGCTCCTCGGTTTTTCTTGAAAAATGCTACTACAAAATCCAGCAAAGCAGTCTCGTTATCATTTTTATCACTGTACCCAAAATACCAATGAGTCTATGAATATCTGTCCAAAGTTGCCCCTATATGACCATTAAAGTCTTCTCCTAAAATAACTCTCTCGTTAGGAGGAATCTGTTGAATCACCTCATCTAATTCTTCCTAGTATTAATGCTTAAGATGTTCTTTTAACCCTATTTAGGGTGCATAAATACATACCATATTGAAAACAACACCTTTTATCACAATCTTTAAGGACAAAATCTTATCATTAGTCCTCTTTACCCCCTACAATATGATGCATGAGTTCCTTGATCATTATGTTTTCTCAAACATCCTAAAAACTAAAGATAAAACCCGTTAATCTCTTTCACTTTAACCTATGTCTATTTTGTCTCCTAGATGCACGCTATATGAATCTTATATTTATTTAAAATACTTGTTACTTTATTAGAAAAGATATATAGATTTCATTAATCAAACTGACCTAAACGCATGAAAAATATGATAGAAAATTTACAAATTTATGGATCATAACAAATCAACAACTAAGATAACAAAACATAAAATAAACTAATGCAACAATATTTTCTAAAAATAGGTGTTAAATTGTAGACCATATCTTCAATTAGAGCCTATCATTAACATTCCTTGACTTTTTCAAGTTTTATTGTAAACACGTTTGACATATGTCAAATCAAGAATTAACTTAACATCTGGACATGATGAGGGTATCTGCAACTATTTCCCACCTTCATCAAGACATATATCCAATACTCTCCCCTTAAAAATAATACAATTTTGGAACTCCACTTCACCAGGTGGTCCTTTTTTATATTTAAAAGTCTCCATATGCTAAATTCTTGCATTTGAATCCCAAGTGTTTTGAGGTCTTGTTTAAGTTTTGAATTTGGTCTTTAAAAAGCTATTTAAATAAAACTCAACTTTAGAATTTTGACTTATCGAAAAGAGTTCCTAAGTACATTACTTGTGATATATTACATACACAATTTATTTAAAGCTATGGCAATCAACTAAAGCAAACAGGGCCTCTGTTGGGTTACCATTTTATAGCTTTCTGGCTTTCTTCCAAGCAGTCGTTATTGTTAACGAACCATTCAACGTATTGGTTTAAATTCTTCATTTGGATGGTTTCTTTAATGACATATAAATCCTTTTAGATTTGAGTGATATCGACAGCCCTTGTCTGAGTCTGAATTTAAAAACGACTTTCAACCGCTGCTTAAACCTTGATTCAACTTCCATGTTTTATCTCTTTGCAATCATCTCACGTTTTTGTTATGCTCGCTTGTTTTTTTGACCAATTCTCTACACAGAGAGAAACTAGACTCGCATGTAATTTTCCCATTTCTCACTTCTACATTCCCAACCTCCTTGTCCCTCAACAATAAATCAACTCCATTTTCCTCCATGGAATTCTCTGACGGTCACTTTCTATCTAATAAGTCTTTGTTACAGTCTGTGACCCGAGTTATTTGTGTCATTTTCAAGGGTCCATGTTACGAGTCCTGTGATTCATATCAAATTTGGAAGACCTGAGAGTTGGCAACCCCTGCCACCACGTTCTCATGATCAAACCTGTGATTCATGTTAAACCTGTAGTCCTCCATCGCCAAATAAATGCTTAAGGTCCCATTTCACACCACACCATTTTTCCACAGCTATCGTCAGTCAATGGCCGTAACTATCTTGAGTGACTTTTTCAGGTACCCGGATCAGAATTCTAAACAAGAAGCCGACCGTAGGATTATGAGAATGGACTTGTTGGAAATATTTCATCTACTAGCACAAAATCTGAATTAGATAAATGGACATACTGGGAATGGAATGTCTGAATCATAGGAAATGGAAACAAGATCAAGGTGGAAAAACAACTGACAGCTACGAAAACTGCTTCGTTGCTGCTTCAAGGGCATTTCTTTCATTGGATTTACAAGAACAAATTCAACAAATGTTAAAAGTACCCTATAAAGTAAGTCTCGATGCTATACTGCTGTATAGCGTGTGATAAGTTTCACAAAAGAGGGAACAATCGCAAGATTGTCATGTGATCTCCTGAATAGCACTTTGAATAAGATTCAATCCCATATCATACCGATGGGAAATACTTGTTGAGATTGAAAGGCAGGGAATAAAATTCTTCGCTCCTTATATCACCTTTGAACGTGCGGAATTTGTCCCACCAATGCTTACCCCTATCTTTCCTAGTATTCTTTTTGTGCAGGGTGTTGTCTAGGAAATATGCGACACAGCCCGCAACAAATGCTTCTGATGAGAAAGGAACATTTACCATATCATTGAACTGCCAAGAAAAACCATGAATTCTTTAGTTAGCTTCTTGTATTAGTTTTCCCAAACAAGAGCAACTGAAGCCGAAGTAATCAAAGCTTACCCATCTTGCTGTTGTGTGGACTGGACCATAGCCATTAATCGCTGTGTACTCGTTGAAATATTGTGGTATGGACAAACCAATGAAGATAGAGAAGCCCAATATGAACTTTGTTCGGAAGGTGTTGAGATTGCAGAACTGAAGAAAGCTCAGACCTCCAGCACCTAGACATAATATAACGCCATTACTAAAACCCAACAAATTAAGAATCCATGACTTCAAACCGTCAAAACTTCACATACCCACGTAAGCAAAGAAAAGGCAATACAAAGCAGCAATAATTGGGGGTGGAATTGAAGCAAATACTGCCCCAAATTTTCCTGCAGAAGAACACCACAAAGTTTAATGGTATACAATGTACTCTCAGAAAGATATGAACCATAACAAGCTCTAAAGAAACTCTTCAAAGTTAATAAGACTAACCCAGAATGGAAAAGAAAAGCATAAATCCAGCAGATATCTGAACAACCCTACGGCTGCCAACTCGTGTCAAGGCCAAAAGACCAGCATTTTCTCTTTTAAAACAAAGGTCAATACTCTTATCAAAAAATATCACATATCCCTTTTTTTTTAAAGTACAAATTATCAAAAGAAAGTTTTATGGGCGAGAATCTTACACAGACACAGACGATCCATTCACTGTTCCAAACAACCCAGAAAGCAATATAGCAACTCCCTGGGAAGAAACAAAATGTTAACACAGAAAAGGAAAATTAGTTTTCACTCAAGTTGAAGTCTTTCTAACTCTTGGGTTTAGTTGTCAGTCAAAAGTGGATGCGTGCAACATAAGGTCAAGAAGTATATGTATGTATGTATGTATATATAAGATCAAAAAGTCAATGCATGATCTAAGAACCCAAACTCATGAAACAGTTACATAAAACAAAGATTTTTATTTTTCACATAAACCAATCATTTTCAGTTACCTGCCAACCTACACCACGACTAAGAACAGAAGGGGGCATTGGAGTTGCACTTGCATATCTTGACACCGCAATAAAGGCACCAGTAGACTGCAAATTTGTAATGCATAATGAATAAAATTCACGTACTATATAAGATAACAATGTAAATAAGCACCAGAATCCGTCGTCACAATCTTAAACTGTAGCAATTCATGAGTTTTCCAGGCACAAGCACACACAAAAATAATGTTGACAATGATTTGGTAAAAACTGCAACCTGTCAAACTGGTTGAAGTTTGCAAAACCAGTTTGCTTACAGATGGAGCTAGATTTCAGTACCCAGTAGATTCTAGATTTCAGCTCAATAGCAAGTACAAGGACCCAATTAGTATTCACATCATAATGCCATGGGCAACAGGAAAGTAAATACTTATTTCCTACTAGAATGGATGGATAGGGCAGTAAAGGGAAATATCACCAGTGAAAGAACAAAACAGTTTTGATGCCAATTACTATGTGATGCAATTCTTAGTTTTAAAACTGTATACGTGGGAAGAAAAAGTAGAAGAAGAGAAAAATGCCAAACCTCAACAAGAGCAACAAAGGATGCCATCATCATAGCAAAGGCTTCACCGGCATCAAATGAAGGTGGGCCCCATTGAAAGGGATAAGGAACTCTGATCCTGATCCAAAAAGATACAACGGACATAAGTCCATATAGTTGGTCAATTGTTTGTGTTACTTATACTGCATCCGAGCCATTCTCAGGCTGTAATAAAAGTTACAAAAAGCTAAACCAGAACTCCAAACTCTTGTTTGATTCAAGAAATTGATATGGATAAGGAACAAAATTAGTTCAATTCAAGGAGGAACTAGTACAAAGCTTATCTCCAATTTCTAGCTCTAGCAATTGATTTGGGACAATTAATTCATAAGAATGATCTAAGGTCTATTTACTAAGAAAGATCATCTAAATTCTGCCTTCCAAATCAATATGCAACACATGAAGTTAGACCAAGTTAAATCAATAAATCAACAGCAAAAGTTGAACAGTTGATGAGAGTCTGAACTTATAGTCTTACTCTATACACCAGCGCAAAAAGATATGAATATTAAAACAATGATAAAAAATCCTAAGTTTTGCAGTTGGCCCTAACTACTTGAATGGTATGACAATTATTTTTAGTAGGTAAACCATTCCACAGAAGCCTCTTAAAAATCACAACCACAGATTGGACACTATATATTTCATTGAGTCTTTTTACATGATATAAAAGCTAATACCGCATAAATAGTTTCCATCAATAGCTGTGACAAATAAAAATTAAATAGAAAGTTGTCCTGCTGTCTGACTTCAAACCTACCATGGGGCAGCATCAATGAGTCCAGCACGATCAGTTCGACATGTTGCTTGCGTCTTGGGAGCTGTACCATTATAAGCCCCACCTACAGTAAGTAGGTATGCATAAATCCATACAATGACCACAGCAAATATGACAGCAAAACGATCAAACACATTCTTCCCCGCCTTCAACACATGAGGCATATACTGCAAAACGAACAAGAAAGTTACTCAGCCCAATGACAATCCTGTGTCGTATTGTTGAAGTGGAAATAGCTGACAGCAATGTGATTCTAGTAGTAACAGCACAATTTACCTGAGAAACAAATACTAATATGATGAGCTCTGGCAATCCAATCTCCACACATTTGGCGACCTAAGAATCCAACAAACAATGAAAACTGAGTGTAAAAAAGTATTAGCAAGGAATAGGGTAGCCCAACAGTAAGCTCCTCCCACCTAGGACAAGATCCTGGATTCAGACTCACCCCTTCCCCATGCAGTCAAAGTTCCTTGACTTAAGAAAAAGGACCCGTTCCTAACCAACCTCCACGACCCCAACCCACAACCACAAAAAAAGGAAGAGAAGAAAGATGTTTGCACATGTCAGCATGTGCTACCCCTCATTATGCACATGCAACAATACAAAGCTTACCCCAGGAAAACCAAGCTCATACAGGCCAAAACCAACTAGAGCAACCAAAGGCACAGCTGAAAGTGGACTTAAGAACCTGAAAAATGTGAAAAAAATCTTAGTATAGACAGGATTGTTCTCACACCCAAGTATTACCTTACTAAGCGTAAACCAGGCTCCAACTACTTGAGCATTCAAACGTTAATAATGTATAACCCATATAAGTGTACTGACATTCAAAAACGCATTTGGCTTACATAAGCTAGATGAGAATGTCAAATACATGACCTATAAAACAAGTTCACTATACAAGCAATCCAAACCAGTCAAGATTGATAATATGCTCAGCAGGATAATGGGCTTTGAACATTACATTATCCTCTAATCATCCAAGTTTATATTCAGTACTAACCTGGTGACATTACGCCAAAGGCCACTAAACCCTAAAACAATCTGCAGTGTTGATGCAACAATTAGGGCCCCTTGGATTGCACGCATTATCCTCTTAAATTTCTGTGTACAAATGAGAGGTTATCAAAGATTCACATTAGATGATGAGACAACCACCTGTAAGAAGATTATGGTCCATAAATTTTTTTATTGATTTTGTTCATTTTTCCTTTTTCATTTCAGTAATAGCTTACTTCAGCAATAGCTTACTTCAGCAGTAATGAATGGTTTAAATAGGAATTGTAACTCTTCAATAACAGTAGTTGATCAGATGAACTTAACATTTTAAACTTTCAAAAGTTTCAGATCATAAAACCTGAATAGGATCTAGATTATCACTAAATCGACCAGCAAGAATAATTGAGATTGTGGTTGGCACAAAGGTGTAAGAGCCTCCGATCACAGCTGGCAATCGAGTCCCGAACATACTTTGTAGCAATGTGTTCAGACCAGCAACAAACAACAGAGTCTGAATCACCTCAGCCTTCTCCCTCTACAAGAATGGCAAACATGCATTAGTCTCCAGTGAATATAGACTACTCTTGGAGGAAGTAGTCTGAAATGGCTCATCCGTTTTGTGCATACTTCCACATAAGACTTACATTTCCACCTCCCATTTGGGGAACAAGGGCTGTAGGAATAAGAACAGTCGTCCCAAGCATCACAAGGTAGTGTTGGAAACCAAGTAGAATAGCCTCAGCTGCATCACATATTTAAAAGGTCACCAAAATGGAGGCATGCCCCTCCAATAACATTCACAAATATGAACAAAATAAAACAGTTAACCGAGTTCCACATGCAACCTTTTTTAAGACTCGTGCGTGCAATTTGAAGATATATTAGAAAGGACAATATTAGCTCTGGAAATGCAAATTACTTGTGACCCAAAAATTGAAAGGATTTAACGTGTCAATCACATCGACATAAATGGATTATCATAAAAGCAAGAACGAATATCCTTCTGCTTTACAAGATAGAACCTCGATACAGAAATTTCCTAAATAAAAACAACAGAGAGTATAATGGACATAAAACACCTTTCAGAGAAGAAACGCCAATTAAGAAGAAATAATCAGCTCGCCTTTTTTTGTTATTTAGTTTTTAATGCAACCACAATCTTGAATAGGCAAAACACGAACATCGTTTAGCCTTTTAAAAAGGAGGGCAACTACTAACTGAAATAAAAGAGAAAAAAGCTCAAAAAGCTACTTTCAAACTAAAACCAAGTTGCAGAGATGCTATGTCCACCTAAAAGCTTACTTAAAACATGCCCTGCTAGATTAACACAACGCTTACCTTAAAAACACAAGAGAGGAATTAGAACCTAAGGCTTAAGCCACTAGTAAAAGTCCACAAGTACATGAAACGCGAATAGAAGTACAAGAATTGAATATACTCACGCCATGGAGGAGGACTAGTAATGCAATAAGAGACGTTCGGAAGTTGCTCTTTTGGTGGATGTGGTTGTGGCTCTTCCGCCTTTCCGCCGCCGCCTCCTCCGGCCATGAGTGAACGTACTAAGGAGCTCTTTCTTCTCTCTTCCTAGAACTTCGTCTCTCTAGCAAACATCGAAAAAGAAAAGGAAAAGAAGAAAGATTCAGGAATCAGTTCAATGTACCAAAAAGCAAAACAGATACCCAAATCTAAGCTGAACTCAGATCCCCAATCTCACAGAAAAAATCACTGATGTGACAAGAAACCAGAGCTAATGCTAAAAAATGTGAGGACCCAAAAGTGTGAACAGCCCACATGGATGAAGGTAAAAGTAAGATTGTGGAGAAATGGAAAATCAAAGTGTAACTATAGAAGGGAAAAACAATGCCGTTAATAATTGCAAGAAAGACCGAGGAAAGTGGCTTTTAACTATGGCAGCCTTGAAAGCAAACAAAAAGCTCAAGAGGCAAAGAATTTAGAGTCAAACACAAATCATGCACCCCACAAACCTGGTAAGAAAAAGCAAAAAAGGGGAAAAGCTTCCCTGTTTTCCTCCAAAAAGAAAAAAGAGAGAAACCCAGATGCTATCTAGAGCAGAAAAACTGAAACAGCGTCCGTGAATAAAAACAAAGAATGTATGTAACAAGAAGTTTCGCCAAGTGAACTTTGCGATGAAAAGGAAGTGGAAACAGCACAATCAGTAAAAGACGTATTTTCTCTCTCTAAGATCTACAATTTCTTTCTCTAACATACGATGATAATCCATCTAACCAACATTATTGTAGGTTTTGTTTATCATTCAGCTACTTCAAGTGACGGTTACGAGTGTAGTTCAATACTACAAATACACGCAAAAGAAGGACATTGAAGTTGTTTTTTTCTTTTTTAATCTTGACACAACAAGTGCAGATATGTCTTATGTTTCTAACGGCGTCGTTTCAGCCATGTGGTCACAGTTATCAACTTGCATGGAAAAACGCACCAATTGACGGTGCATTAAAAGACGGAATTAGCCTTCAAAAGATCGACCCACGTCAGGGAAACAACGTCGAAACAATTGGAGAGCAGGGGTAGTTTGGGAAGGTTAAAAGAGGAGGACAATCACGTGCGGTGGGGTGCAGAGGAATATTGTTGGGGTTTGAGCTGCTCAGAAGCAAAGAGGCCAAAAACGACTGGAGAGGTCAGAAAACGACAGCCGACACATTGCAGATTTTCATCCCCGCTGCCTCTTGTACCCGCATTTTCAGCCCCTCGCTTCACTTGAATAGTACTTGAGAAGTTCGCTAAGATGCAAAGGGGCTGAGTAGTACATAATTTTAATTATTTTTAAAAGACTCAACAACACTTAAAAAAATAATATTAAGACTTAAAATTTGGAGAGATTTAATAATACATAATCTTATTTTAATTAATGAAGAGATTATTTTTAAATCATCCACATTATTGAGTAATAGTATCAATGATGATTAATTCTTAATTCCATGACAATAACATTATTGATGTCTACTAAGATTTTTATAGTTTTTACATCCTTATAAATTTATAAAAATGCAAAAAAATAATCATAATAGCAAAGAATGAATAGAACTATATTAAAAAGT
>JAOQMP010000006.1:36170818-36186375 GCA_027563575.1 Erythroxylum pedicellare
ATAACTAAGCCTAAATGGAAGCATGATCAAATGTTCACATTTTAGAATCATATAAACAAACATTACAATTATGCCTAAATGTTTTATATTACTGATTATCTTAAAAGGTATGACCCACCTTCTTGTAGCAAAGAAAAAAAGCCAAAAACAAGAATATGGACCTATATATCATAAAAAAAACAAAAATAGGCTTGAAGTTATTTTTAAAAAAGGAACTAACCCATAAAAACATAGGAAAACAAAGAAAATACAATATATATATATATATATATAGGCAAAAGGGTCACTTTTGATCCTAAGTTTTGCATCAATTGACAAGTTTGACTCTAACATTTCAGGGTGCACAATTATAACCCTAACATTTGGAAAACATCAAAGTTTAACCCCACCCTAATATAAAATTCAAACCATTGTATTAAGTTCTAGTCAGCGTTGCCCTGACATTTGGAAAATATTTTTTATTGAAAAGACTAGGCCCCTTGTGCCACAATAGTGATTACGTGGCAAGTGAGACCTAGATTTTAATTAAATTAAAGAAAATATTTATTTTATTATTAAGTGTGGGACCCACCATTTATAATAAACGTTAAACAAACCTTAGCTCACCATTTTATTAATCACAGGGATTAGATTATAGGTAAATAAAACAATATCTCTTTCTTCGTTTTGTTTACCCTTTCTGTGAAATCCCTTCGCCCCTCCCTCATTTCTCTAACCCTCCCTTATTCCTTTGACCCTCCCTCATCGTATTCTGTATGAGCATTTGGAATCGTTCACCTTTTGGAATCCATCAACATTTGGAATCCTTTACCTTCTCATATCCCTCTCATTCATTGCTATCATTATAAGATAAGGAGGAACTGGATTGGGATAGAATCCCCTGCAAGCATTATTGTATAGCATTTTCTCTCATAGGTGAGTGTTCGTGTTATTTGGTTTAACATTAGATGGGTATGACATGTTTTGTATACTGGTTGGGTTCTGTTGTGTGCACCACCTTGATATTGAGCATTTTGACTAGTATAGCCTTTGAGTAGTTTGTGGGTGATGATTACATACCTTTACTGATAGTGACATTATTCTCACTGTATACATTATCCTTAATCATCCCCAATCATATTATAAATGTCGTATTAATTTTGTTAAGCATATTCGTTGTCTATATGAATTCCAAGATTACTTACTAGAAGATATCATATGTCTATTTTATACTCGATCCATTAACAGGAGTATAATTTTGAAGCTTGAATCATTAATTATGAAGTAGTATGAATTTGATCCTATTTAGAATTTTAATTTGTAGGAAATATCTTATTTTATACATCATGATCTAGTGTTGAGCAGTAACATTAAGTAGTATGATCAAGTTTGTTTGATTCAGGAGTTTAAGGTACTTATAATTGTGATTTTGTTTGTTTAATAAATGAGGCTATACTTACAGGTGAGCCACCTAGTATATACTTGCGTAGGAAACAATTTTATGTAATAATGTAATTTTGCATTTTCTATGTTTGCTTATATAGTGCAGGCATAAGCTTTATGATAGTTTCATATGTAAAGCAAACATGTGTGAAGATGCCTGCTACTTTATAATCATATATATTGAGGCTGCATTTCTTCTCTTTAAAACATCTTTTTTCATATATTTTGGCTTCACCTTTAATTTTATCTTTTTTTGCATATCACATCCAAAATGTGTAAGGTTTTAGCAGTAAATTAGGATTATAGTGAATTATATCTGTTAGATTTTCCATCTTGTGTTACAATAAGTGTTCTTGTGTATAATGTTGTATGCCTATGTGATAAAGATGCATATGCCTTATTACTGTTGTTCACCATTTGATCATGAGGTGTGTTCCCACAAGAAGATATATTGTGGCTTTACTTCATGTTCTCTGATACCTTTAGGTGTAAATTTGGAATTACTAAACACTTTTAAGTTGTTATTGGTTACCCTTCGGCCTCACCGGTAAATTGTTCATATGGAAGGTAGATTTCTAGGAATAGAGGACAACTTTAATGATATTGTAGTTTTTGTGAGTTTAGGAATTTTTGTTAGAAGTCTTTCTTTCTTTTTATGGAAACATCACATCTAGATTTCTTGTCTGACGGTGTAATATTTTGAGATAGAAAAATCATGTAATAGTGTAATACATAGTTGAGATCTTGTAAATTTGCAATCTTTCATAAGGTGAAAATTTTGATGTCTTCATATAGTTATGTTTAATGGTTTATTTCAAATATAGCTTTTGAAGAGATAAAGAAATTAGTCCAGCATCCCTAGGATAAGTTGCAAGTCTCTCAATGAATTTGCATTTCTCATCAACTCACTATAAAAAGTAACCAAGTAAAAACCCTCTTGTTCCTCTGGGTTCAACATAATTTTCAACACAACTGAAATACATTCAATTTGAAAAACTCTCTCATAATTTGAAAAACTCTATCATGATTAAGATAGGTTTGTATTAAACCTCTTTGATATAGGCATTCAAATAGTTGGAGTGGTTGTTGATAAACATATGACACTTTATTGTCAAGTTATATATGTATTTACATGACATAGTCAGTAGAATGGATTTTACTCAACCATATATTGTCTTATTATTATCTTTTAAACATGTAAATGGAATCATTATCATCACTAATACAACAGTGAGTTCAAATTCAAACAATGTCGTTTGCTATTATGGGCTAAAGGCCCCATTGAGGACTTTATGGAGTGATCATAATCCTAGTCAAAGGTTTTTATGGATGACCCAATTATCTGGTGAGAATTTATTTTTATTTGATTAATGAAGTTGAATGTTAAGCTTTGTTTAAGGTATTTTTTATTGAAATTGAATGTTTTAGGTTGGGAGATGCAAGTTTTTCACATGGTACGATGAAGAGTTTAGTGAGAGAGTTATTTAAGTGATTCAAAATTTAAGGAGTGAATTACCAATGTCAAAGGAAGAGGTTCAAAGAAGCAGAATAAAGGAGTTTGAAGAAAAAATGAATCTTTTGAAGGAGGACATACATTTATTGAGAAAATAGAAAAAACAAATTAAAGGTATGTTAATGAACATTGTAATTGTAATAGGATTAGTTATGGTTGTATTTCTTTTTATTTGTAATTATGTTATGAAGATATTATGATGAATTTCAATAATATAATGGTTGATATTAATTTCAAGTATATTATGAAAATTTTGATTTTGTATATAACTAATATACAATGGGTATGTTGTATAATAACTCATAATGAATAACAAAATTTGCATGTGCATTATGTAATTTAATTGCAATCTACTATATATAACTAATATACAATGGATAAGTTGTAGTATAACAACTCATAATGAATATCCTATATATGAATTAGAAAATTGGTATATGAATTATGTAATGAAGGAAAAAAATAGTACTATATATGACCAATATGCAATGAATAATTTACTCATTGCATATGTTGTCAAATATGGAAAAAAAGGCAATGTAAAAGAGGTTGTGGAACAAAGCATATTGATTAACAAAAATATTTATATTGAATGTAAACAACACAAACATTTATATGTATACATCATAAATACATATATATTGTATGTATATTGCTTTATTTATACTTCACTATGTAAGATTAGGTTATGATGATGAAGTTAATAAGGTTCCCCTTTTACTCGCTTCAACTTATAAATACTGTGAAGTAATATTGGAACATCCTCTGAATCGTAAACCCTTTGGTTGAAATGATAATTGAAATATGTGTGGGTCAACATCTGTAAACTAGTTTATATTGGCATTTGCAGGTATACCAACCTACAAAATGGAAGAAAAAAATATTACAAACACACTTTGTAATTATTTAAAGTTAGACAAATTGATAAAAAAGCTTACAATATTGCTTTGTTAAATTAGTCCAACATTATCATTAACCAAATTTCCATTGCGTAACTCTAGTTATAATGAAAACATCTTTTTCACTCATTAGTACAAATGATAAGTAGTATAAAATAGAAAACTGGTATACCTATGAAGTTCCCGTTATTTTAACCTGATTAACATAATTATAAACATTAGTAACTGCATGTTTTTAAAAATGTATTCATATGATTGAAGTAACATGTACACAACTTTGAAGAAGCCTCTTCATGTTGACTTGAGGTGTTGTTGTTGCATTTTTTGGACCTTGAAGACCACATTTTCGACATTTATGCCCTTCTGACTCAATCTACTTGGATTTTCATCTTCAAATCATCTAGTTATTTTCTTCTTGCAATTTTCGATCTACCAAGCATAACTCTTTTCGGTGAAGGACGTATCAACTCTACATCACTTGAAAGCTAGAAAATTTCACCTCGTATTGGTTGTAACATATGTTCATACAAACTTAAGAACTAACCCTTCTGATAGCACAAATAAATGAACGTCTCAACCCATTCTCTGAAGAGATAGATTGCATTAATCGCATGCTTGCATGGATATCCATATAGGTCCTATGCTTGATAACTACAACTATATTGACTACTGATCTTGATAAAATGCTTCCCATCACCCTTTGGAACTTCATAACCACCATCTCCTTTCCATACAATTCTTCATTGCATTGATTTTTTTTATTCTTCTGCAACTTCTTCATTATTTTTGGGGCTATATCATGCTTCCACTTAAGAACAAAATGTTTCCTCTTAGTATGCCTCCTCATAACCATATTCTAATTGTCTTAAGCATGCTAATCACTGCCCTTTCTTTTGTTGGTAGAATCCACCCATTGAAGGTTTTATTTATGTTGTTGTCAATAATTGGACATTTACTTTGAAAGGATTAATAACATCTAGCCCACCTCTCTTTTGGATACTCAAGCACCGCTACAGCACATCCAAGGATTATTTGTCAAGCCTCTTAGTTGTTCATCGAAATCTTGAACATATGCTGACCAAACACAATTGCAAAACTACTTTCTGAGGTCCTTTCCCTTCTAATTTGTAGATCAATTGTGATATATATGTCTTGCACATATACGGTGATCTACATTGGCCAAAGTGTCCTCAACAACCTTGAATAATCCCTACAATAAATAAAAAAGATATCAGATCATATTTCATATAATGATTTCAATCTTAAAAATATTTACATACCTTTTGCATATTAGATACAACTTTAATTCCTTTAACATCTTCTAAATCCAAATCAAATGATAACAAATTCATGAACCGAGTCTATGAATATGTGTTTTTCACCTCTACAATAGCCCAAGCCAATTGAAACATTCCTCTATCATCATCCCTACTAACTACCCTTAACAATTGTCCTTGAAATTTGTCTTCAGGAAGCATCCATCAATCCCAAAATATTTTCTTAAATGCTTCCACCCTCTTTTTATGTCTTAAAAATAAATATACAATCTTTTGAACTACAAGAAAATATAAAGAAGTATTAATATATTACATAACAAAATAGAATGAAGTACAACATAAAATTTATAACATAACATACCTATAACAATGAGCGCTCTTGATTTCTTAATAATTTTAACTTAATTGTTGACCTAAGATTTCTTACCTTAAACTCGTGTACATATCCTTACAACTTTGCATATTTACTAATATAAATTTTTCTCTTTCTTTCCTCAATCTCTTCTTTGCTCTTCTACAGATGCTTGAATTAACAAAAATATTGAGCTTCTCTCTACATTCTTCCACCATTTTCTTTGTTATTATACTAGGCTTCTCCAAAATTCTATGATTGAAGTGTCTTATCAAGAATTTTACAGAATTCGATTCAAGTTAGTTTGTAGTGAATCAAAATTGAATAAAGTTATATATTTTCACTCTGTGACATCTCTCATTTTTATCATATGCAGATACAAAACCCATGGGTATCCATCTACTTAAACATACCTAGTCCGATTACTCTCACATTTTTTAAACCTAATATTGTATCTTGTACGTACTATATAATTGACAATAGTATCTTTAAATTCTTTTATAATTCTGTACTCCATTCCTAACCTCCACTCATGTCTAACTTCTACAGTATTATCCCTAATAGTTAAGCTAAGTCTACGTGAAGCTTCACCTACCTCCTCTTTGCTAGGATATTCATTAATGCTAATAGGACTACCACAATCTAATGAATCAATTTCAATTAGTTG
This sequence comes from Erythroxylum pedicellare, assembly GCA_027563575.1. Classification (NCBI taxonomy): domain Eukaryota; kingdom Viridiplantae; phylum Streptophyta; class Magnoliopsida; order Malpighiales; family Erythroxylaceae; genus Erythroxylum; species Erythroxylum pedicellare. The sequence goes on from JAOQMP010000006.1 coordinate 36,176,949, forward strand.
ACAGTCATGTGGAATGTGAACATAGAAGTTTGATTCAAACTGTGCTCTCTGTTCCTCTACATTCTCACCTTCTCCCTCAAAATTCTCTTCCATTTATGCACCTTCTCCCTCTACATTCTCATCTGTTTGTGCACCCTACCTCTACATGTTCTCATCATCTTCATTAATAACATGGGTAGGTGTGTCTACATAATGAGTTATATATACATCAACAATCCCATGTATTTGTATTAGGTTTGCTACCCTAATATAACTTTCATTAGAGTCGATAACTTTCAATAAGTCCTTAAAGTTTAAACCAAGTTCTCTATAATATGCCTTATTAATTTTATCATACCCTAACTCCATTCCTATCTCATTTATTTGTCTATTACTAACAAAGGCAACATTAACTTTGTCAAATGTAGCAATATACCTACCAACATACGTCAATTTAGGCTCCAACATAAAATTTTCACTATGAAAAAGCCTTATACCTCGATATTGAGCCATTAAAACCTATAAACATAAGTATACACACAATTTTAAATGAAAAAATCAATGCAACGATTAAAAAATAGCATGTTAATTATCGTAAAATGTAAAAGCAATGCAATCATTCCATGCAAAACAACAACGCTTGAAGACGTTAAGGTTGGCTATAACAACACATTAAGATTGGCTATAAGAAGGCCAAAACCTATAAACATAAGCATACACACATGTTTAAATGAAAAAAGCAATGCAATGTTAAAAAAAAAACATTATGTTGACTATCATAAAATGTAAAAGCAATGCAATGATCCCTTTGAGTCTGCCATAAAAAGGATGGGTGGTAAGGTGCTGACTATTGAGAATGCTAGGGAATTTTCCTTTGTAGCAAAGGTGGAGACCCTTGAAGGTGAGGTGTTTTAAATTTGTAATTTGAAGTGTTTGATATGATTTTAATGGTGATTTGAAGTGATATTAATGCCTGTGGATGTGTAGATACTGTTAAAACTGTGAGTTTGATGGATTCATTTTGGAAACCATAGATGCTTACTTATTAACACATCAAGATATGGTTTTATGTGAGATGATGAAAGTCTAGAATTCATTTGATGAAAATGAAGTACACATATTCATTTTGAAAACCACATATTCTTACTTACTAAAGCATTAAGAGTTAAAAAGTTGCTTAATGAAGTAAATAAAAAAAGGAAGTTAAAAAAATAAAGTGATGAAATTTTGCGATTGATAGTTTTTACATAGAATAATCTACTTGTTAGCTCTTGTGATTGTAACTTATTCCTAATTTTATATACGTAGCATTACAAATATAGATTAACATTATACATGCCTTGTTTCTCCTTTAACATGAAGTATTTGCATTGCAATCACTGACCATATATTTGAATGTAATTTGATGAAAGGTGTTAAAATTTCATTATCAGTTTTTTTTTAAAGTTTCCTTACTATAACTTATACATGCTCTTCTAGATGTATATAATATTTATAGGGAAATAGAAAAATTGGATGGAATCAAAGTTGCACTTGTGGGACATCTTGCTAATGGAAGAAAAATTTGATCGCTTGCTTAATTTCTTGCCAAGTAATAGGATGTCAAGATCTTGTTTGTATCCCCTAATGTAGTAAACATAAAGGTGATGGAGCTAATTTACTTTTTCAAAACACAAACTAAGCAAACTGCAATCATATATTAGACATGAGACAAATTAGAATTATCTGCATTTGTGCTAAGGCTAATTTGTCTAGTATAATTGAAGACCATCTATTGTTATAAGCCTACTTCTAATATCCTATCCCATTCCCAATATCAATGCCTAGGTTAATATAGAAACAAGTTATTTCAAATGTCTGTATCAAAATTAAGATTTGTTTTAACTTTCACTTTTTTCCAACCAATATTAAGATCAATAATAATATTTAATAGATATAAAAACTCTTTTATAGAACAATGAAATCAATCCATACAAGATAATACTATGGTTCCTCCTATCTAGATATAAGAACACTTAGTCATACATCATCCTTAAAATGATAAAAACAAACTAAAGAGTTGACGAAATCATAGAAAGTTTTTTTTTCAATGAAGATCTTAACCTTTGTATATATTCTACTTCATTAGGATGATTCTAGATCTCTTCCTCATTAAATATGACATGAAGCCTTGCTCAATGGTTTCTCTCTTTCATTTAGTTGCTAACTATAATTGGAAACTTGAAGAAATAAGAAAGAACTCCTTTAAGGTTCTGTCATAAATACAATTTGGGAAAAGATCGGGACTTATACTATAACTCTACTTTTCTTTCTAAAGGGGATAATTAACATTTTATTTAAGAGGTTGTGACTCATATTACAATTCTACTTTTCTTTCTAGAGGGGAACATTAGCATTTCATTTAGGAGGTTGTGTAGGTCATTGCAAATTCTTCATCATGTAACATAAGGTTTGACTTCCCTATGTATAAAATCATGTATTCAAACCTATTGTTTAGTAGGGAACACGACGTATACAATCATTTATGAGGCCATGTTCAATATTTTCATCCAATTCTTTTGTCTAAAGAGGGATAAAGCTATAATATGACATTATTAAAGACTATGTTAAGATAAAGATGAAATATTTTCTTGTTTTGGCTATTAAACTCTTCAATCCTTAGCTAAAATTATTCTCAAAGAAACAAATCCAAAATTTTTTAAGTCATAAAATCAAATTAATTTTATATAGAGACATATGAAAATACTATGTAAAACATATGTTCACTATACATACATCAAGACAAAACATTCAATAATAATGTTAGAGATAAGGAATGGATGCACTAATTAATGATGATGTTGGTAATGATGAGGCAGAGATATAAAGTGAAAGTGAACGAGAAGTGAGATGTAGCTAATGGGACACCAATAAATTAAAAACTTGGCTCAAAAGGAGAAGCTTGAACATTTTTTATGATGAAATATAGGTGGCAAAGTAATGATTTGGGAAAGAAGATGGTAGCTAGGAAGAGAGAAAGGATGAAGGTTGCTTAAGTCAAGGTTTCATAATGTGTGGTAATTAGGAAAGATATAACAAAAAAGGGAAAAGTTTTTTTTTTCTCTCTTTCCATATGATGACTCTCCCTCTTTTCTTGGAGACACTTGAAAATGAGATTTTTAAAGGATTTATTTCAAGATAAAAACTGTGAGATTGCCCTTATTCATATAAAGGCCATAATTTCATTTCATCATCCTAAGGCTCACCATTTTCAAGTATTTTCCCTTCTTTGTAATCTTATTTCTAGCTAATTCCACCCTATTTATTATTTCAATATTCAGAAATTTCTTTTATATTAAAAATATGTTCTTTCCCTTTTTATTTTTTTGTTCATTTTACCCAACTCTTCAAATTTAGAAAAAAGAGTCCTGAATAAAACTAAACAACCAAAATTAAAATAAAATATGTAAAAGTTACAACTAAAAGAAATTATTCACTAACTAAACTCTATTATAGATAAGCACTTGAAACTTAAATTTAATTAGGATTAATTATGACATATAAAAATAAAATTGAAAGTAGTATAAGAAAATTAAACTAAGCATGACATGAATTAATGCAAATTGAATATGAACATGTTACAGATGAAAATAGATGAATGAAATGAAAGTATGCAGATACATATGACAATATTTATATTGAATAGGATTGCATAAGATAAAATAAACAAAATTAAGTATCAACATCATCGTCTTAGAAGGGATGACAATATCTTTACCCCTTTATTTAATCAAGAACTTAGTTGAAGCTTACAGTTAGGGCTTGTTATTGCTCTTCCACCCCTCTGCTTGTAAAGTATTTTTAAAAACAAGCTCCCAATTATGTGAAGTCGATTATAGCTGATACTATAAGTATTTAGTAGCAATACCTTAAGGGATTAACTAACAATAAGGAGAAAGTCTTAAACTTTATTGTGTATATTATGTCATCAAGATTTTTTTTATTTCCTTAAATCTCATTGCATGGTGTATCATATACATGGTTATGTTATAAATTTATAAAAATGGTAACTTGAATTTCGGTGTTGGCAATTTGTGAAATAGTTTAAGGATGAACAGACTATTAAGGTCTACACGTTAATCATCTAAATCTCCTTATTATGGCATGTTGGAGTTTGTTTCTTCAAATGAGTTTTGAGGTTATTGATTGGTTTCATTTGCTTTTAGGTCTTTTTGGTTAGACCTTTGTAGTAACATTACCATCAACAGTCACAATGATTATTTTAGATCTATCGTGAGATATACCCATATATTTTATCATTCCTATATACGACATCTAATGATTATTTAAACCTAAAATGATGACTCTAATTCTAATATGGTATATTTTTAAAATTGTTTGTTGACATATTCTTTTAGAAATAAAAGAAAACTTACTCTTAAAAGAGAGAAAAATATATTTAAAATACAAAGATGACTAATGAAGAAGCTTAGCTAGAGCTAACAAAAAGATTATTGTGAAAATTTCAGTGTGCATAGAATTCTAAGTGATTCGAGAGTTTAGCAATGCTCATGACACCAACATGGAACTTTGTTTGAGACTAATAGTCTTAGCTAGGGTTCTAATAATAAAAATTACAAGAACTACCAATTTTTAATCATCATGCACCTCTATTTCAATACCAATTTGTCACTTCAAGCTCCAAGTCCTTACTAAGGATTTGCTAAGTCCCTCCATTATACCTTTTATTGTCAAAATTTTCCTTATCTAATTAATATTACTAAAGCATAATGATTGGTTATCTTGTTGCTTGCTCATGAAGGTTATATCATTTATTTCCCTTTCTATTGAGTAAATGGTGTACCTGAGCATTAAACTGATAGTAAAAAGACCATGCTTTCTTAAACCTTGCATTTTACAAGTCTATTCAACTATGTCAATCCATTGATTATAGTTGCACTATAAGTTGCAAAGAGTTAGCATATGTTGCCATGTCATTAAAGTGTAATTATAATTGAAAAATAAATGGTTTATGGATTCATTTTCTTATTGGCATATTATGTACGCAGTTTAAATTCACATATGAGAAGAGTTTGTCTTTAGTCCTTAACCTTCTCTTTATGGCAAGCTACAATATGAAATAAGTTTTTGAAATATATTTTTATTCCATACTAGATGTATCCATAGATTTAAATGTTGGAGGAGGTTTGAATATGTCAAGGCATATGTTGTTGGTGAAGCATTTGGTATATGTTTAGTGCATTAATAAGAGTCCTTTGCTTTTGTTCTAGTAGATAATTTGCCTTACTATTTATAAACCTAAAAAACCTCTAGATAGATGATTTTTTTAGGTCTATTCATTTCTTTCAATGATAATACTTACCCTAGAATGGTCTGGGATGATGTTTTTTAGGTTGTGGAGGTTGTTAATAAGGTATAAAGAGTTCATCACGGCAATTGTCATACCAAAACTAGGTTAGATTTCTATTACCTATTTTGGAATTGATACTACGTCTCACTTGGTCTCTTAATGATGGAATTCGATTAAGATACCACGAGGTAATATACTTAGCCTTTATCTTTCAAATTCTTTAACCATTGAGGAATTTTAAGTTTATCCATTTAACCTAAGGAGACTCTTTATCAACTAGCAACTTCCAAATTATCTTCACCTACAGAACTTTAGTGACAATCTTAATAAGTTTAATCCCTAAAACTCCCTCAAATTTATGGGAGCAAATATCAAACCATTTAAACTTGGATCTTGTGGATTTTTCTTCCTTTCCACTCTATACGAAGTTTCTCATCATTTTTCTATAGTCTTCGTCAAATTGCTAGGAAGGTGAAGAAGTGAAGACTAATAAACATATAGGTTATTTATAATTATAATAATTAACTAAATTCTTCTTATATATCTAAAGAACTTGTTTTTCTAATTGAATAATCTCTTATGGATTAGATTAAGAATAGGTTAGCAAACCATATAGATAAATATTTTAGCTATGATAAGTATACCTAAGTATTTGAATGGGAGCTAATATTCTTGTTTAAAACATGTGAGGTTAGTGATTTATTCCCCTGAGATATAAAACCTGCTTAAAGAAAGAAGCTACCTTTTTCGTAGTTTATGAAAAGTCCTAAAAGATGTTTAAATTCAGTGAAAGTATCTACTAGAACTTTGATTAAGGCTAGAGTGGTTGCACAAACCAAAAGTAGACCATCAATAAAGGAGAGTTTGGATATTTTAAGTGTGTCATATTTATTGTGATACTTGAATTAGTTATTTTTGGCAACATTATTGGTAATAATCTTTATTAAAGCTTCAATGCATATCATATCATGAAGAGGTAGAAGGATAACTACTTATATCAACCTTTTTGCTTCCTTAAAAGTTTTGGTAAGCTCCCTATTGATAAGAATGTTATATGATAGAGTGGAGATTACACTAGTTAATCCATTTGACGAATGGATTATGAGGCCTAAAGATTGAGTTTATCGAGAATGAATCCCCATTTTGTACTATCAAAAGCCTTGTGCAACTAGTTGATACATTTCTTCTATCTACTATTCTTCTACCTGGTACAAATGCTTGCTAATAAGGGTTAATAATCTCCTTCAGTATTAGCTTTAGCCTTATGGAAATGATCTTTGAGATTACTTTATAGACCACAATGCAATATGGAATTGGTCTATTTCACCTAAAGATAAGGCATTAGGAACTTTGGGATCAAACCTATATAAATCTTGTTAATTTGTTGTAGAAGTTTCTCATTTTGAAAAAAATTCATTACTACTTTTGTGATGCTTTCCCTAGTAATCCTCCAAGTTTTTAATAAAATAATGCATAAAGCATTCAAGGCCTAGGGTTTTATAGGGGTTAAACTAAAGTAAGTGGTTTTCATTTCCAACTTGTTGATGGGCTTAGTTAACTTGATTGTCTAAGAATCAATGATTGGCTTATGAGTTAAGTTATTGAAGATTTATAAGGAACACTCAATTTAATTATTTTTACTTTATAATCCTTTGATTTATTCTATAACTAACTCCTTTATCTCATAAGTTTCAATAATTTTTTCTTTATCGGTGCTCATAAGCATAACTATTATGTTAAAGTTCCTTCTTACTAATAGGGAGTTATAAAAGAACTTGGAGTTCAATCCTTTTTTTTTAGCTATAGTTTTTAGAATTTTTGTTGGTAAGAGATATGTTAATGTTTAACAATCTAGAATAGTTTTTAAGTGCTTCTTTTTCCTTCTTTTTTAGATAATCATCTTTGGGATTACAATAGAGAAGTTTCTACATAGAATTTAGATGAGTTGGTGCATCATTTTTAGAAATTTCAATAAAGGTAAGGCACCTTTTATTGAGATCTTTAAACTCTTCCTTCGTAGCCTTTAATTTCCTTATGAATATAAAGGTAACATCATCATTGACTCTAGTACTGATACTCCTCGCTTATTCTTTAAAGACATGTATGTTTATTAAGTAGTTATTGAATTTGAAAGGACCATTTCTCTTATTAGGGTTATTAGTTATGTTACTCTTTATAGGATAAGTGAATTAAGTATATCGGCAAATTGAAACAGGTCTAATTGTCAGGGAGTAAGGAATGCCAGCTACCATTAATAAGACCTCTATCCATTAACATTTTAATTGATTGTTAGACCAAATGAAGAATTGTATTATAAATCGAAAATTTGTAAGTCCTAACTTAGTGATGCAGTCCTTAAAATCCTTATTTTAGGGATTTATTTTGACAATTTGACCCCTTAACTACTTAAACAAGAAAAGTGCAATTGAAATTGCCAAGGATTAACTATATAGCTGTAATATTTGACTGATGAATGATTGGATTAGAACAAAGTTTCTTCCTCTGGTAGCCTAAATTAGGTAATAAACTATGGCAATATTAATTTCAATGTTTGAATGCAAAAGAGTTGCTTTATAGTGAAGAAATGGTACTAATAGATAGTTTTTTGGTAAAGTTCAAAGGTAACTATTATTCTACTATTGATGTGAGCTTCATTGTTATTAACCAAGCTCTAGTTTGTCTTAAAAAACTGAAGACTTTCTTTAAATTTAGCTGATTTTATTTCAGTCTCTAAATGACCAAAAAAATATAAGCTTCTTGTTAAATATATAATCTTATAGGACTTATTATTTTATATGGTTATTCAACCCCCTTAAATTATAATCTATGATAGACATAAGTTGGAGAGGAGAGGGCTAACATTAGGCTTCTTCTTTAGTTTCCTCTTAGGTTTTTGTTAGTGCCAATAGTAAATCCTTTCGAGGTCAAGGGAAATCTCCTAGTTCATGGTTGTTTCTTTAATTTCCACTTATAGTTGTTCTTCTAATTGCTTTTCCTCTACTATAGGCATTAATAATTGATCTCTTTGCATTATTAGACTTTTTAAGAGAACTTTTCGTTAAGATTTAGGGGTTGTTCATTGCCATTGCTTCTTTGGGTTCTATAGCAAGAGCCTCTTCTTCAATCTTTTTTGCTTCCTCCCTCATCAATTCAGGATAAGTACCTTATTTAAACAATTTTCCCATTGGTCTCCATACTACTTTCTTATTCAAGGGAGCAAAAAACGATCCTTACTAATGGAAATAGTGAGATTTAATATCAATATAATAGGACCAAAGTTTATTTTATCATGACAAGTTTGATTAAAAAAACACAAAAATGCAAGAGAAGGTTATGAATTGCCTCACTCTTAAAATATATGGGTTGATAATAATTATATCCTAGAGTTGATCACTACTAGCAATGTAACATCCCGTCCCTATACTAAGGGCTAGACCCTTAAGATACAACATATGTGAGATATCAATGAGGGATTAAGAAAAATGCATCTCATGTTTATGCATACTTTAGCATACATGCAAGTAAATTTGAATTATTTTGCACACATTTAAATGACTGTACATGCACTCATTGACATTTTCTAGGTATAATTGGTTATTAATGTGTTTATATTGAGAATTATGAATTATTTGTATTGAAAACCGATTTGGAGAAGTATAAATAGTTGGATTAGAAATTTGGTGAATTCTAGGAGAAATTTTTGAAAAAAAATGTTAGGTATTACTGGACTAGGAAAAATGTCAAGTGGCCAGTAAATTGATGAATGGAATAGAAATAAGAGTTAAATGATATTGAAGAAATTTCATAGATGACTTTAGAATTTGTGAGAAAATGACTTTGAAAAATTGTAGACAATTGTGGCAAAAATTGATGATTATTGAACTACTTAAAGAAGACAATAGTTAAAGCTTTAGAAGTTGGACAAGTGTCCATGTCTTAAGCCACGGTTCTCTTAATTTGCAAGACCAAGACACTATTCTTGTCTTAAAATATCTTCTCCGTGACTTTCTTCATTTTCTGGAAGCTTCATTACTTTCAGAAATCTCTCACCCTCACAACACAAGTCTTACTCTCACTTTTCACTTTCTATCTCATTTT
>JAOQMP010000006.1:36196739-36211005 GCA_027563575.1 Erythroxylum pedicellare
TTCCCCACTTGGCTTCAAGGAAGGTTATCAAGCTAAGTAAGAAATAAAAATGGAGTTTTTAAAGCCCATGATTAAATTTTGGGCTTGCACTAATTAATGGTTAATTAGAAGCCCAAATATACATTTAGAAATAGGCTAGACTTTGGTTTAATTTGATTAATTAGATTAATTAAAACAAAACAAAACTTTTAAAGAAAGGAGAAGGAATTTCAGTTTTATTAGGGCTGAATGTGTAGCTGCACATTTAACATTAAATTGCTAAATAAAGATGGTATTTATCATGGTTTATCATCATTAAATGAAGTTATGAACTTATCAATAAATGGTTTAATGGTTATCTTTTAATGGTAGCATGTAACCTATTAGCATTCATTGGATTAAAGAAGAAAGAGTTATATTGGATGGACCATCTTCCTCCTTTCATCATCAAAAACTGAAATTGATAGGTCTCATACGAGGTGATTGGTCTTTTTATATATCCATCTTAAAATAAATGAGAAGTGTCTCATTTAATGGCTTCTTTATCTTTGATTAAAGAAAGGTATGATGCATTGGATGCTCTCTCTTCTTTCCTTTTCATGCATAACTAAAATTGGTGTGTGTAAGAAGGTGTTCTTGCATTGTTTTGACCAACTCTCTCCTCTCACCTATGCATGGTAGAAACCTAGAATGAGAAGTGTCTCATTGTTTCCTTCTTTCTTCTAAGAAAGTTCTCCTCCAAACATTTCTTCTCCTTTATTAGTAAAGGATCTTGTTAACCACCGTTGTCCAAGAAGAACAAGTGGTAGATCAAATTGGTTGAGGATACAACAACAAAGAGAGGAAAGATTGACAAAGGTAAAGCTAGGGTTGGTTACAAGAAGAAGGAGAGGATAGCAGAGCGAGGAGTTAAAGCTGTAGTGAAAGAGTCGGTAATAATCTCTATCTTGTTTATATTAATTATTATCCTTATACCATATCATGTATAGATTGGCATGATGATTTGGATATATTGCTTTCGCTGCAATTTAGATTTCTAAAAAGTTTTGAAATCTACCGTTTTCTCTAAATATGATATGCTTTCTTTTTCCGATCCAACAATTGGTATAAGAGCTAATTTTCTTATGCATGATTTCGGTTCCTATATGTGATGCATAGGTTGGCACTCTTTTTTTTATGTTGCATATTTTTATTTGATAGAATTATATATAGTATATGTTTTGCTCTTTTGGTTGTCCATAGATTCTAAAGTTACCTTGTAAGTTTTGTTCATTTGGTCTGTAACAAAGAGGGTGGCCCATCATCGTCATGTTTCCTCCTTGGTTTAATCTTTATGTTTTGTTTGATTATGTAATGTACAAAATCACGTAATGATGAAGATGAAGAAGCCATGGATTGAAGAAATGAAGAGGTAAAGTTTCGGTTTTGAGTATGGTGTCTTAGCTAAATTTTGGATTGTAGAAAACAAAAGTGCTGGAATTTTGTTTTAACAAAATTTTGTTTTTTACAAGTGCTGGAATTTTTATGTCATATTCATAAGTTTCGGTTTTGGTGAAAAACAAGTGCAAATTTTTGTTTTCTTTCGGGTAAAAATTTGATTTTATGAAAATCAAATTTTGTGTTGAAAAATAAAGTCATTACACACTTTTTACTGAATGGGCCAGATCATATGAGTGAAGAGTTCGAAGTGGAAGATCCAAGTCCAAGAAGAATATTTTGGGCCTAAAAGGTTTGTAATTATTTTTATGTTTCTAGGATGGACAATCAAATGTGGCTTATTATTTCATATGATGAATGGATAAATGAATGCAAATAATATGTGATATTATATAATTGCATGCCATTTAGAAAATTGCCAACCCTAGGCTTTGCCATGCATTCATTATGTATGAGATATATAATGAAACAACATAGGATAGACATAAATTGCATCTAAACAAGATCGTATTTATTAAAACTTAAAGCCCAAAAAGATTAAGTGGGAGAGGATGCTTATGTGAGAGTCAACGGTCTCTATATGATGGCCCATTTGTATGTGGTGAAGTGTTACTCCCCACCAAACGGCATGAATCCTAAATCTTGCAAGGTTTGGGTCTCCTTAGGGATAAGTCCACTCATTGGTAGCAAATGTGACCTTCCACTAAGGCATGGTTTTCAAGTACCTTTAGTGGATGGATCAAATGGTTACACACTCAATATATTTTATCAATAACTTGCCACCATAGCTCTATTGGAAAAAGTACAAACCAAATTATAGCACTTCTCGAAAAATTAGGCATGAAGATGCTTAGTAGTTTTTTGAGTGGGAGGGTCCCAGTTTTTCCTTTAATGGATAAGATGGCCCACCATCACTTAGTCCGTTATAGATAAGAAAAATAACTGTCTTATAAAGATTTAAATATTTTTTAAACTTTTGTTAAATCTATCATCATGCATACATGCATCATGATTTTATACAAAGTTCAAATTTTCTTTACTAGTATGCTCATTCATTAATAATTTATTTTTTAGACATTATCACCACAAAATGAATCCACTCATATTGCTCTTGACTAACAAGTAATTAGAAAATGGAGATAATTTTAATGAATGGATACGTAACCTTGACACTGTTTTTTTAATATGAACGAATTTCATAGGTATTAATTGAAAATGAGCCTGCACCTCCGGGTGGAGATTCAACTCCTAAGCTCATCCAACAATATAAGCGATGATAGAATGCTGATAAGACTACTAAGTACTATGTTTTAGCTTCTGTTAGCGGCATGTTGCAAAAGCAAATTACTTGTATGAAAACTGCTAGTGCCATGGTCCATCATCTACATAAGATGTTTCGTGTGAAGACCAGGTCTATAAGGGTGACAGCTATCCAAAACTTTCATAATCTTAGACAAAAACCTAGTGAACTGATGCTTGGGGTAGACATGGATGCGAAAAATCAAATGATTATGATCATCAATAACTTAAACTCATCTTTTCAATAGTTTAAGTTGGATAATAGGCTCAATAGCAAGGATTACACCTTGAGTGAGTTAATGAATACTCTTTAGAGTACAGAAGAGATATTAAATATCAAGGCTCATGGTCCAGAAGCTAATGTAGCGTCTTCTAAGCCCAAGGGTAACGGCAGGCAAAAGAAGAAGGGTCTAATGAAAAAGAAGGCCAAAGAGAACACCAAGGGAAAATATTTTGACTGTGATGAGATGGGCCACTGGAAATAAACTGTGCAGTTTACCTTGAGTCCTTCAAAGGCAAACAAGGTATGGGTTACTTAAGTTTGTTACGAACTAGAAATATGTCATATTTATCTGATTCTTGGATATTATATTTAGGAGCCACTAACCATGTTTGTAATTGTTTGCAGGGGTTCTAGCAGAGAAAAAGACTACTTAAAGGCTAGCAGCAGATAGATCCTATGTTTCAGCAGAATCAGTGGGAGTCATTATTTTAGATTTTCCTAATGGTCATAGGTTATATTTGGATGATTCATATTACATCCCAATGATTGTAAGGAATATGATATCTGTTTTTTGTTTAATAAAATCTAGTTATTCCTTATATTTTGAAAATGTTGTTTCAATATATAAGAAGAAGGACTTTCTTTGCAATGCAACAATTAAACAGGGATTGTTCTTTATAGAACCTATTACAGGCTCACTAAACACCACATAATTGATAAAACCAAGACAATCTAATGTCTGTAGCATTAATTCAAAATATCTGTGGCCATTAAGAATGGGTCATATCGATCAGAAAATACTTGATAGGTTAGTAAAGGATGGGATCCTTATAGGCTTGTATAATGATCCATTACCCACCTATGAATCTTTTATTGAAGGAAAAACGACTAAGGCCTCATTTTTTTCTAAAGGAAACCAATCTGAATTCATGTTGGATCTCGTACATACTGATGCATGTAGGCCCATGAATGTACAAACTATAGGAGGTTATGAATACTTCATAACCTTTATAGATGATTACTCTAGACATGGCTATTTGTATTTGATGCATGAAAAGAGTGAGTACTTTGAAAAGTTCAAAGAATTCAAAGTTGAATCTAAGAAGCAGCTAGGCAAGCCATTAAAACAACTTCAATTGGATTGAGGTGGTGCGTACTTATTTGGAGAGTTCCAACAATATTTAATTGATAATGGAATTGATTCCAACCTTTCAGCTCCTCGAACACCTCAAAAGAATGGTATAGGTAAGAGGAGAAATAGGACTCTATTAGAAATGGTAAGATCAATGATGTCCCATACTAGCCTTTCAGAATCATCATGGGGATATGCCATATAAACAACAACTTATCTTCCTAAATTTGCTTCATCCTAATCAGTGCCTAACACAACTAGGCAATTGTGGACTGGCCGAGTGCCTACATTGCGACACTTAAGGACTTAGGACTACCTAGCCCATGTTCTAAAGTCTGAATCCACAAAGATGTAGTCAAGGTTAAAAGTATGTTTGTTTGTAGGATATCCTACAGGTACTCGAGGGTATTATTTTTACTATCCTTAGGACATAAAGGTATTCGTATCAAGAAATGCAACCTTCTTAGAAGAAGAGTTTGTGATAAATCACAAAGGAAGCAGTGGAGTGTACTCAAAGAGTTAGCAATTTCATCCAAACCAAGAGTTGATTTGGATATAGCATAATAAGATGTCAAAATGGACTTAAGAGTTAAATCGGAAAAGAAAACTAAACATCAAATAATGCCTAGACATAGTGGGAGGGTTATGAGACAACCAGACAAGTATCTAAGTCTAAGAGAAGGCATTATAACCATCTCAATCTAAGAAGAATCGGACCCCATTACTTATACATAGGCTATTAATGATGTTGATGCAGAAAAATGGCTAAAGGCAATGAAATCAAAAATAGATTCCATGTATGCCAATGAATCTAGGAAAGGAGGATATAGACTATGAGAGACATTTTCTCCAGTTGCCATGCTTAAGTTCATCAGAATTCTTTTGACCATAGCAGCCTATGTTGATTATGAAATATGGTAAATGGATGTTAAGACCATATTTCTTAATGGGGATCTTGAGAATACCACTTATATGGCCCAACCAAAAGGATTCATTGAGCCAGGTAATGAGCATAAGGTATTCAAATTGTAGAGGTCTAGTTATGGGCTTAAGCAAGAATCTAGGTCTTGGAACATTAGATTTAATAAGTCTATCAAAACTTATGGGTTCTTACAAAACCAGGATGAGCCTTGTGTCTTTACAAGAAGGTAAGGTTACTTTCCTAATCCTATATATTGATGATATTCTGCTAATTAAGAATGATGTAGGATTGTTATCTATGGTTAAGGGATAGCTGAACGTACAGTTCTCAATGAAGGATTTATGAGAGGCTAGTTATGTTTTAGGGATCAAACTTATAAGGGATCGTAAGAACAAACTGATAGCCTTGTCTCAAATAACCTACATTGAGAACATACTCAATAAGTTTCCCATGCAAGATTCCAAAAGGCATTTCACACCTACTAGACATGGAATCAAACTTTCAAAGGAGCAAGCACCTAAGACCCAAGAGGAGATTGAGCGCATGCATAACATTCCATATGCTTCGGTAGTTGGAAGTTTAATATATGATATGCTTTGTACTAGACAGGATATTTCTTATGTAGTAGGACTAGTAAGTAGATTTCTGTCCAATACAGGAATAGAGCATTAGACTGTGGTAAAGTGCATATTGATGTATCTTCGTTGGACGAAGAACTTAATGCTTGTTTACTCTAAAAGTAACCTTATTTCAATTGGATATATAGATTTTGATTTCCAATCAGATGTTGATTCATGGAAATCAAATTCTAGTTCTATATTTGTTTTAGGAGATGGAGCCATAGTTTAGAGGAGTGTCAAGCAATCTTATGTTGCTGATTCGACTATTGAGGTTGAGTATGTTGCTGCTTGTGAAGTAGTCTAGCTTCACAAGTTCCTAAATGATTTGGAGATATTTCCTGAGGTAGAAAAGGCCATTACACTTTATTGTGACAATAGTGGGGAAGTGGCTAATTCTAAAGAACCTCGAAACCATAAAGTTGCCAAACACATTGAGAGAAAGTATCATCTAATAAGGGAGATAATAAAACATAGTGAGGTGAATGTGGTAAAGATTCCCACAGATAAAAACCTTACTGATCCATTCACAAAGATGTTGTCTCAAAAGAATTTTGAGGGTCACCTAGAAGGGATGGGAATGAGGGATATGTCAATCTTACTTTAGGGAAAATGGGAGATTGTTAGAGTTATATAAATATAGTTCCCTGGAAAGTAAGTGTATTTACTTATAACTTAATTTTCTTACAATTACTTTTGTAATGAAAATATCTATTATTAATTTGATTTTATTTGTGTGAGCATTATGTATCTAGTTATAAGGTATCGAGATTCTTTTTAAAGTAATATATATATATACATAGAGATGTATAGGAAACATGTATGTTATTAAAATCTAAAATAATTAATTCATAGTTGAATAATCAAGTTGGTCGTTTGATTATGGTTTAGATTGTAGTGTTGCGATTTATCTCTGAGTAAGTAAAATAGTTTACTTCAGGAGAATGATGAGTTTCATATCATGATAATAGTTTACTATTGATAATGGCTCAATTAAATGAATCTAGAATCAAGTATGTTTTCAGGAATAAAGTGGGACATTACTTTAATCTTGAAACATACAACTTAAGCATTTGTTTATTATAGACCATAATCTTGATGAGTGGTGAACACATATATGTTTCACTATAAGTTTTGATATGATAAAAATGGAATTTTACAAAGCATCAATCCAGTGTTTGCATGTTAGAATTATTAATTGAAACATGCATCCTGTGATATTTACTCAAATAAAGAGTTTATAGTGATATTATCGCTTCTAAATGTTTTACGGAGATTGGTGATTAAACAAACGCCAATAGTTTAATCGACTCGCTACCCATCAAGTCTTAATACCAAGATGAGATCTTGTGTGTTAATCACCATATAGAGTAAAGCAGGAGATCTTGAAGGAAAAACTAACATAAGGCCAAAACAGTAAATTTACCCTTTACTGTGCGGATGGCTATAATATGGTTCATATTAAAGTTTGCAATTGCACATCTTATTTGAAACATGTGTTTTCATAATATTTAGTAATTCAAGAGTCCAACTAACTGTCTTTAGTGGAATGACATTTAGTCAATAAGATGGAATTAATTTTAATAAGATTAAATTAATTTTGGGCTTATTGAAGCTTGAATTATATAAGTCTAATTAGATTCCCTGTTTCATTTCTGGGAAGGTTATCCAGCAAAGCTAATACAAACAGAGGTTTTAAAGGTGATGATTGAATGTTGAGCTTACTTTAATTAACATGCTATATCATCATTAAATGGAGTAATGATCTTATCATTATATGGTTTAATGGTTGTCTTTTAAAGACAGCATATCTAGCTTCCCACTCCCGCAAGACACGTACCTGACATCCCGTATGATATCCGAGTACGTGCCCCGCGAGGGTTGTGTGCTAGAACACTCAATCAGTCAAAACTCAGTACAATTTTTTTATAACCCACAAACATAATATAAGAAAATTAATAACCAAATCGGACCCACTTTATTTGTAAACTTTTTCAATCATAACAATACAATCAATAGAAATTAGCTATTTGGGCCCTTTCATAAAAACAAAACACTTTAGTCATAAAGTCTTTACATTTCAACATAAATCGTATAAACCCTTTTACAAAACTTTTGGAGTAAATAATTTGATTCAAAAGTTGCGGAATATATAAGTCCATACAAAATGAAAGAAATAAAATGCAGATATGAACTGATCCTTACCTCTATCTCTTACTTGCATGCTATAGGCATACTCCCGTTTTCCTAACGGGGTATTCTTCTGATCCTGAAAGATACTTGCAAATTTTGGGTGAGTTTCGTGAACTCAATGAGTGACCATTATTGATGGCACACCCAGTCATATAACACATAATTCTCATTCACATCATTCATATTATGCATATGTAGTGCATATGAGACCCACTTTCCATTTATTTCTTTATTGTGACCGAGTACCTAAATTGTCCTGTATCCATTGTGGATAACGGGCTTATTAAATGTTAAGCCTGAGGCTCTGAATCACTTTTTGATCTCGAGGCTCTTTTCACACTTTAAGCTTTAAGCTCTAAATCACTTTATGAGCTTGAGGCTCTTTTCACACTTTAAGCCTTAAGCTCTGATCGGTGGCTAATTTAGTCACAACTCCCATTATCTGATTATGCATTCATGTATGGAATGCATCTCACATTTTTAATCAATCATATCATGGAACATTTAGTTCGGCACACTCACATGCAAGTAGCACTTCAATATCTCTTCCATATTTCATAATCATCGAACCTCCAATCCAGAATTCATCACAATTAACCACATTCATATAAGGATTTAGTAGTCAATCAATATAAAAATTCAAAAAAAACAAACAATAAAATTAGACCATCTAGGTCTACTCATAGTACGCTCCAGATTAGCATTTACTTCCAAATTCTAGAAACGCTTGAATGCGAACATTTAACTTGCACAACCCATTTATGCAACACACGCGTTGCACACAAACTAATAATTGAACATTTATAAGCATTTATTTATGCACAATTGTATATATAGACTATGTACAATGCATGCTCAATAACAATCCCAGGTATCTTTCCATCAATTTTGACACAAAATCATTCTCATATCAAAACTCATCTAAGTATAATTTATACTTAGGTTTATGCCTCACTAAAACCATTGAAATCACAATTCATTTCTCATTGTCTTACTTTCATATTTTTCTTAGGCACACTTTTAGGTCTACTGTTCATGTTCAATCAGAAGGTGAAATTGATGTAATTTGATCATACTCTCTTATATAGAAGTGTTCCCCTATGTCTTATGTTTCCATTGACACCAAAATCACTCAATTTGATTCAATAATTTGGAAGATATACTTCAAACATTTTTGGGGTGTCCTTATTCAAAAATAGTATACTATGCACAACTTCTATCCAGAATTTGAACATGTTAGAGACTGAATCATAATTCTACTTCTTCAGATGATTTGTAAGCCTATATCTCTAGCTTACTCCAAATCAAAAATCATCTTATTTGTAATCCTACAGATCCAAATATAATCAAAATACTGAAGTGTGTTCAGTAAGATATTCCTATTTACAATGTTCAGTAAGATATTCCTATTTACACTGTTCCAACAGTTTCAACACTTTCATTTAATCAATCTCTTTCAATTAAATTCATAATGTTACCAATGTGTGTGGAGAGATAGAATAATGTGTTAGGAATCTATTGGTTCAAGAATCAAGTCATTTGAAGGTCTAGAGAAGAAGTTATGGTCAAAAGAAGCAAGATTGTTCAATAAAAAGGAAAATCTCAAAAGCAACATCATGCTTAAGCACGAGGATGCAAATCACCCTTAATTTCCAAAGTCACCGTCGTGCTTATGCACGACAGTGCAATTTCGCTATACCCAAAAGTCACCGTCGTGCTTATGCACGACAGTGCATTTTGCCTTAAATCTGCATTTCTTCTTCTTCTTCTTCACCTAATCTCTACTTCAAACCTCCATAACTTTTGATCTAGAACTCCAAAAATTGCAAACTTTATATCAATGGAAAGCTAAAAGAAAGATATACAACTTTTATGAAGATAATTTTATCAAAATCTATCTAAATAAATAGAGTAAATTCATGGAATTTCATATCAAAATTTAACCTCTTAACTATTCATTCTCATTAAACTTCTCATGTGACTTCCATTACAAAAATCCAACACTTCAATTATTATTTCTAGTCTTTTTACTCCATTTCATTCAACTCATTTACCATAATTTCACACTACCCCTAAATATGCAAATTTATTCAAAAACCATCGAAAGCCAAAAATAAATGGTTTATCATATTCATGTTCTGCCACCATTCTCTGCATTTTCAACTGTTGCCCATATTCTCTATTTTCTTTTCAACTTTCATTTATACACTCATTCCCATCTCAGACCATCATTTTACAACTACTCTTCAACTCAAAAATCATTTTCTTGATCATCTTTAGGGCACTCACGTACTCACGTATACACACACACATATATATACATGCACAGTGAATAGAAAATAGGCCATATCAGCATATCACCTTTTTATACTATAATTTTCTACACTAATCTTATACATCATTTCCTTTCTATTTCAAACTCCAAAAATCATTTCTACATCACCTGATCACTAATAATCCATCAAATACTAAATAACAATATATCCATATTTTCCCATCCTATTTACACAGTATTCATGAATATACACGTAAATCACATGTTCATGCAGATGATAGTAATTCATTAAATTTATTTCATAAATCTATAACTCTAAAGAATTTACTTAATACTTACTTGTTAAAAACTTCAAGATCTGCAACTATTCCAAAGCCCTAACTCCATGCAAATTCACATATTCCACTGTACAATATGACCAGCTTCTGGTTTTTCTTAGGGTAGAAGATACAATTAGCAGTATGGAAGTGGTGTGGGATATGAAAATAAAGAAAACTCTTGGAAGGTATATGATGAAAAACTCTGTGTATTGGGAGGAAATTTGAAGAAGGTGGCTACGATGAAGGTAACTGGAAATAACACTTAGCCCCTTTTTTTTAACTCTCAGATAACACCACTCACTTTCTACAAATTTATAAAAGCAACTAGCTAAGTCAGTGACACTTGTCACTTTTCTAATGTTTAAGCTCTAACTAAGGCCCTTTGGAACTAATTCCTTTAACTCTCACCTTTACATCACAATTGTCTCCAATATTCTTTTGATTCCTTTTTCCTATTTTCCCTAAAATCCATAATTTTCGAAATTATTCCTAAATTCATGAAAATTCAAAAATATACCAATTCCACTAACCAATAAAATAAATTTCAAAATTCTCAAAAATAACACAACTCAATCCAATTATACCAGAAAATATCCATAAATGCATGTACAATTATTTTCATGTGCAAAATTTCAATATTCATGTATAAGTGTATGACATTTTATACATGAGCATGAAAAATGCATTTCTAATCTCTCATTAATCACTCATATTTACTATTCTAGCCTCCCCGTAGGTAATGGGATGTTACAACTTGACCATAGCCATGTAAGGGACTGTGTAAGTCCCTATAACCATGTACAAGTTGAAGGATATTTCTTCACCCTTATTGAGGTTAGACACGCCCATATGGTGATGAACATAGTCATGTCCATAGACTGTATAAGTGGTTGGAACCATGTTTCTCCATGATTGTTGAATAATTAAAGAGAAATTAAAAGGCATGATCACTATATACAACAATGTGGTTAATAATGTCCAATACAAAAACCCTAATTACAAAGTATAAAAGGCAAATAAGAAGGACAATTAAAGGAGTTGGAGTTTTAAAACATAGTTTTGAACTTTAGAGTGGCACATACTTGAATATTGACTCTGACATTCGAATAGAGAGCATATTTCCATCAAAGTTTAAGTGAATTTTATTAAAGAAAGTGGGATATATAATGAATTATCTTATTTTTAGTTCTTATTTTGAATCCTTAATTATGTTTTATATTTTTATGAACTAAATTCATTTAGTGCTTAGGTTAGATGAACCTTAGGGATTTTGTGGCTTGATTCTTTAATTAATGAAATTTGATTTTGACTCATTGGAATCAATTATATGTTTTGATTATGTCTTAAAGTGATATTTCTGGGAGATTGGTTCATGTATGATTTCATGCACTTGAGATTGAGATGTCCTCTGTAGAGACAAGATAATATAAATCTTCTAGGTTAAGGTTAAACTTAATAGTGAAATTTACAAATTAAATAAAGTAATTTTAGAAGTTTTAACTAGAAAGAGATTTTAGTTAATCAATCTAAGATTAGGTGTTGATATTTGATAATCTTGAAAAAGATATTAACATAAAATAAGAATTTTTAAAAGCCAATTATCTTTAATTAAATTGTTGATAAAGGGTTAATAGCTTAAAAAATCTTAAGGGAATTCATTATCTAAGTACGACTTATTTGATTTGGTTAATCTTTGAGTGACTTGCATTCTTAGTTATTATTTATGTTGAATTTTAATTTAGTTTTCTAGTTTTAATTAAACCATCACCTTATTTTATCAATCAAATAATATAAAAGAGGCATGCACTGATAGTTATAGTTCCTATAGAATTGACATTCGATATTGACTATCACTATACTATAGTTCGATGGGTGTACTCACCTTTGTAAATATATATGGTAGGATTTGATATCATTAACCAAAATCAATCAAGATATTATCAAATTCACTATACATAGACTGAGACTCAAGTTTTGGGATATACTTATAAGTAGGACACTAACACGTAATTCATTAGTTTTCATGTTTGTATTCTTCAACTTGACAAGCTCCCTGCATTTGTTTAAGCTCTCGATGAAGGAAGTTCACATTTTCATAATGTCAATACTTGAAAGACTTGCTCTTTAATAATTCATCACAAGCATCCACCTTGTACTTCTTACCAATTAAATACTCGTTTTGGTTGCGAGCTTCTGAATTTAGCTTCTCATAATTTATAATCCGATTATGAATATTTCCATTAAGGGCCTTTAAGTTTTTATTTTTGGCCACAAGTTCTCGCGTTAACTCCCTCACAATATATAATTGTTTCAAATAGGTAAAACTAGCACTTAAAAATAGTTCAACCTAATATGAAGTTCTAATCAACCATATGTATGAGATAATTTGTCCTAATCAAATGATGATCCTATAATAAATGAAGGAACAACTTGGATAAAAGAAAACAAAAGTGAAAAGTGATGCTTGACATCACTTTTTAAGCTAAAATAAGTGAGGGGATTATTAAGGCTAAGTGTAAGTAATGTCAGAACTTGCCCATTAGAGTTTTGAAAGGAGGAACCTCACATTTAAAAAGGCATATAGCTATAAGTAAGCAAAGAACAGTGGTATATGGAAGTTAGATGTTTCTAATGCCTAATCTAATAAAAGATAAATAGGTGACTATCATAACTTATAATTTAAAAAAATCTAGTTATTTGTTAATGAGGTTAATTTTTAGGCATGAATATCCACTTTTAATTGTAGATCGTATTGACTTCACAATGTTTGTTACTTTATTTCGACTAACTTTTTGGTTACTTACTCGTAATACTAATAATAAAAAATATATTTATAATTTATGATGCATGAAAGAGTACAATGTTGAAGATGTTACCAGGTAATGACATACAATTAACAATCACATCAAACATGTGGATATGTGAAAATCAAAAAATGGTTATGTTGTTATCATATCACATTATTTAATAACATTTGGACTTTATATAGTTACATCATGAGGAAAATAATGTTTAAGAAAAATATTTTGATAAAATTTTATACTAATTTTCTTTTGTTTTTAATATTTGATCTTTGAATTTACATATAAATTGTAGGTTAATTTATGGTCCGATGTCTCATACAAGTGACGGATTAATAGGTGTACTGATTGATTGTTTGATGGACTGAAGCATCAATACGAAATTTCCAAAAATATATTTAGACAATTGTTGTACAAATAATGCTATAATTGAGTAAGTTTAAGTTGGGAGCTTATTGATGAATGAGAGAATTTTTCGTATTCATTTTTAAGTGAATATAATGAATTTATTATTAAGGATATGTTGGACATCGTCAAACAAGAGATGAAAGTAATTTGAGATAGTATTGTACATTGGAATGAAACATAAAAAATTACGGAAACATCAAGAAAACTATGCATTCCTACAATAGAAAGTTATGCCTAAATTGTACAACAAGGAAGAGTTCTACATTCAAAATTTACAAGGAGAGTCTTTTCATGTTTAACATTGTCACTTTCTTTTGGCACAAAATATCCAATTGCTCTTCTTCTTCTTCTTTTTGACATGTATGAGATCAAAATGGCAATATATAATTGGGTATCATCTCCTAATAAAGTGATTCAAAAAATAATAGATATGATAAGATAACTTTTTATAATTAATATAATGTAGTCCATAATGCCATGTTAATTAATTTTATTTTTTGATTAGAGAAACAAGCTAATTGCAATTGAATACTATTTTTGTAACTTATATAGTGATTAAGCTTTAATATAAGTTCATATCATTAATAATAGGTAAAGAGTTTGATATCATTAACAATAGGTAAAGAGTTTCACATCATTAACAATAGGTAAAGAGTTCAA
>JAOQMP010000006.1:36228555-36245303 GCA_027563575.1 Erythroxylum pedicellare
TTTTAACTTCTTTTTCAATATCCTTTAAACGTACTTCTTTATAATTTAAATTTTTTTTACACATTCTTAAATTATCTTAAGTAAAATTGCTTATATATAATAATTAATACTTCAATTTATTAAACAAATTCATAATAAAATAATAATTAGTTTCTAGAAATAATAATTTAAAATTTTCAATTAAAGTATAAGGAGATAAATAGATAATCTAAATTTTGACAATTATAATTTATTAATAAGATTAAATAAATTTATTATTTTAAAGATAAAATATTAATTTTTTTAACAATAATAATTTAAAATAAAATTTTTCATTAAAATATAAAGAGATAAATAAAAATATATATTTTTTGAAAAATATAATTTATTAGTTAAGTTGTGTAAGAAATTTGAAAAGAAAAAGATCATTGAAAATTGAAAAGATTTTTGAAATATATCTCTTAAAAATCTCAATTTGCTAATGTTAAAAGGTAGAGATTGACAATGACAAGACAAGGAGTTACATAGGTTGGTGTGTAAGAGATGATCTCACCTGAAGGGAGGAATAAACTTTACCATTTTGGGTCCCATATGCTCTGTTGGATCCCCGATGCCTTAACATATTCTACTTAACTAGTTTTCTAAGAAAACCAACGAGTTTTTCCAAGAAAAGTTTTGATTTATTGCCTAATCGACTAATTTTTCCTATAAAAATTATAACCGTAAACTAGATCAAAAATCAGACCAATTTGTATTTATTTCGATCAAGCCGACCGACCCAATCTAATTTTGAAATTATTGCTAAAAAGCTTTTAAGAGAGTTCATTATATTCGTACGCTTATGAGCATAATATAGCCCTATAGCACATTGTATAATCAAGAAAGGTGTATTTTGAGTTGTATTTGAGTAATTAATATATCAATTGAGAGAGCAATTAATTTTTTTAGGATTCTTCTTCACCCATAACAAATAAGATTGTAAAAAGGTTCCTTTTCATCTTAAGAAAGGAAGATGTGCAAGGGTTCTTCTTTACCCAAAGGAAGATGTATAGACAAAAGGTTTATCTTTTTCTATTAAAAAGATGATAGTAAATTCCTAATTGGAGATTAGGAAGTGTACATAGTTCAAGAGTTGTTTAGACAAACTCCTATAAACATATTTTGTCTCTCTTTCTATACTCTTATTTATTATTCTTGTAACTTTTTATATGAATTTTTCATAATTATTCATTTGAATAGGTAATTCATTTATTAATTTTTAAATAAAAACTAAATAAAAACATTTCATGTTCTCTTATGTGTCATCCAAGGACCAACAATTATTAGTAAAGCTTATCTCATTCATTGCAAATAGATTTTTAAAAAATTTTGAGTAAAGATTATCATCGCACAACTTTCATCACTTCTTAGCTACGACAACCAAGAAATTAATAGATTTCAATTTTTCAATGGAAATGATTACTTGTTTTAAAGAGCTTAAACGGAATTTTTTTACATAGTTAAAGATTTTGATCTATGGTAAATTATAGAGAAGATTAAGTGGAACACAATTGATAATAGGCTCATTATATTAAATACTAATGCAATATATATTTTATCTTCTATATTAGATAGAAATGTGATTTATAAAGTTTCAATGTATCAAAATGATCATCATGTTTCACATATATTTGATCTTACATATGGTAATGGTTTTTATAATGATATTAATGTTAATAATATAACTCATGATGAGCTTGATGAGAATATAAATAATAATTAAGAATGGAGTGAAGAGAAGGAGAAGAAGGACCAAAAGAAAATTAGAGCACTTAAAGCTATATAAGATAATATTACTAGTTTAGAGAGTGAGAAATCCAAAAGTATGATAGGAAATACATGTTTTATGGATAATACTAATTAGTTACCATCTTGTTTAAATTTTATGATGTTAATGATGATTGTGATATTGATCTTTCATATGACAAGTTAGTTTAATTCTTATATGTTATGAGATTGGAAAGTAATAAAGTATATCCAGGAATAAAAATGATTTACAACCCTTAGATGCATGTGTGGTTAAGAATGAGAAATCGAAATATGAAATATGTGACATAATGATATATTCTAAATGTATACCTACTATTAATAATAAATATCATGATTTATTGCATGATAATAAGCTGTTATATTCTCAAAGTATCATTTTCTAAGTTCACTTTAAAAAGTAAAAAATTGAATAATATACATAGAGCCTAAAAGAGCTTAAATAATAGGGATGGAATTCGTTTTAGTTATAGAGGTCCTCTATACAATGTTAAGATAAGTTTTGGTAGGGGCAAGCAATTACATGATGAGCCTATGTCTAAATCATCACATGAGTATATTGCATCTTCTAAATATGTATAAAAATCACATGCTTATCCATCATCCTTTAGGTCCAAATATAGTTCACATTTTAAACTTAACAGACGTGTTATTTAAGGAAAAAAGAAGAATAATTTTTATGCAAAGCCATATCAGAAGAATATGCAATATTTTTCTCATTCATATAGGTTACTTTTTATTAAAATGACATGAAACAAACTCTCATTCATCATAGTCCACAATACAAGCAAAGGACATATGTTTGTGATCAATATAGGAAAAAAATTTATGAAAAGAATATATTCTATATCAATTAATTGTTTATCTTTGCCATCACACAAAAAGAGCTTCATAACCCCTACCTATCCATATTAGCTCTTAAGTACATTGCATCTAAAAAAGACCTAGAAAGGCATATATGTCACGTTCTTATAGGTAATACCCACATGATTCATATACTTCCAATCATCTTACGTGAGATTTCACTTTTATGTTGATTATGGACATGTCCATAGAAATTGCTCATTGAAACAATACTTGTTAAGTAAATATAAAAAGATATATGTTGAAAAAGGTCTAAGTACTAACCCCTAAGGACTTAAGTTTGTAAGGCTACACAGAACATATTGATTTTTTTCTTCTAGACCAACATCAAGCAGTATCAAATAAATACCAACAATTTATATCACCTTTATTGTTATCAAATAAGGAACAATAATGGAATCTCTAATTAATTTTTAAAAGAAAATTCATCAAGAGCCTTCACAAGATCCAAGTAAGAAATTGGAATAAAAAGCCTAATTATTGAACCAAGTAAGCAATAAATGAGAGAACCATTGGTGATACATAAAAGGAGGTATACAATTAATTCATATTAATAGGATTTGAACACATTGACTTAGAAAACATATTTAAAAGGAGAACACGTCATTTCATGTACCTAGGAGGAGAAAGGTGTGTATTGATCTTCAAAATTGGTACGTGAGTATTAGAATAATGGTTGTTTGCTTATAAATAACTTGATGACAAATTTTCCTATATGATAGAGTTTCTAAAAATAGAAGAGTGAATTTATTTATTTATTTTTAATTTTTATGCTTAAGGATTCACATATCATAGGCCCTTTTTAATGTTGACAAAAGGGGGGAGGGAGTGGAAATGGTGATATTTATGTTTGATCATTTATGACGCAAGAATTAAATGAAAGGATCCATTTCATATTGCTTTAGTATAAGGAGAGCTTATTTAATGTCATTTACTTTTTACAATATCACCTAATATTTTTCATCATAAAAAAAGGCAGATAGTATTGAACTAAGTGAGTTTAAGCCTATGGTTTTGATGATAATAAAATATATTACTATTAATGAATTTAATTTTTAAAATAATAATAGCTCTATTGCGATAAAATTAATTGATATATGAAAGATGAAATTCAATAGAAGGTAAAGTGAGCAATGAAATAATGGAGGAAATGAATAAGTGGAGCATATATGCAACATAAGAGAACTTAAAGGGAATTCAGGTGATTAATTAAGAATAAGGAGGAATCAAGTGCATCAAGATACAGAAATCATTGTAGTGCTTCTTTTAACATTATCTTAGTGAATTGACGGATCAATCATTATGTAATTATTACATAAAGAACATATTGTATATACTTTGTTATAACTAAGATAAAATTTTAGTTTGAGTTTAAAGAAAATGTCTTTGATGCACCAATACTTTTAGAAGACTTTTGAAATAATTTTGAATCATTTTTTGTAAAATAAATATGTTTTAGTCTTTGAAGTAATCGACTTATGTTAGAGTGAGGTCTACCTATATTAGGATTTCAAAATGCTTTATGCATTGTGTACATATATTGATCAACTAATGTAATATATTAATATACCAATGTCTTTGAAAGAGGTATATTTTGTGTGCTAAAAATTTGTGCATAAACATTGATATATTAGTCAACCAATATCGCATATTAGTTAACTAGTGATACTAGTACTTGTCATTATAATAGTTAATTTTTATTTTTAACAATCTTTTGGGATTGTTTTACTATAAATAGATCATAGAAAAAAGATCTTTGACATTATAAAGAGTTTTGGGGAGAGCGTTTCATTGTATCCATATATTTGTGAACATAATATGATTCATTTAGTGAATTATGTGATTAAGAGAGGAGTTCGAGTTATATTTAAAAGATTGATGGAATAATTAAATTGTTTATAATTCTTCTTTAATCGTAATAAAGAAGATTGTAAAAGGGTTTCATTTTTGCCCCATGCCACTATTTGTCACAAGAAGGAGGAGTGACCTTTAGGGATGTGGTTAAAACGAAGTTGGGCAAATCAAGATTGGGGTCCAAGGGGTAGAAGAAGTAAACAGTGGCAAAGAGGAGGACCATACCAATATTGAATATTAGGAGGTGTGTCAGTAGGAGGTGTCAAAAGGTGGGTGGTGGGAGGTTAAGATGATCATGTTCTGAAGGTCCGATGGTAAAGTTAAATATGGGATAAGCCTACTGAACTTTTTTGAGGCCATTTGCTAACACATCCTCCTCCTCCTCATCATCATCATACCCCGAAGTTCCGCAGTGAAGTGGGATCTGAGGAGGTCTAATAATATGCAACCTTACCTCTACATAGTAGAGAGGTTGTTTCCAATAGACCTAACATGACAGGATAATAGTGATGCAAAAAAAAACCATGAATATATATATTTATATATATATATAGATACCTAATGGTGACCCTAATCTGCTAGTACCTTACACCCTTGCAAAGACCAGATTTTCTCGTTGCTGGTTATGCTAGAAATCTTCACTGGCTGACCCCGATATTCCTACCGTTTAATACGTCCATCACGAGAATCTTTCCTCCTACACCTGTATTCGAGGCCTTGGGCTTTCGTAATCCCACGATTGTACATCATATGAGCGAATACTAAAACCTAATGAAAATGTAACTATTTAGTTCCTTACAATAATGATAATCCTACTATTTATAACATCATATTTGATACAACTAAAGAGTTTGTATGAAGTGACGTGTTGTATTATCATAGAGAGAAAAAGAGGGGGCATATTAAAGATTGGAAAAAGATCCTGCAATTGGTTATATCACTTCTCTGTCAGAAAAGAGGGTAAGGTTAGCATACCCCTCTAATAAATAGCCTCACTCACTTAAGATTGCACGAAGAGTGAGAAAGAATGCAGTAACCCGTCCAGCCCCTCAACTTGCGGAATATCTTTTTCTTAAAGATCACCTGCTTCCACCAGTCATTCACCTTCTTTGGTGAAAAACAACCTACGTCCTCTCTCTTAAATATTTGATTTGATATGATTTTAGGTTTCCTTACTAATTTTAGGAAGCTACAATGGAAGCTGTTGGAAGAGGCAGCTCTATTTCTACTCCAAACTTACTTCCACAAATCCAGGGACTTATGCTTCTACGAAAGCAGCTAGTTTTATGGAAATGCACTTCCCATCTCTGCTAAAATATATGAAAGATGGCTTGTGAAAAATCTAATGGTTATCTTAACAAAAATTGGAGAAATGTTGTAGCTTCCCTCCTTACCGACTAAAAAGCCTGTCATTTTTAGTCCATAGTAGTTAATTGCGTGATTACTCCACCTATGGAAATGCTTTAAGCTAGTGTTAAAGCTTGGTCATGTACACTTATGGGTTTTTTGTTAGAAATATATATTAGTAGACTAATATAATCACAACATTAATTTCATATGCCTAGCCACAATCGAATTACCTAATGTATATTTAATAACCATAATGGGATGGTTAATTTTCTAATTGCATTTGAGGCACATGGTAGCACCCTAATTACTATATGTTGGCCCATTAAACTATAGTCCATATCATCCATTAACAATGAGACAGTTAGCTCATTCTACCCCTTAGGGTAGAACATGTCATAATATATGACATAAGGTTAGATTGTTGAGTTATAGATATACATTGTGTGTGTATTGGGTGTGTAAGAACAAGGGTCTTCTACCATTAATCTCTCTTGCACAAGGTTTGTATTTTCTCTCTTTGATAGGTTTTGGAGAAGCATGGAGAGGGTTTAAGACATGCAAAATGTTGGAGGTATGTTTCCATAATCTTGTAATGCTCTAAATAAAATGTGATATTGGTTGGTTGATGTGGTTTATTACTGCATTTATTATAGCATGTTGTAGGTCCATATCCATTTTATAAATATTTGCTTGATCAAGATCACAAAATTGAACTTCAGGAGTCTTAGATGCCTTCATAGATTAAAAGGCATAAAACTGATGAATTGAAGCTATTTCTAGATGACATGCTTATATTGGAGTTGAACTTTGACTATGTTGGGGTGTGTTATTAGTGGCCACAGTTGTGTGTGTGACCCTTTATTTTCTCGTAACTGTGTACAATTTGAAGGACGATGTTTCGCTTATGTAGACGTCAGACAAGCTCATGTGATACTGGACATGTCCATACAAGTTTCTATGACCATGTATCTTTATAGTTGTCAATAATTAAAGTGAGTTTGAGGTACAAGGTATTAAATACACACGTGCGAGTTGTGTTTACTATAAAAACTCCAATTTTATGATATATAAAACGAAAACATGATGGATATCAATAGACATATGAAAGAGAGAAAAATGAACATGAGAGACAAGAATGTTCTTTAATTGCAAAATTTTAAGGTTTGACAATTCATAATTAGGTTAGAGTAGTATTGATTAAGGGATATCGATTTATAATCAATTCTAGAACCTTATTAGATTATTATTGTTGTATTATGATGGTGTTTCAAGTTGTGGTTAATAGCTTGGAACTTCAACTATTGTAAGTTTGCTATTTAATTAGTGAATTTTTAGTTAATTATTTGCCATGATTGGGATGCTTGATATTGGTTAATTGTCCTTGTTAATCTTGTGGGTATTATTATTTAGACCCTAACAATTGGTATTAGAGTCATAGGTATGGATAGTGATAATAGTTATATGGTTAAATTGACCAATTACTCATTATGGAGACTCATGATAGAAGATCATTTATATTGCAAAGATCTTTACGACCCAATTAATGTGGACAAAAGTAATAAAGACGATGTCTCATCTAAACTAGAAAAAATGCTAGATAAAGAGTGAAAAGATGAAACAAAAGACCTTGATAATATTAGGCAGTGTATTGGTATAAGCATACTCAATCATGTATTTGAAGAGACTAATCCATTTGAGTGGTGAAAAAAATTAGATGGTCTCTATGATGGAAAGACCGCCACTACAAGGCCTCTTTAATTAAGAAGCTTGTAAACTTGAAGTTCAAGACAGGAAAAATCAATGTTTAAACACCTTAGAAACTTTTAGGACATTATCAATAAGTCAAAAAACACGAGAATCATCCTTGATGATGAGCTAAAAGCCTTGTTCTTATTGAGTTCCTTGCTGGAGAATTGAGAACTCTTGGTTAACTACTAATAACTTTACTTCATATATTGTGCTTTCTTTGGATGTGATCAAAGAAAGTATATTCAATGAAGAGATCAGTAGAAAGGAGGTGGGTGTTGATAACATACAATCCCCTATTGTAGAGAGAAAATGAAGAAGCAAGAGTATGAGGTACCAAAGGATATGGAAAGTTTAAGAACTACTATAGATCTACAGATGGCACGGAGACTAAGACATGTCATTATTGCACTAAACCTATTCATATAAAGAAGTTTTGCTATAAGTGGAAGAGAGATAAAAAAGCAAGATCATTAAAAAGATGGGGACAACAAAAACACTACAACAATAGTTTTAAGCACAAATGATGAGGTGTCAATAATTTGTGCAACCAGTGAGTGTTTTTCATATTAGTGACTTAGGTTTTCAGTGGCTTGTTGATACATGATTCTCCTATCACTGTGTTCCAAAAAGGGAGTACTTCACCAATAATAGGAGCGGTGACTTTGAGAGAGTCAAAATGGGTAATTAGAGTTACATTAGTATTGTTGATGTGGACATCATTCGGGTTCAGATTGATGTTAGGTGCATCTTAATCTTGAGAGATGTATGACATATTCCTAACTTGTGCCTCAATTTGTTGTCTGCTAATGTGCTTGACCAAGAAGGGTATTGGCACACATTTGGGAATTACAAGTGGAAGTGATTTAAGGAAGCAATGACAGTTGCTCGTGGTAAGTTATGTTATACACTGTACAAGACATACTTGAAGGTGTGTGGTGGTGAATTGCATGCCATTGAAGAGAATACTTCTCTAAACTTAAGGCACCTTAGATTGGGATATATTAGTGAGAAGGGGATTAAGTTTCTTGCTAGTAAATCTCTTATCCTTATAAACACTACTATTTTTCTCAACCCCTATGATCATTGATTGGCCAGAAAGTAGCATCGAGTTTCTTTTTATAGAAGATTCGTTAAAAAGATTGCTATGTTAAAGTTGGTGCATTTTGATGTCTACGATTTTATTGAGGTGGAGTCTTTAGGAGTTAACAAATATTTTATTACTTTTATTGATGGTGCTACATATAAAACTTGGGATTATATGTTGAAAGCAAAAAACTATCCGTTTAAGACTTCTCAGAAATTTTATGCCACAGTGGAAAAGGAGATAAAGAGAAAAGTAAAGTATCTTTGAACTGACAATGGAGGAGAGTGCACTTCCAATGAGTTTGAGCATTATTGTCAGTGATGTGTCTCTTGTACGTATGGCAAGACAGGCTGGTGAGAACCATGCGTATGTGCAAAAGTAATGCTGAGAATGTTGCCGAGAGGGTGTGCATGGGACGCTACTATGTGGAAGAGATGGAGTGAAAGGCGTACTTGATATTGTACGTGGAGTTGAAGTAGAAGAATAGTGGGTTTAGGATATTCATTTCTTGATTCTCAAGATATTTTGCTTCTTGTTGGTTATTGATTATAAATATAGTCATGGATATCCACTCAGAGGGATAGGATAGATTACCTAGAATCTAGCTCTCTCTATCTATTTCCTATTTCCCGGTGCATTCTTACTCTATTTGTTATACATTACCCAAATTAAACATGCCATTTGGTATTAGAGCAGGTTCCTTAAAATGGAAACTAGGTAGAAATCTAATGTGGAATTTCCAAACGAGATTATAGATATGGTTGCTAAACAAGATGAAATGCTAGGCAACTTAACGGCCTTGGTTCGAACACTAGCCACTGAATTTCAATCCTTCAAAGCTTCCTCAACTGCTGCGCAACCTTCAACGTCTGCTACACCAACAGATACTCGGGATAATATCCCATTCGGTATGGCAGAAAGTGCACATACAGGAAATGGGCATTGGAAGGCATCCGTGAAGCTCTCTTTCCCTTGATTCAACAGAGAAGATCTCCAGGGATGGCTTTACCAAGCTGAGCAGTATTTTAATTACCAAGCTATACCTGAAGACTGGAAGGTTTCCCTAGCCTCTTTCCATTTGGAAGGTTAGCCTTATAGTGGCATCATTGGTACTCAAAAGACCATAGTCCTCTATCATGGCCGGAATTCACACAGGTCTTGCCACGACGTTTTAAACCAACATAGTATGAGAATCCGTTTGAGGCATTAACTTGTTTGTACAAAACAACCTTGTTGGTGACATACCAGCAGAACTTTAAGAAGCTTTCCAGTATAGTGTATGGGCTTCCAAAGGCATTCCGCTTAGGATGTTTCATTGCTGGACTACAAGATGAAGTGAGATTAGACGTAAAGATCAAGCATCCAACCTCCCTAGCTGAAGCCATTAGTTTCATTCGACTGGTTGAGGAAAAAAATTCATTACAGCGACGCACAAGTGTAGGGAACTGATTTAATCTAATAACAAGCACACGCACAGGCAAACAACCAACTGGAGTAGGGGTACTTGGACCCGACCCTACTAATCGCATATGGATACCCTCTAAGAAACTATCAAAGGTATAGGAGCGATGAGAGAAGGGATTGTGCTACTATTGTGAAGAAAAATTTGCACCAAGACATCGATATGCTCAACCTTAATTTTTTATGATTGAGGATGTGGTAGAGGAAAAGAGTGAGGAGCAAGACGATGAGTCGGTCGCGATAGTACCTGAGATTTCTCTTTATGCTATATTTGGAGCTCAAAACTCGTAAATGCTTAGGCTTATTGGTCAGATGAAAAATAAGGAAGTTATAGTCTTGGTTGATGGTGGGAGTTCCCATAATTTTATTGGGAAGAAAATTGCTTCTAGGTTCGGATTAAGTATTAAAGCTAATGGCCGGTTTCAAGTCATAATTGCCAACGATTCTTGCATAGAGTTTCTAGGGATCTTCCATGGGGTTAAAATACTGATACAAGGATGTATGATTGAAGCAGACTTCTTTGTGCTTCTAGAGATTGCAACCGCTGTGGTGTTTAGTATACAGTGGCTGGTAACCTTAGGAACAATCACAACTGATTACTCCAAATTGATGATGAGTTTTGACAAAGGAGGCACACGTTATGTCTTTAGGGGGTTAGAAAGGAAATAAATGCAAGCCTTATTAGATAAGGAATCTAATGCTCTCTTATCTAGCCGTTCTTTTAGAGAAGGATTCTTTGTCCAATTAATTCCATCAGAAGCAAATTCCACCGAATCATCATCCAAATTACTCGATATAAACCAAATATTGACCAAATTTGTGTCAATTTTTGATACTCCAAGATCAATTACACCGAATCGATCATATGATCGTAGGATACCATTGATACCCAATTCCCAACAGTCAATGTTCGTCCTTATAGATACTCCTATTATTAGAAGGCAAAAATTGAGAAACAAGTACAAGAACTCTTAGCTATAGGTCTTATTTAACCAGGTACGAGTCTATTCTCGTCTTTAGTACTCTTAGTTTAGAAAGCGAGTGGTGAGTGGAGATTTTGTGTGGATTACGGAGCCTTGAACGCCATAACCATCAAGGACAAGTTTCTAATTCCTGTCATAGACAAACTCATGGAATAATTACATGGAGCATGCCATTATTCCAAGGTGGACTTAACAGTCGGTTATCATCAAATTCGTATGAGAGAAGAAGACATTCCAAAAACTGCTTTCTGTACCCATGAAGGAGATTACGAGTTTGTTGTAATGTAATTCGGTCTCACCGATGCACCCTCAACCTTCCAAGAATTGACGAATGAAATCTTGAGGCCTTACTTATTCCAATTTGTTTTTGTTTTTTTGTTGACGTACTCATCTACTCCGAAACTTGGGAAGAGCATCTCCAACACCTACAAATCATCCTTTCCATTCTCAACCAACATCAACTCTTTGCCAAACCGAGCAAGTGCGTGTTTGGAGTCAGTCGAGTGGAATACTTGGGTCATATACTTGTAGGAGAGGGGGTGGAATTGGACCTGTATAAAATTCAAATCGTGAGAGATTGGCCCACATTGAGGGCTGTGAGAGAGGTGCGTAGATTTCTTGGCCTAACGAGATATTACCGCAAATTTATTCGATATTATGGATAGATTGCAACCTCTCTCCATTGATTGTTGAGTAAGGAGGGATTTCATTGGGAGAAAGAAACTAAAGCTGCCTTCCACAAATTAAAGCAAGCATTGACCCAAGATCATATTTTGTGGTTACTAAAATTCCAAGAACCATTTGTAGTAGAAAGTGATGCTAGTGGGATAGGAATTGGGGCCATCCTGATGCAAGAAGGGAGGCCAATTGCTTTTTTTAGTGAAGCACTTAAAGGGACAACACTAAAATACTCTACTTATGAGAAGCAGATATTGGCTATTGTCAAGTCCGTCCAGAAGTGGAGGCCCTACCTGTTAGGACAAACTTTCATTTTACAGACAGATCACAGAAGTTTAAAACATTTTTTAGAACAACGGATAACTATACTGGCTCAAGCGTGATGGCTTCCAAAGCTTGTGGGTTATGAATATAGGATTGAGTACAAAAAGGGAACCACTAATAATGTAGCCAAAGCTTTGTCAAAGAGGGTGGAACTCCTTTTTATTGTTGTATCACGCCCACATCCAATTGGTGGTCATAGTTGCAACATGAATGCCAAACGGATCCTTTTTATGATCAATTTTCAACAGACCCTAAGGCTCAACAACGTGAAGATGTTTGACTCTTAGAGGAATGGGCGATCTTTAGCCCAAAATCAACTCTCTTTCCTTTCATTTTATCGGAAGTCCATGATACTTCTACGAGATGGCATTTTGGATTCCATAAAACTCTCTCATGACTTAAAGAAGATTTCTATTGGAAAGGGATGCGATAAACTCTAAAAGACTACATTCAATGCTGCGAAGTCTGTCAAAGGAACAAATTTGATCACCTCCAACCAACTAGTCCCTTGCAACCGTTGCCAATTCCAGACATGATTTGGGAGGACATATCTATAGACTTCATTGAAGGCTTGCCCAATTTAGGTGGATATTGAACCATAATGGTTGTAGTGGATAGATTGTCTAAGTATGCTCACTTTGTTGCTTTGGCTCCTCCTAACAAATCCCTTCAGGTTACTAGGTGTTTGTGGACAACATCATCCATATCCATGACATGCCCAAAAGCATTGTAAGTGATAGAGATCCTATTTTTATGAGTAATTTTTGGAGAACTCTCTTTGACCTATAGGGAACCTAACTAAATATGAGTTATAGCTACCACCCCCAATCTGATGGACAGACCGAGGTGGTAAACTGCACTGTTGAACAGTACTTACGATGCTTCGTAGGAGTTTAGCCAAAAAGGCGGAAATATTGGCTCTCTTGGGCTGAATACATTTACAATACTTCAAAACACTCATCAATCGACGTTACATCATTTGAGGCAGTATACGGGATTCCTCCACCAACTCTGCTACGGTATGTGCCAGGAATGTTAAAATTGGCATCTGTGGATGAATAACTACGGGCAATAGATGAAATACTCAGACTTATGTAGTACCTTACTTCAAGCCCGAGACTACATGAAGATTATGACAGATCCACATAGGAGAGATGTGGAGTTTTCTGTGGGAGATTGGTTTATCTCAAACTTCAACCGTACCGTCAAACGTCAGTAGCCTTTCGGGCATCACTCAAGATAGAATTACCTAATGGTTCCAAAATCTATAACGTCTTTCACATTACTCAACTGAAGCAGTACTTGCGTAAAACTCCAGTGACTTCATTGGAACTTCCACCGTCTAATGATGATCAAACCTTGATGCCTTAACCAGAGTAAATATTGGATAAACGGGTCAGGCAGCAAGGGAGATATCGTGCTAAAGAGGAGATACTTGTTAAATGGAGTGGCGCTCCGGTGGAAGATGCAACATGGGAAGATGTTCGACGAATGGCAAGAACTTACCTGGCATTTTCCCTTACAGACAAGGAAAACTTGAAGGGGCGGGGAACTGATGTGTCTCTTGTACGCGTGGCAAGACAGGTTGCTGAGAACCATGTGTATGTGCGGGAGTAATGTCAAAAGTGTGTGTATGGGACACTATTATGTGGAAGAGATGGAGTGAAAGGCGCGCATGATCGTGTACGTGGTGTTAATGTAGAAGAATAGTGGGTTTAGGATTTTCATTTCTTGATTCTCAAGATATGTTGTTTCCTTGTTGGTTATCGATTATAAATATAGTCATGGATATCCACTCAGGGGGATAGAATAGATTACCCAGAATCTAGCTCTCTCTCTCTCTGTTTTCTTTTTCCCGGTGCATTCTTACCCTATCTTTCATACACTACCCAAATTGAGCATACCAGTGAGAGATATGGAAAAAGACATGAGAAGATAAAACCTGGTTCCTCACATATAAATGGTGTTTTGGAGAGGATGAATAGAATCATTATAGAGAATGTTCGATGCACACTTATAATGTCTAACCTACTGAAGATTTTTTAAGGTAAGAAGGTTGGAACCATTATATATTTGATCAATCGAGGTTCATCAATTCCTTTAGGTCTTGATATTCTTGAGATAGTGCAGACATGAAATGACCCTTTCTATTCATATATGTGGGTGTTTAGATACAAGGTTTTAAAACATGTGCTAAAGGAGCAGAGATTTAAACTTAATTTAAAGACTACTTCTTGTATATTTGTTGGGTATGGTGATGAAGAGTTTGGTTACAGGCCCTTACAAACATAAGGTTATCAAAAGAAGAGACATAGTCTTTTATAATTATGATATGGATGCATATTTTATCAAAGAAGGTAAGACTACTTCTAATAGTTTATCTTATGATGCTATAAATGCTTCTCTTGTTTATACTCTTTTTAATCAACCTACAGATGAAGAGGGTAAAGAACATGAGCTAGTATATGATGATAATAATTAGGTGCAATATGGTGTTGATGAGCCACATCTTGTAGATGTTTTAAATGAAGTCCATGAACATTATGAGATGGGGGAGCAACTTACCCTATATCCAACTTCAAAGGTCAACTAGAGAGAAAAG
Source organism: Erythroxylum pedicellare (assembly GCA_027563575.1). NCBI lineage: Eukaryota > Viridiplantae > Streptophyta > Magnoliopsida > Malpighiales > Erythroxylaceae > Erythroxylum > Erythroxylum pedicellare. Next base: position 36,243,290 of record JAOQMP010000006.1, read on the forward strand.
CTTTTAACAAGATACCTAAGTTCAAAATATCTCCTATTGTCGAGGGGGAGCTAGAGAATTTCTAAGAAGTTTAGTCACTCAAAGACAAAGACTTTTGAATTTAGGCAATGTAAGAGGAGATGGATTCCTTGAAAAAGAAAGAAATCTACGAGTTAGTGAAGCTTCCCAAAGCAAAAAGGCATTGAATATAGATGGGTGTTTGAGATCAAGATAGATGGTGACAAGCTGGTGAAGCGTAAAGCAAGATTGGTGATGAAGGGATACAATAAGAGAAAGGGCATCCATTTTGATGAGATCTTTTTATTAGTGGTTAAGATGACTTCCATTTGCATTATTTTTGGTTTTAATTGCCAATTTAGTTCTTGAACTTTAACAACTTGATGTGAAAATTACTTTTTTACATGGAAACTTGCATGAGAACATTTATATAGAGTAGCCAGAAAGGTTCAAGGATTTAACCAAAGAGGATTTAGTTTTCAAATTGAAGAAGTCATTATAGGATCAAATAGGTTCCAAGGTAATGGTATTGAAAATTTTTGACTCATTTATGACCGAAAATGGCTATAAGTGAACTTTAGCTCACCCTTGTACGTATTTCCAAAAGTTTTCTAATGGCAACTTGAATATCTTTCTTTTGTATATTGATGTTATGTTGATAGTGGGACTAGACATTAATATTATTTGCAGGTTGAAGTCCTTTAACATGAAATATTTGGATCTTATAAAATATAATTTGGGCATGAAAATTACTTGTGATGGGAAGGTCAAAAAGTTGTGGTTGTCATAAGAAAAGTATAATGAACAAGTCTATAAAAAGTTTGATATGAAGCATTGTAAGTCAGTTAGCATGCTATCTCATTTCAAGTTGAGTAATGAAGCTTTTCCTACCATTGGAAAGGAGGAAACCATTATATCCTCTATTATTGGTTATTTGATGTATGCCTTCGAAGGCATTATGCCACATATTACATAGGCTGTTGGGTTAGTGAGTAGTTATTTGTCCACTATGCAGGGTCGTTCCTATAGTTTTATAGGCCTTGGGCGAAATTAAAAAAAAGGGTCCCAATAAATCGACAATATACTTAAGTTTACATATTGTATGAAACATAAATGACTCAATTTATAAGTTTACATAATCAACTAAATATTAAATGATCATAACACTAACAAATACACGGAGGATCATGATTTATGAAAAACAATTTCTCCATGCATTTCTAGATGCAAATTCATTAATAATATTATCAAGATCAATATTGTCCAACATATCCTTCTCAATACATAACATAGTTAAACCGTTCAACCTTTCTTGTGACATTGATGACCTCAAGTAGGTTTTTAATAATTTTAATTTTGAAAAACTCCTCTCAGCTATGCTACAGTCACAGGTACAGTCAATAGAATTCGATAAGCAATTGAAGCATTTGGATAACAATCTGCAGCTTGAACAAATTCTAATATTTAAACTGATAACATTAATTCATTTGGCAAAGTCATTTGCAATACTTTTAATTCAGAAAAAAGATCATCTAAATCCACATCAGACACATTATCATGAGAAAAAGTCGTTGTAAAATTAGTGCAACATTCTCTTAATTCGTTATCATCTAATGATCTCAACTTCTTTGAATCAAATAAAAATCCACAAATATTATCAAATGTCGTTAATTGTTCAAATCTATTCTTTAACGAAGTAATTGCTATATCTACAACAACTAGAAAGTAATTAACCCTGAAAGAATCCTCAGCTAATTGTATTTCTTCATTATGGTTAATTTCATCAAATTGTCGTTTCCTAATAACACAATGTCTAGTTGGACTTGTAGGCTCTATATTCATCTCAAGCGCAAGACTTTTGACAATATTCATACTAAAGCTAAACCCTTCATCTCTATATTTCTCAAAAAATACCATCCCACCTTCTAATTGCTTTATGATAGCATTAATGCACATAGATTTAGATTGCAACTTTTTACTCACCATGTTAATAGCGAATAAAATATCATACCAAATA
>JAOQMP010000006.1:36256468-36269320 GCA_027563575.1 Erythroxylum pedicellare
AAAAGAGAATCAACAAGATCACAAATAGACATATATGAGACTTCATATATTTAAGCTCCAAGTTCTACATCAACAAAGCCAATAACACATTGAATATCCAACACTTGATTAAACTCTAATGAAGAATGTTCAACTACAAATTACAATTCCTAAACCTAGGAGTTCATAAATCATAGCCAAACATAGATTCACATTGAACTCAAGTCATCACTACATCTTCAAGACGGAAGAGATGACTAGCCACTTATAGCTCCAAGCAACCTCACAACTGAGAAGCAACCGGAAGATCCCATGGTAGCTACCGACTGTGGAAAATGAGAGAAAATGATGGTGTATTATGTGGAAATGGTGATCCAATGGTAGGGGTGTCGAAGGATGTGTGTTTCTCCTCTTTTTGAAGTGTGTCAGCTCTCCCTTTACTGATCCCACTTAACCTAAACTAGGTAACTTTCATGAATTGGGTTGTACAGTGGGTTATTTTTCCAAAAAGGTCCGGGTCACGCCAGTTTGAAGGTTTCGCTGTGGTGAGGAGATGCGTCGCTGCGGCGAACTTTTCCCGAAGAGTTTATTAACTTCATTTTCAACTTTCACCATAGCGTAAACACATTCTTTCACCGCAGCGAACTTTTCCTGAAGAGTTTCTGCGTGGATTCTTCATACTTCGCCGTGATAAAACATCACCTCTCGCTGCGATGAACTTTCTTGTTGCATTGACTTATTGACTTATCATTTTCAGCCTTCACTCCTTGCTTCACTCCTTGCCTCTACTTCTTGAGTGTCCTATAATAAACAAATGGTAGTTTGCAGTATCAATTGTTCAAGAAAATTAATTTAGCGTAATTACTAACTATTTGTGACAATTTTACTCTCAAACTACATAAAGTAAAGGCAAACACTCAAAAGTCAAATTAAGCATAAAATCCAAAAATAAAAGCAAAGAAGTGTAATAAAAACCATACAAATGTCACCAATTTATACGAGAAACTTTGGTTCAATTAAGGTCCTTAAGTGTTTTGAAAATTATGGTTCCCGCTGGTATGTCCTAGTATTATACGTACCAACTAGTACTGAACAAAAAATGCCGTTACAGACTGGTATCAATGCTGGTACCGAATGAAAAATGCCAATACCAACCAGTGTTCAACACCAGTACTGATGGAATGAATACCGTTCCATTTTTCGACCGGTATGGAATGATATCCGTTCGTTTGATCAAGATAGATATGAAATCTCATGCTCTAATTCACCAACTATTTGGACTGAGTCAACTTGTGAACCTTAAGACTTGTTTTCCTTAACATATATTGATACTTAATATTTTGGACCTAATTTCACCACTAAAGAGCAAAAACTTAGAGTAGTCAAAAAAGTACTTCAAAGAACAAAATTAGATATGCAGACAGAACAATAAAAAACTTTTATGGGGCTTATCTTATAACATTTCCAGTTGTTTAGGATTTTTATACAAGCCCAACCTGTCTTGAAGTAGTTGATTATGAAAAGGTGTTCAAAATGAATTATCCTTTAATTAGATATGTTCACACTACTAGTAGACTAAAGTCTACCAAATCTATAAAACCTAAAGCTAAAAAGAAAAAAGATTCATCACCCTTGGACAAAATCCTTGCAAATTAAAACTCCACCTTCTTTACCTCCTAAAACCTATCTTGTTCCATCAATTGGGAAAGACAAAGGTCCTTAATAAGAATTTATTGCAGGTTTTAAACTAGTATATGTTTTCGATGAATCTAAAAGCCAATTTTCTATATCTGAATATTATGAAGATTCTAAACATTCTTCAGAGATTTCTGAACAATTTGCTAACTTATCTGAATTATCCTAGATAATGATGGCTATGTCTAGTACTTCTCAACCAACTGAGGTTAAATTAGAATTTGGTGTAGCTGAATCTACAAGGATTGAACCAATCAGACCTTTACCACCACCTATACAAGTAACTCTAACCAAACCTACTTTAGGACTTTAGTTTACTTTTGATGATCTTCCACCTAAAAAATAGAGAGATCATCTTCATGAATTTGGTGCTTGGATTGATTTACAAATGAATCAACCAGATACTACTTTAAGAGATCTTGTTTGAGTTTACTTCTCATTTCACTAATACTTTAAGGAAATGGCAACAAAGTTTAGATGACTATCAAAAACTACGTTATATTCAAGTAACATTTTCTAGTACTCTTTTTAGAGTTATCCATAAAAAAATTATTGGATATCTTCAACTTATTAATAAGAAAAATCAAAAAAATATTTTGAAATAAAATGTTGCTCTCTGGATAAATGAGATCTTCAACAACATTTTCAACGCATGATGGAAAGATATTATTTGTTTAACGATTTCAATGATGTCAATCTCCTTTATAATTCATCATATCTCTTCCAGATGAGCTTCAACTAGAACTTTAAAGGACCATTGTAGCTTTACGCAGAGATATAAGAGAAATATCTCTTGGAGACATTTATCAACTTGTATTGACATCTCTTAATTAACTCTGAGACCAATGAACTTTTTCCAAGAATATGATTCAAGGTAGTCCTCTTTTGAAGAAGGCTTGCAAAAAGCTTTATCTAAAGATTAAATGTAAGGAGAAAAAGATTGTGAGTGTCCTACCAAAAAGAAATATCATCATAATTTCTCTTACAAATGATCTCAAAGATCCCCATTCTCTAGTGGAGGCTATTAAAAACCTTTTAGAAGACATAAACGACATATATTTGTTTGATTCTTTAAACGAAGAGTTCCTCATGCTACAAAAGTAGATTGATGTTTCCTTTGTGGCAAGCTAGGACATTGTGCTCGACAATTTCCTAGCAAGATGAAAATGGATTTAAAACTATTGGAATTCATTGAGGTTATTGTGCCAATCCATGACAATAACATTGAAGATGTCATTGAAAAACAAACTAGTGAAGATGTGGAAACCAAATTTTTTGTACCTATCAATTCCTTTGATAATGAGTTTGACTCATTTGAAGCTCTAACTGATGAATATGATGATACTAAGGATGATAACCTATACACGCTACAACAACTATGTTTTAAGGTAAAATCATAGCCTATCTCTGTTCCTCATCCTTATGTACATATCCAGTTGTTACTACAAGATAAATATGATAAGTCAATTAAAGCTATTGGATATATGAATACTGGATCCTACCAGAGTGTTATGAAGCCTAATATCTTACCTCCTAAAGCTTGGATATCTTATACGAATATTTTACTGCCGTTGATGACAATTCATTTAAAATTGGAATTATCACAAAAAGAAAAAATGGGATAAGGTTTTTCCCTAATTGCATTGTGTGGACTGAAGTTCTTAGTATTCATTTTCCTAGTCCAGATATCCTGATTAGTATAAAGTATATTGCAAGGAATCTCTGTTACAGATCCTACCTACTATTAGAGCCAAAAGTGTTTATTAACTGTGACCACATTATTATTGATGAAAGTAAGTAAGGATACCTTTACCAATACCATGAGTGTATCCTTTCCTACTAATTCTGTTTCCCTTTCTTGTTCTCTTTCTATAGCCAATCTTCCTTCATACGTCAAAATAAATCTATCTAATAAAATCGAAAATTTGATTGAAATTACTCGTCTTCTTGAGGAAAATCATATTCATGATATTTCTCTTCTCTTGTTAAGTCCATATAGTATTTATTCTCGTAATCGTTCCTAGACTAGAAGTATTTGTACTATTCTTAACACCCACCATCTTAAATTGAAAGAGATTATTCAAAGTTTTAGATTATAATAGTGTGGTTTAAAAACAACATCGGCTGAACAATACGTGAAGTTATAAATCACCAATGAACTAATAGCTTTTTGGAGAGATCAAAATCATACTCATCTCCATGTTGGACTATCATATTAGTTCTCTCGTTATAAATTCACAGTCCATCGTATCAAAGGTCATCAGAATGTGCTAGCTAATTTCCTCTTAAGACCCAAAAAGACAATTCAACTTCTCACTCCTATCTTGAAAAAATAAGTGCCTCTCATCATCCTACCAATTATGGATCTCCCCCTCTATGTCAAAGTTAATAAATCCTTGCCTCCAATTACTAAAGACCCTCCTAAAAATTTAGAAAAATTTGTTGTTCTTCTACGAAAAAGTTTTTTTATTACCTTATCTTTTTCTTTCCACTTTAAGCATTTCTCCACATTTACACCACTATGATATTCTGACAATCTATGGCATCCTACACCATCTCTATGATTTTCTTACTGAACTAACCTTATGGTATCTTTGGGCTTTATCTACCGTTTATGCTTGTCGTATTGCTTTATCTCCATTACATTTTTATCAACATTTAACTAATCCAGCTAAGGCCAGTTCTCTATTGTGGACATTCTTAGAACGATCTCAACCATTGATAAAGTGGCGTGTTCAATTAGGTCAAATACTTAACAAATATAAACTATGGAGTATTCCTATGGCATGCCCTGGAGATTTTGCTATACCAAAACCTATTTCACCAACTGCTGGTTATTGGTCTTTAGTTGATCAGTTTGCTCATATAGGTTTTAGTGTCATGGCAGGCGAATTACCATGTCCACTTGGATTTGTAACCCAAAATAACTTTTGAAATTGAAGAAAGCTCGACTACTCATAAGTGTAAAGAAGAGCTCAAAAATCTTCCAAACTATTTCCAGGACACCCAAGATTCATAGCCCCCAGTTTGGATAGACGTCGAAATAGCCCATTTCATTAAATAAATGGCAAATTTGGATGAGGACATGTTAGTATCAGATGAAGACAGTGGACCCTGTTCCTTATCAGCTCCACCATATTGACAGATTCAATCTTTAGCTCAATATACCTTTTATGTTCAAGGTGGCTTGGTTAAATTGATGATTTTGGTATTATTTTTGAGCTCACCTTCAGGATATAACTTCACTCAATGGCCATTAACTATAAAAGTACCTTTTTGCGGATGACATACCTAGATTATGCCGTGTGGAAACAATTTCTCCAAAATGAATAGTCCAAACCATCTTTATTTAAGCTTATCAGGAAATAATCTTAATTGAAATTAAACAAGAGAATTTCATCTCCCTCCTTAAACTTTTGATATTGCTTAATCATTCGATTGTGATAACTTTTGGCTCTTTCTTTGTAGATTTTGGAATTTTCATAAGCCATCAGTTGTCATTCATCCAATTCGTTAATTTAGAAGTTTCTCTTTTCGCCTGCACATTGAAGATTGAAATTTATTAGTTTAATAGCCCAATATGCTTTATGTTCCAATTCAATAGGTAAATGATATGCTTTTCCATAGATTAGCCTATAGGGTGTAGTACCAATCAGTGTCTTATATATTGTCTTATAATCCCATAAAGCATCATATAATTTAATTGACCAGCCCTTCCTCTGACGTTCTACAATCTTCTCCAACATTCATTTTAAATCCTTATTAGATACCTCAACTTGGCCACTAGTTTGAGGGTGATATAGGGTGGCAATCTTATGAGTAATTTCTTATTTCTTAAGCAATTTTCCAAATTACAAATTGCAAAAATGTGTACCCTTATCACTGATAATTGCCTTAGGTGTGCCAAAACAAGAAAATAAACTTTTAAGGAATTTTACGATAACCCTAGCATCATTTGTGGGTAAAACTTGGGCTTCCAACCATTTATAATCATAACCAGTATCCATTAGGATGACCTATTACCAAATGAAGTTAGGAATGGAGCCATGAAATCAATACCCCAAATATCAAATAGTTCACAGATAAGAATAAAATTTTAGGGTAGCTCATCCTGATAAGAGACATTACCTAATTGTTGGTATCTATCACATAGAGCTACATACCTTTGGGCATCTTTAAAAATTGACAGTCAATACAAAATTGACTCCAAGATCTTCTGAGGCGTCTTACTTGCATTATGGTTCCCTCTAGTGGGTCCAACAAGACAATGTTGTAAATCCTCCACCCCTTAGAGTAAAGCACACATCTCCTCACTATTTGGTCTACACAAATATGAAATGGATACTGATCTTCCCAAAAATAGTATGTCAAGTTAGTAAAGAATTTCTTCTTTTACTGATAACATAAACCTTCCGACAAGATCTTAGCTACCAAATAATTTGCAATATCTGCAAACCAAGGGGTTTTAACCTTACTCACCTTCTCCAAATTATAGAGGTGCTTTTCTAGGAAGGCATTTTTAATGCCTTTTTCATTCAGTTCTTCCAAATTAAGATTTTCAAAGTGAGATAGGTGGTATGTTGTTAGGTTTTCAACTCCTTTATTATCCTTAATCTTTAAATAAATGCTTACAACAGTACAATCCAACTAATAAATCCAGGTTTGGCAGCCAATTTATTCATCAAGTATTTCAATTCAGTCTGTATAAATAACTTTAGACAAAACTAGATAAGATTTAAATTTATCAAACGTGAAAATCATTGCTAATAACTCCTTTTCTATCGTAGTGTAATTCTCTTAAGCATCTGTCAAAGTCTTTCTAGCATAGGAAACTGTGAAATTATTTTTCTTTCTGTTATCCAAGTACTGTACCTACTGCAAAATCACTTGTACCATACATTAGGTCTAAAGGTAAATTCAAATCTGGTGCAACCATAATTGAGGCCTTAGTCAACTTTTCTTTTAGAAGGTTAAAAGCATGTAAGCATTCTTTAGTAAATGTAAAAGATACGCCCTTGTTTAATAGCTTGGTTAAGGGCTTGGCAATTTTAGAAAAGTCTTTAATAAATATTCTATAAAATCTCACATGACCTAAGAAACTTCTTATAGCCTCAACCAAGGAAGAGAGTAGTAGTTTCTCTATTATTTCAAATTTAGCCTTATACCCCTGTGAGAAATTTTGTGGCGTAGAACTATACCTTCTTACACCATAAAATGACATTTTTTTTTCTAATTTAACACTAGATTCGTCTTGTCACATCTTTCTAACATTTTTTTAAAATTATGGAGGCATAAATCTAATGAATAAAAAAAAGAAAATAGTCTATAAATACCTCCATTATGTCCTCTATCAGAACATCAAAGACGACTATCATGCACCTATGAAATGTAGCAAGTTCATTGCACAATCCAAAGGCATATTTTTGTAACCGAACATATCATAGGGACACGTGCATGTTGTCTTCTCCTAATCTTCCAGAGCAATGGGGATTTGAAGGTAGCCCAAAACTTCATCCAAGAAGCAATAGTACATATGTACCGTTAGCCGTTCCAACATTTGATTTATGAAGGGCAAAGGGACATTTCTCGTAGGAATCAACTCGTTCTTTTCATTAGATATAACCATCATTCCTCCTTTCTTTGGTACAACTTGCCTAGGACTCACACAAGGACTATCAAAATTAAGGTAAATTAGTCCAACATTTAGGAGTTTGGTTACCTCTGCCTTTACCACTTCCTTTATTTTTAGATTTTGCTTTTTTTGAGGTTGTACCATAGGCTTGAACTCTTTCTCCATTAAAATTTTGTGTGTGCAAAAAGAAGATTTGATCCCTCTATTATCGGTGATCTTCTATACGATAGCCTTTTGATGCTCCTTAAGGATACTCAACAACTTTTCTTTTTGATCGACATCTAAAGTTGATGCAATATTTACTAGTAATTTTGAATTCTTCTTAAGAAACGTATATTCATGATGATCAAGGAGTGTCTTCAACTAAAACTTTGGTGGTTCTTTAATGGAGGTTTTAACCTTATCTTTGTATTTCTATTTATTTCTTCAATCTCTTTCTTTCTAATAAAAGGCTTATTAGCCTCATTTTCATCTTCGTCTTGAGTCGTAGACAATTCCTACACTTTGTTAGACACAATTTCTTACATAATGTCTGAAGTTACATAACCATTAATATCAATAAAATAATAGGAATCATCGTAATCAAAAGTACGTCTCATAGCATCAAATATCTTAAAAGTGACCTTTTCTTTTTCCACCCTAAGAACTAGTTTACCATCACTAACGTTAATAATGGCTATAGCTGTAACTAGGAAGGGACGTCCTAAAATCAAAGATACTTCTATATCTTCATCCATATAAAGTGTAACGAAGTCAACTGGGAAGATAAACCTATCAATTTTTACTAGTACATCCTTAATGATACCCCTAGGATATTTAACAAATTTATCAGCTAATTAAACACTCATGTTAGTGGGTTTGGGTTCCCTTAACACCAGTTTTTTAAATAATTATATGACATTAAATTAATGTTATCTTCCAAGTCAGCTAAACCTTTTTTTTATTGACAAATTACCAGTAAAATAAGGGAAAGTAAAACTCCCTGGATCTTTAAGCTGTTCCAGTTTTGTGAGATTGTTGAACATTCCTCACTTAATCTCACTATAGATAATTCCTCCAACTTCTTCTTGTAGATAGTAGCAATGCCAAGAGCTTGAACAAGCGATAAGTTAATATGAAGTTGTTTGAATAGTTTAAGGAATTTACCAAATTGCTCATCTATGAGATCCTTCTTCAACTTTGGTGAATATGGTATCATGGGGTGAAATTCCTTCGCTTTTGGAGGATTCCTTATATCTTTGGTTTTCTATTGAGTCTTATCGTGATCCTTCTCTTCAATTTGGGTTTTGTTATTTGCTTATAGTTCCTTTCTACTTCTAAGGGTGATTGCCTTAATATGCTCATTAGGATATGGCTCAACTATACTATGCAGATTCCCTTTTTGCCTTTTAGCTAATATCGTTACAGTTGGTCAGGTTGAACCTCCAACTTATGTATGGAAGCTTGTTATATATGATGTTTCACCCTTGATTCCTGAATGAATTACATTATCATCTCATCCATATTAGGCTTTTTAGGTTGAGATGCTTGCTGTTAGAATCTAGGCTGAGGGTTGTTTCTCGTTTGACTATGATTTTCCTAAGAAAATTTAGGGTGATTCCTACACCTAGATTATAGATGTTGCTATATGGATTATTTTGGGGGTCTAAGAGCTTCCCCAAATAGTTCAAATGTTAGGGCTAAACTGATTGACTATCTTGTCCTTGATGACTTAGCTCGCAAACCTTGCATTTCGTAACTCAACCTTATAGATCTACTGTAAGTCTGTATATCCTTCTGCTTAAGGCCTCCATTTTGCTCGTTAACTTCGCCACTGCATCCATTTCATACACCCCACTAGTTTATTGGTTCGTGCTTTAGACGAGCACTACTGGTGATTATTCATTGCCATGTGTTATATTAAGTCTTGGGCCACCTTTAGTGTCTTTTTGTTCATTATTCCCCTAACTTCCTCATCTATAAACAATCGTGTACATTGATTTAGCCCATTGTAAAACATTTAGATTTGCATCTAAAGTGGTATACCATAGTGTGGGCATCATCTTAGCATCTCTTTGAATCTATGCCATATATCGTATAAAGATTTTGCTTCAACTTGGGAGTATGAGGCGATGTCATTCCTTAATTTTGCAATCTTTTTCGATGGAAAATACTTTAACAAGAACTTCTCTACCATTTGTTCCTATGTAGTCAATGAAGAGTATGACATCGAATTCAAACATTGTTAGGCCTTGTCTTTTAAAGAGATAGCTTCGTTAATTTTAAAAGTATTGTAGATCTTTAGAAAATTAGAGATGTGTGTATTTAGGTCTTCGCCTCTAGGTCCATCGAATTGGACTACCTGTTTTACCATCTGGAGGATGATCTGCCTGCCTTATCTCAAAGTTGTTAGCATTGATAATCAGTCTCACAGTGCTGGACTTTGTACCAGTCAAGTCTGGTATAGCATAGTCGAACATAGTTCTCGGTTGATCAGCCATGTTTGTATGATTCTTTAGTGTCTACTTAACCACTTAAGTCTTCTATTTGATGATTTAACTCAAACTCCCACAGTTGTTTCCTTCAAAGATTCTTGTGCATTGTTTTCCGACCTCTAGGTCTGCGTCTGTTAAGCTCTCAGAAGCTCTGGGTCATAAACTAACCAAGAGTTCATGTCTATAAAAAGAAAGAAAAACAAACAAATTAATGAAGTAAAATAATGTAAAATAAAAACAAGAATAAAACATAATAAAAAAAGCTAGAGTAATAAAATTGAGGTTTTCCTAATATTACCATCCCTGGCATTGACTCCAAAAACTTGATATTTTTTGTATCAATATTAAATTAACAATAAGTGCACGATGTACCTATAGCTAGTACAAGAAGAACGGGTCGATCCTATGAAGATAGTAAGTATTAGTAAGTACCCTTCTCATATTATCTAGCCTACGAATTAGATGTTTGGTTTTTAATTAAAAACAAAACTTAAACAAATAAACTAAAAGTAGAAACAATAATGAATGTAGAAGATCAAGGAAATTACTTAGAAAAATCAATATCAAAGATTACTATCTAGGCGGTGAATCCCCCTAAAAATCATTAAATAATTATCCTTTTATCATGCAATTATTCATTGATTATTGGACTGTGAAAATTCCTATATTATGTTAACAACTCTCTTGAGACTACTAATAACTAATAATTAATCCACCGGTTGATTAACATAAATCTTACTAGTTAAAACTCCTAAGATTGCATTATCGATTTATGAATTTTGTTATTAAGTTTAACCCTATTCTAGAAGATTTGTGTCGACCTATTAATAGGTTTGCAATCAACTCTTTTCAATTATGGTAGATCTATTCATATAAAGGATTTCTCAATCTTAATTATATGAAATCAAATCATGCACTAATATTTTGAATATATTAGAACAAGTACAAAGCTCATAATTGAATCTCAATAAATAAGTCAAAATAATTACAATGAATAAAAGATTAAGACATATTGTATCACGAACTAGGTTTCATCATATCTAGACACTAAAAAGCATTTAGTTACTCATAATAGAAAATGAAGTGAAATATAAACATCCAAAAACTAATAAAAAACAAAGAGTTCATAATTCTAATTTTCCCTTTCTATTATATTGAATCTTCTTGCAAGTTTGGACTTGATTTAGCCTTCTATGATATTTCTTTTAATGTTAACTTTGAATTTTCATTGATTTAGCCTTCTATCATATCATATCTCTTATAGTGAAATATACATTTATCATTTATATTTGACCCATGTTGATCGAGATGTCTTAAAATTCTAAGGATGTTTTAAATATATAAAAGATAGGAATACTAGACTAAGGCCTAAGTTGGTTGAGACATTTTGAACTTTTAGGATTTTGTAAGAAAAAGGTAGCTTTTAGGAGTTACATCATAACACATCATTAGGTAGACAAATTGAGGTGTCTTGAGACAAGAAATGAGTAACTTTAGATGAAATAAAAGGAGATTCCGTCAAGATTTAAGTAAAGAACATCAAGATTTCAAGATCTATGAGCATTATTTCGTTTACCTGTTGGTATTAGTTTTTTTAATTTTTGTATAAACTACATTAGGATAAATCTAGATACGATGAATCCTAGAATAATTTATTTAAATTGATTCTTTAATTTAATGAATAACCTAAGTTTTTATTATGAATTATTGATGATTACTTATTGAGGTTGAATTAAAGTATACGAGCATTTAGTTCAATTTTGAATTTCATATATAGGAATTAAATAATCATATGTATGAATAGATCATGACATAAATGACAAGAGTTGTATGGAATCATATAGATACAGCCATACAAATTTTCTAGGTTGAAGTTAAATCTATTATGAGAATTTATAAGATGAGTTAATGTATTCTTGATAGTTTTGATTAGAAAGAGATTTCAATCAATTAACTTAAGGGTAAGGATTGTATATCTTGAGAAATGATATAGTTTTAGAATCTTACCTATCCAAAAATTTAGGGTTAATGATGGTATCACGATATATTCAGGTGCAAAAATGTTCTAAGGGGATTATACATCTATATCTTTTTATAAATTGATTATTTAATTTTTATTTATTACTTTGGTTTGTCATTTTATGTTAGTAATTTTAGTTCAATTAATCATCTATTATCATTTGTTTTGTTAAATTATATAATAAAATTGATTGGCACTAGTACTTATAGTCTTTATGAGATCGGTACTCTCACTAGACCATATTATAAAAATGATAGGTACACTTACCTGGTTGATCTTTAGCATAGTTTAAAAAACACAAATCAAGTTTTTTATTGTTACTTGAATTGTTATGCATACAAAGATGTGTTGTGCTAGTGGAATTGCAGTCGTAATGGTCTCACAAACTATCTCTAAACTAGTTAATGGTAATGTTGTGGTAGCTTAAGGTAGCAGTTTAGTTGTGCCAATTGGTATAGCATTACTACTGGTTAATGGCTTGGATAAGGGTGGCAGCTACTAGGGTTTTCCTTTAACTGTAGGTTTCCTAAAGTTGATGACCAATAATGTTTGGCAACTAAGATAATATATCTTATGTAATGGATTAGGTATGTTTGAAAATAAGATTGCTTTAACCTAAGGATCTAAAATAAGGATTATTTGGTTTTTAAGTTAATGTAATTCAAAGTCAAAACAAAGTTTATTTAGTTGCTAAATAGTGTATTCCTAACTTGAATAAAATAAGCCTAATTCCAAATATGATATTTGAAATTAATTTGAAATTTAAATCAATTATAAAATTATATCTATTTTTAATAATTTGACTAAAATTAATAATTATATTATTTTCTAATTTAAAATTTTATTTTTAAAATTAGAATTAATTATATTTTAATTAGATCATAAGTAATTAATTAAACTCCTCAAGATTAAGAAATTATTTTTTAAGTAATTAAGAAAGATATTTCTTAACTAAAATTAATTATTTCAATTTGATTGAAATTAATTAAGCTTATTATTTTTCTAGATAATTATTGTTATATTTTTATAAAAAAATATTAACCTAAATAATA
>JAOQMP010000006.1:36307547-36320787 GCA_027563575.1 Erythroxylum pedicellare
ACTTTGTATTATTCTTAATTTTATAATTGTATGATGATGATTGTCTTTGTTTATATTAATTGTGATTATTATTTATATGTAAAATATCTAAAAATTATTGTTATTTCATATTAATTGTGATTATTATTTATTATTAAGATTTTTGAAAGCATAGTTTATGTAAACAATAAACTAGTAAAGTATACAGTACAACTGTAGAATATATCAATATGAACTATTTTGCAAATTTTAAAAATTTTAGGGACTATTTCATAAATTTAAAAAATTACCCAAAACGGTACCCAATACCTACCGGTACCGATACAGTTCTGTTCCAGAATTCAATCCGATATTAAGCTCGGTACGATATTCATAACTTTGTCCTGTCTTATCCACAATTCAAAACCTACGTCTTGGGGGTCGGGTAAGTGTTGTCACTAATGTCCTACTCAAATCTAAATACATTATTACTCAAATTTTATTTTGTTCAATCCTAATTATTGAATTGAATAGCTCAGCACAAGGAGCTGAGATGCTGATAAGCACCACTCGTCCTCATTTAATAGGAATAGGACGTGGGTTCAAGAAGTCATGTTGAGATAGTGAGAAGATCTTAAGTGACAGAAGATATTTCATTAGCACTATAAAGTTTTTAATATACCAAATAAGATTGTAACGAGTATTAGCTTACGCTAATATATCAATTTAACACATTTGCTTAATTGTTAGGGATTGATTGCTATTTAGATTGAATTGACTTAATACATATTTGCTTAATTGCTAGATATTGCAAATTAGCATTTGGCCTTTTCTGCCGACAATTGCCAAACCTGGTGTCCAGTTTTCACTCCTCCAAGTTGGCATTGTATCCTCAGTATCATCCATGCTTAATCACTTATCCTTGCAGTTTTGAACTCGTACGGGTTTTCCTTCAAGGAAAAAAAAAGGGGACAAAAGGAACTCGACAAATAGGCTACATGCTTTTTCGTCAAAGATAAACTCGAGCATCCCAGATTGAGCACCTTTATACCTCCGGCACTCCTCCCTCGCCGTCCCTTTGGTATCTAAAACCCAAGAAAACGTCTTATCAAGCTGTCTTAGCTTTGACCTCAATCTCAGTCTTTCACTTTTGCTTAATCGCTATCTGATGTAAAAAATGACCTTCACCAAGATAAACACAAATTTGTTGCGTTTATTAGAATTAACTACAATTAATTTTTGAAGTAAATATATAATATTTTATAAGTTATGTCTACAAAGTAAATTAATTTAATAAATTGAAAGAAGTGGTGTGTTAAAATCTCCTTCACAGACTAGTTAATCATATTACCTGAATTTTGGTTGTATTAATATTGTCTTTAAGAGATTAAATTTCGCAATTCTATTAAATTTTAGAAATTGAATGAGAGAGTTTGTTAAAGTATAGATACACTGATCATCTCTTCTAAAAAAAGATACACTGATCACCATACTAAGGTAGACAATTTTTTATCCAATTAAATAAAATTCTTTGAATCTTGAGTAGATTATAAAACATGTGGCGAAGCTATAACGAGCCAAGTATATTTCAAATACGCGAGCATAGGATACGTGAACTGCTTATCTACAGCCCAACGCTGACTACACATGAAATGACATTAAGTTTGGCCTAGTGCGGACTTTTTATGCTTCAAGCCTGAATTAATAATAACAATGTTGATTATTTCTATTCCACACTTTTTCTTAAGTATAATTTATGCTAATTACAAAAGGAGACTCCATTCAAACCCGCATTTACGCGGACTTTGAATCGAAGAAGCCCCATTGCCTAAGTATGATGCCGCATTCCTATTGGACCACGTACCTGGGTCGGCGTAGTGGGTCCCACGTGAATACTTTCCGTACACTAATACTGCCCAAGATCCAAGAAGCTGCGTTAGCCTGCCCAGTGCCCACGTGTCTTTGTACACGTGGTTTCTTGTGTCAAATCTTAGCCGTCTACTCATCAAATCAAACTTAAGATGCGTGATCCAGTGCCACGTGTTGATCGATTTGCTAGTTGCGCCCTCATATATGTATTTGGAATCCTCTCTAACATTCCTGAGACCGAACAAAACAAAGAACCGAAACAGAGTTCTCTTTTTTTCCCACTTCTATTGCTTACTTCAAATGATTCAAAAGTTCCATTTTTCGGACCGCCGGATTCTAACATTTCCGGCAGTTCATCCTTGTGAGGCCATTTCTCCAGTGACCCTTATCGGTTCTTTGATCAGTCTCTCTCAATCCATCTGCAATTTCCACTCAAAGTTCTTTGCCACACAAAGAAGAAATGTCCGTGAAACCATTAGACAAATTGGAATTCTTCTGATATTATTCGAGGAGATAAGAGACCGTGGACTGGTTCTCTCTGAGTCGGTAGTCCTCTCATTCTTCGAGCTCCACCTCACCTTTCAGAAAATCCTATTCTTGTTCGAGGATTGTACGCGTGAAGGTGCCAGGCTTTGGATCTTGATGAAGTCTCAGCTCGTCGCTCATCAGTTTAGGGTGTTGATTCAGGCAGTTGCCACAGCTCTTGATGTTCTGCCGTTGAACTCTATAGAAGTTTGCGGTGAAGTTAAGGAATTGGTTGAATTAGTAGCAAAACAAGCACGTAGAGCCAAGTTTGAGATAGACCCTGAAGATGAGTGGGCATTGAAGCAAGTTCATTGTTTATTGGATTATTTTGAGAAGGGATTTGAAACTGATTCAAGCTTTGTTAAGCCGGTTCTTGATTATCTAGAGATTAAAAGATGGAGTGCATGTAACCAGGAAATCCGGTTATTGGAAGAAGAGATTGGATATCAGTTGGAGTGTGATGAGAGAGATGTTACATTTTTGCATAGCTTGGTGGGGTTGATGAGCTATTGCAGGGTAGTGATTTTCGAAACTATGGACCATCGAGACCATGATTATAGTGAGGTGAGATACAGTCCAGAGATCATTAGTTGCTTAAATCCGGAAGATTTCCGCTGTCCAATTTCATTAGAGCTGATGACTGATCCTGTAACAATTTCGACAGGACAAACTTATGATCGGTCCTCGATTCAGAAATGGCTGAAGGCTGGAAATACAGCCTGCCCCAAAACAGGAGAGAGGCTGACTAGCACAGAAATGGTTCCCAACACATCTCTAAGAAAGCTAATCCAGCAGTTTTGTGCTGATCATGGCATTTCTCTATCAAAATCAGGGAAAAGAAGTCGAGATATAACGGGAACTATTATTCCGGGCAGTCCCGTTGTCGCTGAGGCAATGAAATTTGTGTCTCGGCACCTTGCTAGTAGGCTGGTTTTTGGCTCAAATGAACTGAAAAACAAGGCTGCTTACGAGATCCGATTGCTTGCAAAATCAAACATTTTTAACAGGTCTTGTTTGATTGAAGCAGGCACGATCCTGCCTCTCCTAAACCTTCTATCTTCTCTAGACACATCTATGCAAGAGAATGCCATTGCAGCTCTACTGAAACTGTCAAAGCATACTAGTGGCAGAAGGCTGATAATCGAGAATGATGGATTGAGACCAATTCTCAGAGTCTTGAGTGAGGGGCTGAGTCTGGAAGCAAGACAGATAGCCGCTGCAACACTCTTCTACCTTGCCTCAGCCAAGGGCTGCCGGAAGTACATAGCAGAAATGCCTGAAGCATTTCCAGCTCTCATCGAACTGATCAAGACCGGAACAGCCTGCGGGAAAAAGAATGCACTCGTGGCGATTTTCGGGATTCTTCTGCATCCAGGAAACCATCACAGGTTGCTTGAATGCGGTATTGTTCCATTGCTAGTTGAATTAGTGTCTACTTCGAATAGGGATGAACTTAAGACGGATTCATTAGCAGTTCTGGCTGCTTTAACTGAGAGTTTTGATGGTACAAGAGAGATGCTGCAAACGTCTCCAGTTCCTGTTATTACCAGGAATTTGCAGTCCTTGCCATCTAAAGCTGGGAAAGAGTATTGTGTATCGATCTTGTTATCGCTGTGCAGAAATGGTGGAGAGGAAGTCGTTGAGGTTTTGGCCAAGGATCCTTCTCTCATGAGTTCCCTATATTCACTTCTAACAGACGGCACGTCTCAAGCTAGCAGCAAGGCACGAGGTCTCATAAAGGTTCTGCATAAATTCCATGAAACAAGCTCTTCAAGGTTGAAGAATTCAGCAGTTCAATGTGAACGATCACTTAATGTGTGGTAAATTTTACTAGCTTGTTTAGGTTTCCATGCCTCCTTGTAAATACCAAACTCCAGGCTGGTAAATACTGTTCTTGGAATCTTTTGGGTGATATTAGCTCAGTTTTTGCAAGAGCTAATACCTCTGTAGAAATTTGATTGATTATTAGCAAGCATCACCAAATCTGTAATTTTCATTCTTTTCCTGCTACATTTAATAAGATTGTGGAACAGAACATATATTTATTCAGTTTTTTGAATTTCAATTGTTAGAATACTTTTCTGGTCTCAGGACCACCGGTGTAAGTTTATGTTTAGGTTTCAACAAATCAGATGGATTCTTAAGAGAACCAAACTCTTCCAACCCCTACTTAGTTTATTCACAAGATTTGTCATAATTGAACCTTAATACCTAATTGTTTATTTACAAAATTCAAGTTCGACTAAACTATCCTCCTTCCATTGCATGTTGGAGACAAAAACTAAAAAAAAGAACAGATTTCTTTGCGACGAATTTGCGTTGTACGTATTGATGCATGGATGAAGATGTGAGTGGAATTGATTGTTAGTAATATTAACACATTAAGATGAATTAAATTACAAGTATGGCTAACCAGACAAAAAAAAACTCATTGCAATATGTTTCTTTAACTGGTTACAAAAACCAAGAATAAAAAGGCTTTCAATTTCAATTGTTAGAGCAGTTTTTGGTTCAAGGAAGTTTTGACTATCTGATCGTTTTATAGGAAAGCAAGACTCTTCCAACACCTACTTATATTATCACAAGATTTATCATAATTGAACTTCCAAGTAATTCAAGTTGAATCTAGGGTACTCAGGGAACAAAATTCTCCCAACACCTAATTGTTTTGTTTACAAAACTCAAATGTGAAACCTTATCTAAGAGATATCAAGCTTTTCGCCATTTGGACAAATATAGGTCGACATTGTCGGGTTTTATCTTTGATTCATTTCTATCCCAAACTATGCCAATTTGTAAGTCGTTAATAATCTGTATTTAATCAAGTACAATCCTTTTTTTTTTGTTACCCACGAGGTGTCCTTATTAGCAATGAGTTGGGAGTACCAAAAATAGTAATAATTCCTCATTTTGCCTTTGAGAGATAGTTAATGCATAAAATTGATATGAATTCTTTAATTTCAATGCTATTGAATGTTAGGGGGCAAATACACAACTCTCTAAAAAAAATCAACAAAATATTATTGACAAGAATGAGCTCTCTGCATTGCAACAATAAAAAAACGAGAAGAAACTAAACGATGAAATATATACTAAGATTTAACGTGAAAAATCTTCCAGTGTTGAGAAAAAAATCACAGGACAAGCTAACAAATAAATCCACTAGATTGAATAAAGATTTAGAGAAACAATTGATCTCTCCCCCCGTAATAACAAATCTCATAAAGTTTTAGGATTGAAACTTAAAGTTAGTATCACAATTAATAATCACTCAAATTAATCCTTAAAATAATCAAACAAAGATGAGACTATAACCCTCTTTGCCCTTTCTTTGTTTTTCTCACTTTTGGATGTTATGGTCGCACTCTCTGTCTCTTTTCTCTTGGAGCAAGGCTGAAATAAGCTCTTTATAGGTACCTCTGGCATTACAATTCATAATCATAATTGAACTGAACTAACTAGATCACATTTGACATCCCATCTAAATAGGGCTCTATCTGATAGGATTTATTTACATCACAACTAATAAGATAAGATATTACATCTATCTGGGAATGATACATTCATATCCACACTGATCTTTACTATCTTCAGATGATCCTCCCACATGGTCTTTATCTTTTAAAGTTGATATAATCTACTATGATCTTATCCACCACAGCATCTAAGATCTCAAAATAAGGATTGAAATTTAACACTAAATGCATATGTAATGGCATTATATCATAGGGAGGCAAGCAATCACTTGTAAAGATATGTCATCTTATGTACATACAATTTAATAAAGTTTTTTTTAGATAAACATAACATGAAAAATTTTATTTGAATTAGTTTTTAGCTTTTAATAATCAAAGCTCTTCATTATTTATTTGATAAAATTTACTTTGAAACGCTTCATTGGTTGCAAATCAAAACTTAATATATTTAAACTTTTTTTTAAAATTGAGTGTTTTTCTAAATTTAACGCCCTAATATATACCCTGGAAGTATATAGGATGTGTAGGGTGTATTAAGAAGTGAATATAACGAATTAAGTACATCTAAGTGTAGTAAGAGACATAATGGTACTTAATGTAAAAGACATGGGTAAACGGGTAATTTATTCGTTTTGGCATGGATATACATACTTAGACGTGAAATATGGATAGGAATTTTTGCTATATTTGCTTGGATTTATGAGCATGATGCGAGGGGAATTGATAAAAGAAGTATTCCATAAGTAAATGGGATGTTTTTGGTTAAACTGGATGTATTTTTGTGTTGCTCTTGCATGATAAGACCGAAGTCAGTTGATTTGTTGTGTTGCTCTTGCATGATAAGACTGAAGTCAGTTGATTTGGGATGTGACCTCGTTGGATGGATGAGTTCTAATGAACATACTTCTGTAATTTGGCCATATCTTGTCTTGTATACCTTCAAATTGGATATTAAATTACAGACATAGATCTAAAACTTTTATGAAGGAACCGAAATTTTATTCTATCTCTAAGATTTTTGAATTTTGGCTTAAAGTTGAGTTATAGTTGTTGTCCCTATTTTTGAACAACCTATAGTGTTTTGGGTATCACTCGGAATAATTAACCAAATTATAATGGAATAAATTGCATAAATTTTATTCCATTATAAAATCAAGACACGGGGAATAAAATTATTTGATAAGATTATAGGACAATGTGGGATGACAAGAGAGTATCATGTAGTGGAGTTTTGTCTAGGGTTTGTTAGAGTTAGCTATATTGTTTGAGTCATAACTCAACCTAAAGATCTCCAAATTGTGTAATTTCAGTTGCATATGGAACCTAAGACATAGAGATAAACATATCTAAAAGGGACTTTGACTTAATTCTAGCTGTATGACCTTGGAAATTGAGATCGAAAATGGTGACTTTATGTTGCTCCTGTTTTGGAGCAGCTTATGATATTTGGTCTATATCTCATGAGTTAGGAGTCCAAATGACCTGATTATTAGTGCTATAGAAACGGGAGACATAGAGGGACAAATGTATAGAAGACTTAGAAACCCAGTTCTGACGTTTTCTATATGAATATTAAGGAATAATTATTGGTATAAATAGAGAAAGTGTCTGTCACGACCATGACATAGTTTTGTTTCCGATTTTTACCAAATCTTATCCAAAACTTTTTGAATGTGTATGAAACTTTTCAAAAACCTGGAAATAAATGAAACGAGACTTATCATGTGTGAATTGGGTGATTGAACATTAGAATTTAAGATTGAGCATAATGAATTCTAAAGAAAACTTACATGTACATCAATGATTTACTTGTGTATTTATTGCTCATATGTGTATAGTACAATTATACAAATGTGATTTTGACACCCTTCTAATGGTGGTAAGTTATAAATTGAATGTATAAACACAGATACAAATTTTATGACTTCAAGTGAATATCATATGATGGATTGTGAAATTGGCAATGGTTAAAGTAACGGTCACAGTGCCTACACTATTGTCTTAGTGGTGGATAGATAGGCATACCTATAGGGTTACAGTGCAACTGCTATAGTTTAACACCATTAGTGTCCATAATTTGATACCTTCGGGTATCCACAGTTCGATACTAATGTGAAAGTTTAACACAGAAAGGAAACTTAACAATCATAAATAAGAAATACAACATGACAATATGAATAATTGGTATTGATGATCATTTGTATTGATTGTAATGATGTGCAATTATATTGATAATTTGTATCAATGAGCGTTGAATATCAATATTTAACTTATAAATGTGTATTTTAAGTATATAGATAATATGTTAAAGCATATTTGCATTATGCAAATTGCTTAAGTATGTCATCATTGTTTACATAAGCATTGAATATCAGTGTTTGGTTCATAAATGTGAATTTATGGTATATGAGTTGTGATATTTTTGAATGTATGTGCTTGGCGGATGACTGTTGTAAGTGATCATCCAAATTAAGTGTTTTTCCCACTAAGCTTTCAAGCTTAGTACGGGTGTTAACCCGTGTAGGTCCAGGTCATAAGAGTGAGGTAGAGGGAATATCTGCAGGAACTAAGGTCAACAGATAAAAGAAAAAGTACTTTTGGAATGTGTTTTTAGTTACAGATGATTGTACATGTAATGAAGAAAGAAAATTGTATATTTTCTTTTAGATTACCATGTAAATGTAAAGATGTATTACTACTGTTAAATGATAATGTTAAGCATTAGGAAGTTTTGTAATGTATATATGTATAACATTGAATAAAATTGTATACCTTGAATGCATGTATACAAATTTAGTTGCTATATGTGTGGATGGTTGCAGGTTTCGTATAGGGGGTGTTACACTAAATCTATATTTGATATTTGAACTTAGATTCATTTATCTTTTTAATTTGAAATGTGTTCAAATCCTTAACAAACTTAAATTTATGACTTAAACTTAGTTATGAAACAAAATATAAAGTTGAAATTGAATAAATTTAATTTTAATTTTACAAACATGACATAAGGTTAAATTAAGTTCTTTACAAAAATTTAATTTTAATTTTGCAAACTTGAAATAAGGTTAAATTAAGTTCTTACAAAACATAAAAAGTAGAAATCAATTTATTCTAAATCTATTCATTTATCAAAAAGCACTAAATTTAAATTTAAGAATCATTTAGCACATGTTTCTAAACAATTTTTTGACAAATCAAACTTTAACATTATGTGCAAATTTAACAAAATTTTAATTTGTTTCCAATTTTATTTTTACAATTTAATTGTACATAAACTCATTACATTTCTATGTCTTTAAATATAAATCACAATAGTTGTTTCATATTTTATCAATTGATAATTTGCAATTTGATTATAAATATTTTAAAAGAAAGACAAATTAATACATATTAAAAGAACAATAACCGAAGTTAGTGACAAGGTTGATTTGATAAGATACTTGTATATTTTATCCAAAAAAAAGTCTAATTTGGTCTTCAAAATTTTCGTTCATATACACTGGGGTCTAAGTTTTTTTTTTTACCAAATCAACCATAAACTTTTAAAAAATATTATTTAAATCTTATTTTTATTTCAAACATTAAAGTTATCAACATACATTGTTTTCTTAATACATGGTAAGTTTCAATGTTTGTTATTAGTAAAATTTCGTTGATATTCAACATTACATGTGAACTAAAGAAAAAAAAATCATAAATTATCCTCTTTCCATCGATAAGATGACAAAAAATGGAAAAAAAAGAGATTGTTTGATTATAAATTCGATAAGTGAATGTTGATGCATATTGCCAAAGATGTGAGTGGAATTTATCGTTAAATATTTAACACATTAAGTTAAGTTAATTTAATATTTGGAGAGATATTTTAATTCCAATTTTATGGTTTTTGTTAATTTATTGATTGATTTGGAGAATGACTGATGAAACTTGTTTTTGCAGGTACTTAAAGGAATCATTTTATAGAGCACGATAAAGGCAAGACATTAAGATGAAGTGATTTTTCAATTGCAAATTGTCTTCCTTCTATCATATATGATGATAAAAAAAAATAAAAGGAAGAGATTTTTAGTCATAAATTTATGGGAATATAGATGGTGATGAAAATTTTAGTGGAGTTGATTATTGGTGATTATAACATATTAAGGTAAGTTAATTTATGAATTACTTATGACATTTTAGTTTTTATGATGTCATTCTTTCTAATCCCAAATTTTAATTGTTTATAATCATCGATTGAGTTAGGTTGATTTAAATATGTTTGCTTATGAACTAATTTCATGATTTTTGTTAAATTTGTATGTTGATTTGGAGAATGACCCAATGAAGATTTGTTTTCGTAGGTACATGAGGAGTCATTTTGTGTAGCATGATGGAGGCAGGACATTAGGATATAATTAATACATGGAGGTACGTAAGTTAAATTATATAATAGTTGTTTATTGTCTTATGTATTTGAAAATTTTGAAATAGAATAATGAACAACAAAGGAGGGGATATTATTATTTTATTGTTTTCTTAGGAAGAGAAATGCTATTGAAAAACAAACGTTTTTTTTACTATAGATGATAAATTGATAGAGATAACTCATTGCTTACATTAGTGGGAGAAAAATCTTAGTGGAAGATAATAACCCAAACAGGTTATCTTGGTTTAATATTGTGAGAATTGCTAAACATAATTGATATGATAGGTTAGGTAAAGTGTACTATAGGCACACAAATAAACTCCAAGAATTTGAGTTGGTTAAGATTAAAGATGGCAAAATAAATGACATAATCTCTACTATTTTAAATCATAAAAGAGGGGGGATTTGAGGGAGTATAATATATATATAAAACATAAACATTAGATAATGGAATTATTAATAGTAAGGTTCTAAAAAAAATCATGTAAAAGAACACAATATTCTACTAAGGATGTGTTGCTTATTTTCAGAGTGAATAATGTGGATAATGGAGACTAAAATAAATAAAACATTGTAATGCTTGATTAGAATAACAATGGTGTGTCTATTATAATGAAGGTGTTAGTAGTTAAGCTTTAATTGCTTATGCAAATAATAAAGGAGGTAGTGAGCTATTAATTATTCTACTAATGGTGATAGAGATCATGATAATGAGCATGTAATATTGGTGGTGAAGTTCCATTTCTTTTTCAACTAATAGGGGTGGTGGTGAAGCTATTGATTGCTATACTAATGGTGCTAATAATAGTGGTAACGAGCATACAAATATTGATGGTTGAAAGTTAAATGTTTGTGCAACTAATTAAGGTTGTAGTGAAGCTATTGAAGGTGTTATTGATTGCACTACCAATGGAGTTAAAGATAGTGCGTATAAGTATGTAAATATTAGAGGTGAAATTTCAATTAGCTATGTAACTAGTAAAGGTGATGGTGAATTTACTAAATGTGTTATTTTTGTGTTATTGATGATGTTATAAATAGTTTTAATGAGCATACAATATTGGTGGTGAAGCATCAATCGGTTATGCAACTAATAAAAGTGGTTGTCAGACTATTAAAGTCATGAATAAGAAGGAAGCAAATATTGGTGGTAAGAAAACTAGAGAGGTTTATGAAAATGAAAATGAGGTTAGTGAAAGGAAACTATTGATTAATTTGAAATAAAAAAAGTGGAAGAGATAATAACAAGATCCAATTTATTTGAACAAAATACGAAGAAAAGAAGTAGAAGAAACAAAATGAAGTAGTAATTGGTAATAAGTTAGAGATGAGGCTATAAAATAGACAATTATTCCCTCGATCCATTTAATGGATCAATATTTTTGCCTTGTTATAAAGTGATTAAGCCACTAATAGTAAGGAGAATGCTTGATCCCCTTCTGAAAAATAAGACGAAGGACGATAGGTATAGTTTATACTATGTTTTCCTAGTTATTTTAGTATATTTTTGGGTGTTTATTAAGCTTATAATTGTTTACACCATTATCATATTAATTGTGTTAATATGAGTGTTTGTTTATATTCTAAATGTTTTTGTAATTTAGAGCATGATTTCAATCTTAATTATGTTTCATAAGGTGTTTGATTTGTTTGTGAGTGTTGGAAATCAAATAATAAAAGAACAGGGAAGATTTGAAGCAAATAAGGGATACATGATTGTGTCTATAGCCATGTGAGTATCTCATCCCATGCAGAATCGTGAATTATAGTGATTTTGAGTTATACATGGTCTAACACACAGCTGTATACCAGATTATGTATCTATTAGACAGCAATTCTAACAAATTTTAGCTTTTTTAAAATGCAAATTTTTTTAGTCTTTTGATATTTTGGGGTTATTTTTTTAAACCAAATTAAGTGGGGAAACCTTCTAAAGAACCCTAAAAACCTCAAGAATTATTTAAAGACATGAAACACACCAAAAATGTAGTAGTCAACACACTAAAGTGGATCAAACATGGGAGATTAAAAAAAACGTCCAACAATTCCAGCTTTCCATATCAAGACCCAAATAGAGTTTTTATTCTTTTCCTTTAGTTGTTCCATCAATCTTGATGTGTAATCTGAATTCCAAGATGTTTAACATGTTTATGAGTTTCTAAATGTTAGATTAGGATAAATTCTGAATCTATTTTGTAACTTTAATTATTATTGATTCAACATACTTTCTGGTGTTTGTGATAATTGTGCATGCTTATACCTGACAAAAAACCAAGAGAGTGAGTCAAAAGTAATTAGATTAGATTGTGCAGTGAGATTTGCTAGTTTAATAATCCCCCAATTATCAAATTAACAATCATTCAAAGGGAGATCTTGTTTGAGAACTTAATTATCTATTAGATAACTTTAGATTTAGCTGAATAAGTTAGGGATAGGTTTGTAAACTAGGAGATTGCAAATATAGAATTTTCTAATTAAATTAGGGTTAATTGATTAGGTCTTGAGAGAGAGTAATCAATACCTTAGGAAATCTAAGATCAAGCACATAATTCAATTAATAATATTTAAGGAAAAAAATTAGGAAAGAATAAGTTCGAAGTATGAAATCTTGATCAAAACCCTAAATTTAATTGGCAGCTTATTTTTATTTGATTTGTTTTATTTGTTTTATTATTTGCTTCAATTTCTGCTATTTACTTTCATTCTAATCATGTTCTAAATACCTTAGATAAAGTTAGGTTTAAATCGATAATCCTTGCATAATCCTCGTTGGAATGATAACCTTATATACTACAAGATACGATCTGTATACTTCCAGTATATTGAGAGTTTTATTAGATATAAAACTTGCCTAACAAAGGAGAAATTTGAATAATCTAAAATAGGAAAAGATAACATACATAAAAAAAATGACCTTGCACTAAAAATGAATAATAAGGGCATTGAAGATAATAAGAAAATGCTTCACATATAAAATAAGTAATATTTCATAACAACTGAAAAATGA
>JAOQMP010000006.1:36320887-36338087 GCA_027563575.1 Erythroxylum pedicellare
TATATCTATTATTAAATAATCATTGTAAAACTTTAAATTTTTATTACACATATTAAAATAAATTAATTAATATGATAATTAATCTTAAAACATTTAAACTTTTTATTTTTCATATTAAGACAATATATACATTATACATATATGTATTTATATTAATATTAAAATGAATTAATCATTTTATTAATCCTAATGTATCAATTCGAAAAGAATATATAAGTAATTGAGTTATAAAAACAAAAAAGTATAGTATATTATATTGAAAATAGCTATTATTTTATTAAAACTAGAGTAAATTTTATAAATACTTTTGATATGTTTTTATAAATTATTTATTTTATTACTTTCAAAAATATTTCTTTTATTTTTTTCTAAAATCATTATATTCTAATTAATATAAAATTATATTCATAATTTTTTTCTCCTTTCTAAATTGTAATATTAGAAGATTCATTCCCAAGTCACTCTAATTAAAAGATTGTTAAGAGTTCTTTACTTGAAATCTTGATAAGTTTTACTTTAAATCCTTCTCGTCTTTAGAGTGCTCTAAGCATATCATATTTCATAAAAATTTCACCTTTTTTGTTTTTAATATATATATTATGTCACAAATTTAAATTATAACAACATATAATTATGATATAATAAAGTTATTAATTTATATTAAATTACAAAATATTTATATCTTTTTATTTAAACCACTTAATATTTCATTTGAATAAAACCACAAGTCATTAAATGAAAGCGTAACATCACTAACTTCTTAATGTTTTAATTAATATTTTAGGCATAATGACTAATGAGCTAAATATTAACACAATTTGTGTTAAAAGTCATTAAGTAAGGTTTATATTGAAGGGTCCTACATACATTTGCATATCATTAATATGAAAATATAATTTAAAATTAAAATCTTGAGATGGATTTATTGGTATGATTAATTAGGAAATTTAATTCAATTAATTAGAAATTTGTATGAAAAGTCATTAAGTTAATAATAGTGATAGTTAAAATTTTCAATTCAATTAATTACGGATTTTAAATTTACTTAAATAATTTATCAATTACTATAAGAGAGAATTGATAAAATCAAATTTATTAATTATAGAAAATTTTGCTGTACATGAATGATTATCTAAATCATTTCATAAAAAAGATACAATTTACAAAATTAAGATAATATCATGTTGGATAGATTGGAGGGTGGAGCGAAGAGAGCATCATCTAATTGACTAATTATACTTGTTGGTAAGATCGTCAACAGTTTGGATGATCCAATCATCTGTATGTACAAACATTATATTTAGTAATATGATATTAAAAAAAGAATATTTAGTAATGTAATATTATATAAAAAGAAATTTAAAAATACCTTCATCTTCATATATTTGATTAAAATAACCTCTAATTGGTCGATTAATTTCACTAGTCCCCTCTGCATTAATACCTGTGGCTATAGGAAAATAAAAACACAATATTAAGTAAGATAATATAAAGATAGATAAAATAAATATATTAAAAAGAAAAGAATTTACCATCAATGTGTTCATTATTTAACCAACTTTGAGCACACGTAAGAGCTTCCACAGTGCGATAATGAAGTTGACCATGATGAGGAGTAATGACTCGACCACTAATAATAAATGCAGACTATGTAGCAACGATTGATGATGGAATAGGTAACAAGTCTGGTGCAATGGCTTGCAATATCGGATAATTATGTGCATACATCTTCCACCATGACAATACATCGAACGACTTACCTTCAGTTTCAGGAACATAATTTACGAAAAAATATTTATCTAACTCCATCGTATTGTAAGAAATTCGAGCCCTTTTCTCTTTCAAAATAATTGAAAGAGAATCTGTCAATAATGGGTTAGACGAAAATATCGAACTTGAAATTGAAGTTCAAAGTTGAACTGCCTGCAACACTGCTAAGATCATGATCATGAGTTTGTCGCTTTTTGACTTCATAATCATTAAACAATTGATACCATAATTATTTCATTGTATGTACACACTCTTGAGCTTCACCACTGGACAATGCATTATAAATATATTCAACCCCGTCCATCTTGTGTCTCGGGTCCAACACATATAATATTGCAACAATATATCCAACCTTAGACTAACAAGAATTAAACTTCTCTATCATTCACTCCGCCATAGTCCAAATCACTGCATTGGAGTCAAGCATCCACAATGATAAAACATGCTTTATGTTGGACATAGTGCTAAAGATACGATGCGAAGTTGGATATTTTGTTCAAGAGAATAATTCAATCTAATTATTAAATAATTTCAATTTCATATAAAGTTCTCTAGCCAAGTCCCGTTGATCCTTTGATGGTACACAGGTATATTGAGAACCCCTTTCGGCTAGTCTAATAAATAGTTGAGCATATGGGATTGTCGAATCCAATATCTTAAAGGTTGAGTTCCATTTGGTAGGACAATCCAAAACCAACTTTTTTGAATTTGGAATGCATAAAATTTGTGCAACATCTTTAAAAGTTTCAACTCTTTCAGAAGTTGCACTCCAATATAAAACACTATTTTGAATACATTCTATTGCTTCCTATATCGTCTCCAACCCAACCTTCATAATCAAGTTAAGAATATGTGAAAAACAACACATATGAAATAACTTACCTCCAGCTAATAAGCTCCCAACCTGTATCTTACCCTTCAACTTCTCATATCGACTGTGATGGAGGATACTTTATTGTCAACATTCAAATTCATCGAACAGTCTTTCAATACGTTTGCTAATTTTCACTTGTATGAGGTGTCAGCACATAAATGAACCTATCATGAAAAAGCATACCAACATGAATCATAAATTCATAAAATAATGGAAAAAGTAAATGATAATAATATTAAAGTATATAAATTACCTCAAAAGTTTATTGCATAACTTCCAATCATTATCAATATAATGTGCCATCACCGTCATGTAACCTTTATTTTGGTTATCGGTTGTCCATATGTCTTTTTGTTATAGCAATTCATCCTTAAACACTCGACAATGCTCTTAATATTTCTCTTCTAGTCATCATAAATTTTGAAAATATCATTCCTCAATGTATTCCAACTTGGAACCTTGAAAGTCAGTTGGAGTGAATTAAGAAATATCTTGAATCTCTTGCTTTCAATCATAAACAACGGTTGTTCATCTCTAATAACCATATTAGCCATCAACATTCTTGATCTATTATTGTTAAAAGTTGTTACGGTCATTCCATTCTTTCCTTTTATAAGGTTAGGGCTAAAAAATGTTTAACAAACCATCCTTTTTCTTGTATATGATTCCGTATATCTTTTTAAATGAGACATTCCACCTTTTGAACCACTTGAATACAACTTATGGTAATAATTGCACTTTGTTTTTCAATTCCGTTGATTGATATAGTCTTCTTATGTTGATTGATTCCAAACTTCACTTTATGTTGACTAACTTGAGTTATATTTGAACTTCTATTGTCACTTGGTGTCAGAATAGAAGTTTCCACTTTTACCTTTAGTACTAGATTATAACTCTCAACTGAAGAAATAGTTCATCCTTCTAACAAAAAACATATAAATACTTAAGGTTAGAAATAAAAATGTATTAGAAAATGACTCATTCTTAATCAAAATACTTTCCTACATTCTAGTTAAAATATTCCATATAAAAATGTTCAAAAAAATCAAAGAGTGTTCAAACTTTGAACATGCTAGAATGTCCAAGTAAGTTAGGATGATATATGCTAGACATTAAAGTGGTTCTCCAATGCATATTCCGTGAGCATTAAAGTGGTTCTCCAAGTAAGTTAGTAGAATATGCTAGAACTTTGAAGGCAAAAGGGCCTACCCAATAATGATGTGCCATCCAAGTTGACTCTTCAACTATTTATGGAACAACTCCAAGCTAATCCTAAAGCATAACTCTGGCAATTGAAAATATCATAGCACTAATCCCATATTAGCTCAACTATATGTCAAGTACCTCATAATCGATGGAGCAAACTATCTAACATGTCCACTTATATAACCACCATACATGTATAATTGTGTCTCAAAATTATAAGGATGTATTATAATATTATAATAATGAAGATGGAGTGGAAGTTACAACCAATGAACAAACTATTGGTGGAAGCTTATAGTTATAAAAGGATTAAGATAACCTAACGTTTATTAAAGAAGATTACATTGATCAAGTATCACCTCAAGTTAGTGAATTAGGATACTTTAATAAGGATATTGCAAATGATGTTTTTATGAAATTTAAGATTATTCACACAGTATATATGAGTTTACTATTAGTAAAGACCCTGTTAAACTTGAAACAATAATCTAAAACTTGGTGATGAGGACATAAATAAGTTGGAAAGAAGTTTTAATGATAACATAAAGAAGCTCAAATACCTTATTTCAGTGTATTAAGTGACATAAACTTCAAAATTAATCTCAATTAGGGGATGATATTTGATTCAATGTCTCGTTTAAAAAATCCATTGAAGAATATAAGCATACAAGATAGATTTGACTATGTCTACAAAAAAATGATAGGTTAATAGTTACTATTGAGTGTAAGAAGGATTATGGGAGGAGAATACATACTATTCTAACCCAAAATGGAGAAGCTTTTCAAATAAAGACATTCTAAGATAAGCATTGTTGTGTTAAAGTAGCGAAAAATATGGATTGCTAATTGATTGTCAGAATATATATGGTACAATTTAGAGGTAGCCAAGTTAGGACATTTCTATTTTTAAAATAGAACTTTTAAGAGATCATCAATGGGAGATTTCATATAAGAATACAAAGACAAAAGATTTTCTTTTCATTTGGTGCTTGGAGAATATGGAGCATAATATGATAAACTATGAGGTCTTTTGTTGGGTATTATGAAACACAATAAGGGTAACTTACTATATATTAAAGCTCCTAAAGAAATTTTTTACTCCTATTATGTTTTTGTTTAAGTTAGTGAAATATAGTTTTATCAATGCTAGTAAAACCTATAATCTATATTAATAGGTGTCATTTGAAGATACAATATAGTATCCAATTGTTTACAGTAATAGGTAGACACATGGAATATTAATCATATACACCTTTTCTACTAAGGCAATGATCATAAATTTTGGGTAATGATGCAAATACGATAATTTCTTAATTTCTGTTTTCCTCGTTCTTAATTTCTTCTACCTTTTATATTGTCAAACCAAATTACCCTTACACAGAGATGAATGGTATTATTAACTTTAATTTCATACTCCAATTCAACATAACTATAGAGAAGCACAACTCAAGTTTGTAGTTGAAATTTATCATAGAAAAGATGAATGTAGCATAATACCAAGTACTTAATATGATATGCTTATGTGCTCGTATAATTGAGCGATTAATAAACTAATCCATTAATGAGCAAGAAAATATGATCCAACACAAATGAGATGGCATGGCCATGTTTGATTTGTGAACTCAATACTAGAGTTATTCTAGAGTTGTGAACTCGATACTAACCCGGGGTTAATAAAAACAAAAGATCAAAATACTAACATAGCAGGAAATATGGTTTGAAGTGTGAAATCAAACATATTAATATCTGCGACATTTCATTAAACACATTACAAGCATTATCCTATATTCCCAATATTAACATACAAAGTTCTCAAATTAGCCACATCACATCTCAAGACAACCAAAAAAACCAAATTGAAGAAGAAAGAATGAGAGCTTACCTTTGACGTTGCCACGACAAATGATATATAAAGAAGAAGATCGAAGGAACAAAGTGAAATAAAGAAGAAACAGAGAAATGAGTGTGTTCTCAGCGACAAAGGGAGTTCTCGGGTAAACTATGAGACTGAGAGTTCTTGAGGACAAAGGGAGATGGAGTAGGCAGGAGGCTAACAGATGGGCAAGGGCGAACGTGCAAGGGAGGGGGGCAGCAGGCAGCTGGGTGGCAGGGTGGACTGGGTAGCATGACTTTTATTTAGTCAAAACGATGTCATTTTTTCTTGCAAGAAAACAACATCATTTTGTCTCATATTTTATTAACTTTCTCGTTTCAAAATGACATCGTTTTACTCTTAACGAATAAAACGATGTCATTTTATCAGTGGAACAAATATTTTAAACACAAAAAAAATGACATCATTTTGCAACAAACAAAACGACGTCGTTTTACAGGTAGGGCTGCTCGTGTCGGGCCACGACCTTGCCTGGCTTGAAATTTCATGGGTCATATCGTCGTTTTACAGGTAGGGCTGCTCGTGTCGGGCCACGACCTTGCCTGGCTTGAAATTTCATGGGTCATATCCAGCTAGCCTGTGGTCAATTGTGGGCCAATTTAATCAGGCCAAACCCGTTGACCACAGGCCAGGCTGGGTATTTTTTGACATCTCTATGTTTATTACTTTTAAAATGATTATATATTCTGGACCTTGTTTCCTAAGAGCATCTATTAATTCGAAAATAATATACAACTAATTAATTTTGAAATTGAAATAATTGTGTTCATATTTATAAGTATGTTAGGTATCATATGTTTTTACTTTTTAAAGCAATTAAAACTTTTAAATAGTTTTACATATTTATTCTCTTACAATTAATTATAATATTACCAACAAGCAATGAATTACTTTATAAAACAGAGAAATCCATTCTTAATAGGCTTGCTAGAAATTAAAAAAAAAGGAAACAGTCCTTAATAAGGCCTTATGATTCTTAGGAGCTTAATGGAGTACCATATCCAATTATGCTTCTCGTAGATTAGGAAGAATAATCATAGGCTATAATCCATTTACTATTGAAGTAATCAACTCCAAACAATTAGACCAATATCTACATATTAAGGTATATATTCCCTATCACTTTAGGAAAAAAATCCAAGCTACCTTTATATATGTTGGCAAACAAGCATTTCAAAGAAACAGCCTTTGGAAGGATATTAAAAATTAACCAAAAGCATTGATGGTCTATAGATTTTGTTGGGAGACTTTAATTGCATTATGTATTCACATAAAGTTGAAGGACCAGGAAAAAAACCACCGAAAATGATGAAGATTTCGTGGATTGATTAAATAATTTAGGCTTAGGGGATTTTACATTTATAGGGCACTTATTCACTTGGTCTAATAAGTAAGAGGGGTTGTATCACATCAGAAAAAAGTGGGACAGGGGACTGGTGAATTTTGAATGAATGACAAAGTTTCCTAATAGCTTAGGATTATTCAGTAATTTTAGATTTTCAAATCACTTCCCACAAGAGGACATAATGGATCCCCATGTAAGAAAGCTTAGAACTCCTTTTAGGTTCTTTAACTTCCTTACAGAATTGGAGGGTTATAAGAGCATTATTTCTAAAGGATTGAACTACCTAGTTGAAGGATTTGAATCCTATAAATTGGTAACTAGATTGATGCTAATAAGAGAGGACTTTAACAAACTTCACAAGGAATGTTACGACGAAGACTTGCTAAAAGAAGTTGAAAAACCTAGCCATGATCTTAATGCTACTCAAAGAGATCCTTATGATGATCTAATCAATGATGACTTAAAACAAAAGGAAAAATCCAAGTTAAACTCCTATCTCACAACACTTGATGCTTACAAATCTCTACTAAAAAAAAAAGATATAACTTCTTAGCTGAAAGATGGGGTAGCTTTCTTCCGAAAATAAATCTAGAATATAATAAACTCTAACAAAATATTATGAATCTTGATTAAGCTTATGCCACTTCAAATCCTTTCTAGGAATTGCATATGGTTTATCAAGTTCCTTCACTCAACTCTCCAGCTTTATCTCACCCTTTTTGAATCAATCCCAAACCAACCATCTTATTAAACCAACTATCAACTAAGAAATTAGGAATGCCTTCTACATTTTCAATCTAGATAAGGCTCTAGGACTTGATGGATTTAATGCATTTTTCCAAATGTTTTGGAATTTATTGGAATCTCATATCTATAAGCTTGTCAAGGAGTTTTTTCTAAGAATTTTAGTCAAATAATTAAATAAAATTAGTCTAATTCCTAAATCCCATACTTTCTAAAACTTCAGACCTATTTCTTGATGCAATATTCTTTATAAAGTCATTTATATGATTTTAGCCTTGAGATAAAACCTATTATGAAAGATCTAATCAATATCTCTCAGTTTGATCTTATTGTAGATATAATCATTCATGTTAATAGCTCAGGAAATATTCAAGGATTATCTTCAAAAAGTCCATCAAAAGTTATTCAATGGAGATAGACTTTTTTTTAAAGCATTTGATGCCCTAAACTAGAGGTTCATTCAAACCCTTTGTAGGCCTTTAGATGTCCCCCAATTTTCATCAATTCAGTAACACAATATCTAACAACTTCTTCTTTTAGTGTTCTTATGAATGGAGAGGCCACTCATATGTTTAAGGGAGCAAAAAGGTTAGGAAAAGAGATCTATTATCCCCTACATATTTGCTTTAGCTATAAGAATTCTGATCGAAATGATATCATTCCACATATCTTAAGGAAAATCTTTTAGATATCATTACAAGTATAGAAAAACCAAGTTATTCAATTTATCATTTATGGATGACTTATTATTTAACATCCCGTTATCCCATGTTAAGGGTTAGTACTCTAGAATAGTGTACATGAGAGATTATTGAGAAGTTAGAAAGTGCATTTCATGCTCATGTATAATATAACATACACACACATGTGGATATTAATTATTGCACACATTAAAATGATTGTACATGAATTCATTGACATTTTTCTGGGTATAATTGATTTATAAATGTGATTATCTTGAGAAATTTGGATTATATGTATTGAAAATTGAATTGGTAATAATAATTTTTGATATAGAATTTTTGGTGAAATTTAGGAAATTTTTGAAATTTTAGGTATTTTTAGACTAAGAAAAATGCTAAGTGGTAGGACAATTGTTAAATGGTAGTAGAGATAAGAGTCAAATGGCAATGAAAATTTTTATAAATGACATCTAGGATTTAATGACATATGTCATTGAAAATTGGGATACAATTTGAGTAGAAATTGGAGACAAATGAACTAGTTAAATAAGAGAGCCAAGTGAGACCATAGGAAGTGGACATGTGGCAAGTGACAAGTGTCACTTGCCAAGCCATGCATCCACCCCCTACGACACTCTCTCTTAAGTGAAAGACCATCTTCATTTTTAATTGTCTTTCACTTTATTCATTGGCACTCAGCTCTTGTTAATTTCTCTTCTCATCGTCTTTAATCTTCTTCATTTACGATACTCATTTCTCACCCTCTCAACGTGAACTTTATTCTCACCTTTCACTTGCTACTCTCACCTTATTGTCTTCTTCATTTGCCATAAGCTCCCAATCTCCATGATGTTGTACATAGGTTGTATGAGAAGTTAAGGCTTCTTGGTGTTCTTAAACAGTTTGAAGATTTTTGAAGCTAAATCAAGTAAGTTATGCTTTAATCATCATGGGTAGTGTTAAATGAAACTAATATGATGAGTAATTTGAGATTGATGACTTGATCATGAAATTATATATGTAAATTGTGAGTGATGAAATATGCATATAATTGTCTTGTTTCTACATATAAGATGATTAACCTTTAATTAGTTGTTGTAGATATGAGTTTGAGCTTGAAAGGTCATTAAAATGATGTAGAAAGAAGTGTAGAAATTATGACTTATAAATTGGATATTTATGTTCTATTTTCTTGATATATTAAGTGAACTTCTTTGATTGTTTTAGAGATGAACTAACTTGAGTTTAGAGTTAATAAGGAAGAGTATTATGATGTCTTCAAATGAGATGAATTAAGGTGATAGTTACGAATGAAATGAAGGTAAGAAGTAGAACATATGCAGAAAATTAATAATGAAAATGTATAAGAATATGTTCTATTTTGGTGTTTATGATCAAACATGGACTTTGATTTGTGTGTCGATGGTATTGAACTAAAATTGAGGTATAAATGAAGAAGTTATCAACTTGAAATGATGAGTTTTCAAAATGAATTGTTGATACTTATAAATGAGATATATTATGGAAAAAGGATAGGATTTCATGAATGATGAGATTTAGTTGAAAATGATCAATCAAATGAGCAAAGGTTTGAGAGTTTAATGCAATCAATTTGGTAGTTGAATTATTTCGAAATGATTTTGCATTAGAGGAGGTGAATTTGGAAAATTTTGGAGTGAAAATGATGTTAGTATATGTGTAGAAATTGTGGGAAATGCTAAAGTGAGATATACTTCTCATACGTCTGTTAGGCAGACTTCAGGTCCGCTGGGTGGACCTTCTCGGGTCTTCCAACTTCCTAGATTTGTTCATGTCTGTTTGGAGGGACGTATGTCCGTTGGGTGGACATTCTCGGGACACTTACATAAATGTGGGATTTTGACCCTCTTTTAGATGGCAAAATCTCTCTTTGGGGTCTTCACGGAAGTTACAGCACTCGAAGTCCTCTTCAAAAAAGTTTTAGAGTAACATTAATCCTACATCCACATCAAAAGTTATGCCTTTTGTCTCAAAATCATGTATATATATAAATTATTGACTTATTAATGTTTTTCCTATGAGGTATTTAGGCTTGAATGTGATCTTGAATGAGCCTAGTTGATGATGAATTGAGCGACTAAAGTAAGGAAAGTGTATTAGGTAGTAAGGAATGATTTAAAGATGATGTTAATTGGTTATGAGATGCGTATTAAGGAAATATACTCGGGATTGTCATTGAGCATGCATTGTACATAATCCATAAATACATATGCGCATAAATGAGTACTTATATAATTGTGCAAAGTTGTAATGTGTATAAATGTGTGTTGCATGATATAGAAGAGCAATTAGAGAAAAAATATCCAAAAGATGCCGAGACTTCGAGGTAATAGCTTTCTAGAACAAACTGTGAGTAACCTAGATGGTCTCACTTGATTAATTGTTTGTTTTAAATTATATATTGAATTATTATGTGATTGTGATTATGTTGATTCTGAACATTGAATGTCCAAAGCATTTGATGCATGAAATATATACTGGAAGTGCTTCTTGTATGTGAATATGACAGAAATTAGTGTACTCAACATAACTGTTGAATGCCGGACTAGGGTCCGATGACATGTGAATGTGAATATGTAAAGTGAAACAAAGTGACTGATTGAAAATATGTGAATATGATGCATTTCATTACATGAATGCATGACAATGTAAAGACTGTTGTGACTAGAGTAGCCACCGAAAAAGAACTTAAAGTTCAGAATATGGTAAGAGCCTCTAGCTCAAT
This sequence comes from Erythroxylum pedicellare, assembly GCA_027563575.1. Classification (NCBI taxonomy): domain Eukaryota; kingdom Viridiplantae; phylum Streptophyta; class Magnoliopsida; order Malpighiales; family Erythroxylaceae; genus Erythroxylum; species Erythroxylum pedicellare. Next base: position 36,332,168 of record JAOQMP010000006.1, read on the forward strand.
TGATAATTGTACCCGGTATCTACTAAGGGACATGGGACAATATTTGAAACAAGCCTGGTATCTACAAGGGATATGGACCAGTAAAAAGGAACTCGGTCATAGCAAAGTAATAAATGAAAGTGAGTCTCACGAGCATTACATATACATTTAATATGTATGTTTTAAATGATTGAAATGTATTGTTCAATTGCATGGAATGAAAAATGTGAAAATTGGGAACAAAAGAGATTTATGATGCTACATGATGATGAATGAAATGATGTGAATTATGTGATTGTATTAGTTGATGTGTTATATGATTTGAGTGAACCATCGAGGATGGTTAACTCATTAAGTTCGCAAAACCCACCAAAATTGTAACGTTGACATTTCAAGTTCAAGAGATGATACTAGAGACAGAGAGACTATAGAAGAAGTATAGTTTTTGTACTTTTGGATCGAAGAAATAGCTCAAAGGTTGGTTAACTAAGACTGAAGGATCTAGAGAAAATTTTTGTATAATTCCTCATGTATGTAGCATGTTCTGTATACAGAGATGTAAAATCTAATTAGTTTTTGTTATTGTACGAATATGGGTTTTATTGTAAACCTACAATGTACATATTGTTTAAGAAATGAAATGAGGGATTTTGGATTTTTAATTATTGCGTCTTTCTTTATGACGCCTTATAAGAGAATATAATTGCTCTAACATGCCATTATTATAGGTTATGTACTGGAATGTCCTTAGGGTGTTTTGGTATATACTCTATGGTAGTGAAGTGTTACAATTCTTGGTATCAGAGCAAGGTTGGCATCCATAGGGACATATATGAATATTAAACATGAAATGTCATGAGAAATGCGGATAATAATCTAAGTTATTGTCTATTATAGGTCATCCGCCATAGGTGATTAAGTGGGACAATCAGCTGACTTAGAATCAGTAGGAGCTAGTAGAGAGTCTTCTGTATCTCGACTTGAGAGGATGCCTCCCAAAATTCCTGAGAGAAAGGAAAGGAGGTATGATAAACTACGAAAACAGGAGGGTATGGACTTTTAAGGAAGTACAAACCCTGTAAAGGTTGAAGGATGGCTTGAGAGAACAGAGAGAGTTTTCGATCAGATGGACTTTAAGTTGGACGAGAAGTTCAACTATGCAGTTTCCTTACTACAAGGCTCAGCATACTAATGGTAGAAAACTGTTCCGGGCAATACCACTAAACCTTGTAACTTGAAGTGGAACGACTTTCCGAAGATCTTCAAGGAGAACTACATGCCCAAAATCTACCGGAACAGAAAGATGAAGGAATTTTTGGATTTAAAGCAGGGTAATTTGTCTGTGCTAGAATATAAGATCGAGTTCAATGAATCGATGGGGTATGCTACTTACCTTGATCCCACTGAGGAAGATCAGTGTAGGAGATTTGAAGATGGGTTGAACATGGAGATTTAGACAAGGTTGGCAATCACCAACTTGAACAGTTTCACTAAGTTAAGAGCTGCCTCGATCAGAATTGAGCAGCTATTGAGAGAGAGACAAGCAGAGTATAGGTAGGAGTGTAGAATGAACAGGCCCATTGAATTTCAGGGTAGTTCTGGCAGAAAGTTTAAGTAAGCGCCAAAACATATCTTTTCGATCATCGGCTAGATCAAGACAGTTGGAGTTTGGATAGAGGAGTAGCTTTATACAATCTAGCAGTGGAAGAGGCGCAGTAGCGAGTTAATTACCCAACTGTGATCATTATAGAAAGAGAAATGGTGGTGAATGTTAGACATTATCAGGATCTTGTTTCCGTTATGACTTTCTTAAGCATCGAATCAGAGATTATCCTACCGTTGTCGGAGCTTAGTCTAGTGTAAGAGGAGGAAGAGTAATTGAAAATACTATTTAGTAGAGCTGAGCTAGTGGGTCTAGACAAAGAGATCGAGGTAAAGGCAGAATAAGCTTTGGGAGTCCTATTGTCAAGACCGAGGTGCGAAGCAACCGACCGCAGTCCCAAGCCAGAGTGTATGCTATGACTAGACAGGAGGCTCAGGATTCTCCGGATGTCATTATAAGTGTGTACTTATTTTTGCTAATGAAGCTGTTGCGCTTATAGATTCTAGATCTATGCATTTTTTATCACACCGCATCTAGCATCTAGGTTGCATTATGATAGAGAACAGTTGAAACATAAATTAGAGGTGAGTACACTGATAGGTAATACTACAGTAATAGGAGAAGTTTGTAAGAGGTGCTTGATTCGAATTGATCAGGCAGAATTGGAGGCAGACTTGATTGTACTACAATTAAAGGAGATAGATATTATCCTAGGCATAGATTGACTTAATACTCATAGGGCTATCATGAACTGCTATAATAAGGAGGTGATATTTGAATCTCCTAATCAGCCTAGAGTAGTTTTCTGAGGTACTAGTTAAGCAGTGCCAGCCAGGCTGATCTCATTTGTGAACGCTTTGAGGTTGATGCAAGGAAGATGTGAGGCTTATCTGGCCCACGTCATTGATACTCAAACTAAGCATAATGTATAGGACATTCTTATTGTTAAGGAATTCCTGAATGTATTTCTCGTAGAATTATCTGGTTTACCACCAGATAGGGAAACAAAGTTTACAATTGACTTAGTTTCAGGTGCTACTCCTATATCTATTCATCCATATAGGATGGAGCCTATGGAACTAAAGGAATTGAAGGCTCAGTTACGGGAGTTGTTGGAAAAGGGTTTTATTAGACCTACTGTATCACCATGGGGAGCTCCAGTTTTATTTATGAAGAAGAAAGATGTAACTCTGAGACTGTGCATCAATTTTACGCAATTGAATAGAGTAACAGTGAAGAACAAGTACCTGTTGCCTAGAATTGATGATCTGTTTGATCAGTTGTAGGGGGCTCGAGTGTTCACTAAGTTTGACTTGACGTCTGGGTACTATCAGCAGAAGATAGTAGAGACTGATGTACTGAAAAGTGCATTCAGGAGCAGATATGGACACTTTGAGTTTTTAGTAATGCTGTTTAGGTTAACTAATGACCCAACTGCATTTATGGCTTTGATAAATAAGGTATTGCAGGCCTACTTAGATCGTTTTGTAATTGTGTTTATTAATCAAATCTTAGTGTATTCAAAGAGTAGAAAAAGGCATGCTGAGCATTTGAAAATAATCTTATAGATTATGAGGGATAAATAGTTGTATGCCAAATTCAGTAAGTCTGAAATTTTGGCTAAATCAACTATTATTTCTGGGTCATATAGTAACTGATCCAGATATATACCGATCACAAGAGCTTGAGGTATCTGTTGAGTCAGAAGGAATTAAATATGAGGCAGAGGAGATGCATATAGTTGTTAAAAGACTATGATTGTACAATTAAGTATCATCTGGGAAGCTAATGTGGTGGCAGATGCATTTAGTAGAAAGTTGAATAGAAGTGTAGCTCAGATTCAGTTATTGAAGTTACCGAACTTAATTCAATTAAGAGCTTTAAATTTGGAGCTACATGTAAGTGGATCCAATAAAGATAGAAGCCGTAATGAAGTGGGAAGCTCTACAGAATGTATCAGAAATCCAAAGTTTCCTAGGATTATTCGGATATTACCAGAGGTTTATCGAGGGGTTCTCATTGATCTCAGCCCCTCTGACAAAACTTTTGAGGAAGAATGTAGTTTTCAGATGGAATTATGATTGTCAGAAGATTTTTGAGGAGTTGAAGCATCGATTGACTACAACATAGTGTTAACTATTCCATCGAGAATTGGAGGATATGTAGTATACAGTGATGCTTCACATCAAGGATTGGGATGTGTGTTGATGCAGTGTGGCATGGTGATAGCCCATTCATCAAGACAATTAAAGTCTTACGAGATAAATTATCCGGTACATAATTTAGAGCTTATTGCAGTTTTTTTTGCTCTAAAGATAGGGAGACACTATTTTTATGGAGAGATATTCCAGATATATACCGATCACAAGAGCTTGAGGTATTTGTTGAGTCATAAGAAATTAAATATGAGACAGAGGAGATGCATATAGTTGTTGAAAGACTCTGACTGTATGATTACGTATCATCCGGGAAGCTAATGTGATGGCAGATGCATTGAGTAGAAAGTCAAATAGTAGTGTAACTCAAATTTAGTTATCGAGGTTACCAAACTTAATTCAATTAAGAGCTCTAAATGTGGACTTGAATTTAGAATAGAATGAGGCATTGATTGCTACATTGAAGTTGAGACTGATGTTGCATGACATAATCTGAAAAGTTTAGAGTAAAGATCCTGAAATGGTGAAGCTTATTGAGAGATTGAAAATGAAACTAGATTCTAAGTTTGAACTGAGAGATGAGACACTATGGCTTAAGCAAAGGTTGTGTGTGCCTAATGTGGATAAATTGAGAAAGGAAATTCTAAATGAAGCTCATATAGCTGCTTATGTTATGCATCCTGATACCACCAAGATGTATAATACACTAAAGCAACATTTCTGGTGGCTAGGGAAGAAGAAGCAAAATAGTGGAGTATGTTTCTAAGTGTTTAAGATGCCAGCAGATTATGGTTGAGCATCAGGCTCAAATTGGGAAGCTACATTTGTTACCTATTTCGGAATGAAAATGGGAACGAATTACCATGGATTTCGTAATGGGATTGTCAAAGACTCTGAGGCAAAACGACGCTATATAGGTTGTGGTGGACAAATTGACTAAGTCAGCTCATTTCTTACCAGTGAGAGAGAATAACTCATTAGATTAGTTAGCCCGGAGATATGTAAATGAGGTGGTTAGACTGCATGAGGTTCTGGTGTCTATTGTATTGACAGGGATCCCAAATTTACTTCAAGATTTTGGAGGAGCATACAGTCAGCTAGGGGTACAAAGTTAAACTTCATTACTGCATTTCATCCTCAAATAGATGGACAGAGTGAGAGGACAATCAAGACTATTGAGGATATGCTTAAGGCTTGTGTATTAGAGTTTCAAGGAGCATGGGATCAGTACATAGCTTTAATTGAGTTTGTATATAATAACCACTATCACAGTAGTATCGAAATGGCACCGTATGAGGCATTGGATGGCAAAAAATATCGATCGCCTCTATGAAGAGGGCATAAAAATAGTAGAAGGCCCATAACTAATTCAGGATATCGTAGATAAGGTGAAACTAATCCGAAGTCGAATTAAAGCAGCTCAAGATAGACAAAAGAGTTATGTGGACCAACACTGCAAGGATATGGAATATAGTTTAGGAGACAAGTGTTTCTTAGAGCATCGCCTTGGCAAGGAGTATTGAGGTTTGGTAAAAAGGGTAAGCTGAGCCCTAGGTACATCGGTCCTTATGAGATCATTGAGAGGATAGGACCATTAACATATAAGTTAGCTTTATAGATTGAGATGTCTCAGTTATATAATATATTTCATGTGAGTATGCTTATAAGATACAGATCTGATCCAATGCATGTGCTACCAACTCAAGAAATTGAGACTGTTAGTAACCTAAGTTATGTTGAGAAGCCGATCAAGATAGTGGGATATCAAACAAAACAGTTAAGAAACCTAGTAATTCTATTAGTGAAAGTCCTTTGGAAGAATCACTCGAGTGAGAAAGCAACTTGGGAAACGGAGGAGCACATGAGGAGACAATACCCCCATCTTTTCAAACAATCAAGTAAGAATTTCAAGGATGAAATCTCTTGAGGGGAAAATTGTAACATGTTGTTATCCCATGTTAAGGATTAGAACCCTAGAATAGTGCACATGAGAGATTATTGAGAAGTTAGAAAGTACATTTCCTGCTCAAGCATAATATAACATACATATACATATGGATATTAATTATTGCACACATTAGAATGATTGTACATGCATTCATTGATATTTTCCCGGGTATAATTGATTTATAAATGTGATTATATTGAGAATTGTGGATTATATGTATTGAAAATTGAATTG
>JAOQMP010000006.1:36344337-36370522 GCA_027563575.1 Erythroxylum pedicellare
TATACCAACAGTTTTTTTCCGAAATTTTATACAGGGGGGGGGGGAATTAAGAGGAGGGGACTATACATATGTGTGGGTGTATAAAGTTGGGTTGACAGCTAAATTAAATATAGTTGTCTTTGTCTTGTGATTAATTTAACATCCCAAAACACTAGAATTTAGCATCGGAAAACCTGTGCCAGTTTATATCGAATAGCGAGAGCGAGGTCCTATTGGCAGCGCACCACCACTTTTATATACATGTTAGTTCCCAAACTTTGAATTTAATAAAATTTTGGTTCAATTTAAATAATAAAATATAAATTTGAGTTCATTAAATTCTAAATTAATTTATCGTAATCTCTTAGATCTAAAAAATTTTCTTAAAGTTCTACTCTTAAAATAATTTTCCTTTCTACTCTTAAATAATTTTGGAATGGGAACATTAAATACTGATAACCCTCGACATAGGAATAGGATGCTATTCAGGCCCTGATGTCCTGTCAACTATATAATTTTACCATCCTTATTGTATATGATCCTAGCCTTTGTTTTCTTTAATCATGTTCTACCAACTTGCAATCTGGGTGGTTAATAAGTTCGATGCATATCCATAAGCAACATAAATATTGGTCATTAAGCAATTAAGACGACTCTACTAGTTTGAGGCTTGATGTGCATGAGTAGCTATTACCATACAGGTCTTGGGCATAGGTTTCTTGATCACCTTCTCATCGATGTCTTCTCTTCTTCTTTTTTTGTGGGAATATAAGATGTAAAATTCCCTTTACTTATATTTATTAAAAAAATTCTAATTAGTTTAAATTATAAATTTTTTAGTATTAAAAGTTGTAAAACAAGATCTCAATAATTATTAATTATCCAGTAATTTATACTAAAATAAATTCATAAATATTTTTATTATTATGAAGTTTTTTATAGTAATACAAACTAATAAACTAAGTTACTAGAGTAGTATCCTGTGATTAATAATGCTGTATAGCTTCACTATTTGGGCTGTGCAGATGCTTTTAACAGAAGAACAGAATAAGAAGAAGAAAAACCTAATCAAATATCGAACTAAACTCCAATATGAGCACAAGCTCCAGTTTCTTCATCCAACGCGACTGTAGTTCGACAAATGGGACAAATGGGAGACTTCAACACCCACGAGTCAATACACAAAACATGAAAACTGTGGTTGCAGTTAGGCAACACCCTGCAACTATCGCCGACCCTGAATTGCTCCAGACAAACCACACAATCCACAGGGCTAACCTCTTCTTCTGCTTTGTAGTTGAAGCAAGGTAGATTCTTCAACTCCTCCTTCGTCAGTCCACTATTATACGCTGTGGTTGTCGGGATGGTATCACCATTATCATCACCGTCTCTTTGGCAAAAAGCTCCGTTAACAGCACAAACATGGACGGTCACCAAAACCGCAGCAGTCACGAACAACAGTATCGCAGTGAGTATCATCTGGATTAGCTTCCAACAACGTTGCTCTTTAGAGTTTCCAAACAAACCCGACAGAAACGTTTGCTGATTTATGATTTATCACAAAAACAAAACCATAAGGGGAGAAAAATGGTGTTATTTTCTAAAACACAAGACATTTGTTGGACAGAGGCACGTTATATATACGACGGGAGGCTAAAGTCATTCATGTCTTATCTCTCTAAATTTGACTCGCATTGAATATGAACACTGAAGATCACGATACAATAAACAAATAAAAGGAACAAGTAGCTTAGAAACAAAGTAACTTAACTGTTTGTTTATCATAGAGATGGTATTATTTTAAGATTTTTTAAATTTCTATAAAAAGATTATATTTTTAATTAAAGTGTAATCTGTTTTGGGATGTGATTAATTAAGTTGGAGCAGACTACCGGAAATTATTTGTTTAGCGTCATCTACTTACCAATTATATTGAATAAATCAAATGTCAACTGCTTAATGATATCAAAACAGTTCATTTTGTTTGTTGACTTTTTTGTTATCGAATTAAGTCTTAATGGTTGGTATTATGCACATGCTATTAGGTCAAACCAAACCACTAGTTGAATTCATTAATGTGTTTCAGGAATAGTTGACTTTTGTTTTGTTTTATTTTGTTTTTCCTTTCAGATATTTTATACATATATTACATGAATAATGAGTAGAACTAGATCAAGTCAAAGTATAAAAGAAAAATTGGGCATTGACGGCCTTGGATGACTGAAATAATTCTTGTCAAATTTTACCCTTATAGTTCAATGGTCAACATTTTTATATACATATATAGAAAATCTATTTTCTGGCATTCTCTCATACAAGGGGAAGGGAAGCAAAAACATCCTTGTCAGTCGAGCCAGTCCTAAGCATAATACATGCCTTATCTTAGATGAGCTTAACAGCATTTACCTAACTCTTCTTTCCTTAGTATCAAACAAAAAGATTAGTGCACCCGAGTTATCCAAAGTTACGTTAAAGCCTTAAAGCCCTAGAACAGTGATTACAATGTGAGTTATTTATAAAATATAAGCCTTTCTAAAATCTCATCCTTTATGCAATTTACGGTTAACAGATGTTACGTAAATAGCTGCTGAAATGCAAGAAAAGAAACACACGTTCCATCGACTCTAAAAGACTCCATTTATACTAACATATCTTTTTGGAAATCGAAAGGGTAGGTTTTGTAATGGGTGCGGAGCAATGCTGCTCTTGCACAAATTGTGAGAGTATCTGCTTTAAAGCCAGCACAGTACACCACCGTTTAAATGTTTTGGTCTGATATCAATTATTGAATCGATAACACCTCACTTTAGATTAGATAGAAATTAATCGATCGATTTTCCATTTTTGGTCAAGAAAAAGGGTTATTTAATAAACTCATAATATAAGACGTATCAAAATGGCTTGATCACATTATTCTTCAACTAATGCTGGGTTTGGAGGATTTCGAAGCTTGAAAATATGACTGTCATAAATTTAAAACCTACGTAGATTCAATAATTTTATTTATAAGAGAATCTGAATCCTTCTCCGTTAATTTAATACACTCTCACAATCCAATTTAAGGATTTATGCTACACATAAAGTCCTTGTAACAAAGACAAATAACCAAATAATGACATAATACGTCAGAATTTTTAAGATAGAACATAATCACACAAATCTTGTCAAACAGGATCTTTGCATATACATATAATAAACCAAAAATACATATTTGGTTTATTGTTGTAATTCCACCGATTAAAGAACTTTTACTGCCTTTCACCTTCTATAGAACTTTTCATTCATAAGATAAGATCTTATCTTTGTGTTCTTTTGTTTTTAAATGCTAAACCTTAACTATCTTTGATAGTTATATAAAGTATAATGACCATAATACCCCTCATAGGTACCTCTCATGAGTGTATTTGATTCATTATCTCCCACTCACACATGATGGGTTTTAATCTAATTAAAAAACAAAAAACTCTACAGTGCTCATACTTATTCAATAATCAGTGTGACCAATCTACGGCGAGAGTATGTTGCCATATACCTGTTAGGAGTATATGACATCTCGATTTAACAAATTGATCCTAAGACTTATATGTCCTTGAGTAGACATTATATGCTATACTCTTAGTCATATCTTACATTTGTACTTTTCTTTGATCTCATTTAGTTTCTTGTGTCGTGAATGTATTCAACTTCTCTACTAAAGGGATGATAGTCATCTATGAATACTTTTCATACAAGTCATTGATCTTAAAAATAAATGACCTTCTTCTGTAATCAATTCTCTTTTGAATTAAAATTAATTTGCTTTCTTAGAATTATTCCATAGAATCACATTTTGCATGATCTTTTAGCAATAACTTAAAGTAACAAACCTTAAATTCAATTCTCAAGAATGAAACAAGATTCATAATGGTATATGATGATGTTCTTCTCAACCTCAAGGGTCTCACACAATGTAAGATGAGATTTGAAGACTTAAAGTAATCCCTCTTGTGGTCAATTGTCCACACATGGTACTAGTCATGTGCTACGGTATTTACCCACTTCATTTAACTTAAATATTTTTTATTTAAGAAATACTGTACAAATGATAGTTCAAACATACTCAATATTTAACTTGAGTTCACTTATCTACTTAAAAACTATTTAGAACTCACATTTGGCAACGTAGGACAAATATAGTGATTAATAAATCACTTTGAACCAATTTCCTTGCGGCATTTATAGTTTAACTTTCTCGCTCTCAATTATCACCTAAATAATAAACTTTAAACATGCCTCATCTCTAACAAGCATAAACACCAGAGGTGATTTCCCATGTGAAAGGGACAATTTATAATCTGCCTCATATACTTATGTTTCATCCCAAAATATATTTATGCAAAAAACACATATCTTTATGAATCAAATGATACACAATTTATAATCTTCATCAAACATTATATCCAAAATATGACATTATAATGAGTGAACAAACACAGAGAAATGTTTATCAATACATTTCAACATCTACGTAGTCCTAGTGACTTTATATGCCTAATGTATAGATCTCTGAAAATTGTCTTTGTCATTGGGTCTACTATTATATCTCGCATAGATATATATTTTATGTTCACTTCTCCTCGTGCAACTATATCTTTCACATAATTATACTTGATATATATGTGCTTTGTCTTATAATAAAATTTGGGGTCTTTAGTATAAACGATTACAGCTTAACTATCACAGTTGAGGGTCACTGGATTAATTTTGCCTTTAGTGACTCCCAAATGCACTAAGAATCAATGAAGCCACACAACCTCTTGTATTGCAATTGAGAATGCTATAAATTCAGCTTCCATTGTGGATAATGCAACGCGAGATTGTTTCTTACTTTTCTATGATATTGTTCCATGGTTTAGTAAGAATACATATCCTAAGGTAGATTTTCTTTCATCTAAATCTCCTCCCCAGTTTGATTTTGTATATCCTTGTATACATAGATCATTTCCCTGATAACATAATGCATAGTCCATAGTTCCCTTTAGATATCTCAATATTCTCTTTACTGCTTTCCAATGTGCTTAGCCTAGTTTTGATTGATATCTGCTCACCATCCCAACAGCGTTACAAATATCTGGTCTTGCACACATCATTGCGTACATAAGACTTTCAACTGTACTAGAGTAGGGAACATTCTTCATTTGTTCCTATTCTTATGGTGTTGACAGGCAATTTCTCTTACAAAAGCCTTCGTTTTTAACAATAGGATTATCAATTGGTTTGGAATCTTACTTACAGAATCCTTCAAGAATTCTTTGAATGTACATCGCTTGTAAAAGTGATAACAATCTCTTCGAATGATCTCTTGAAATCTTGAATCTAAGAATGTATGTCGCTTCACCTGTGTCTTTCATTTCAAATTCATATGATACGCAATCTTTGAGTTGCGTAAGAAACACACAGCCATTGCAAACAATCAATATACCATCCACGTATAAAGATAAAATCACAAATTTATCTTTGGATCTCTTAAAATATATACAATGATCTTCATTGATCATTTGAAAATTATACGAAATAATTACATTATGAAAACGAATGTACCATTGTCTTGAAGACTGCTTCAGGCCATAAATTAATTTTAATAACTGACATACCTATTTTCTTAACCTACCTTGATAAAACCTTCAAGTTGTTCCATATAAATTTCTTCATCTAATTCTCCATTGAAAAAAGAAATTTTTACATCCATTTGATGTAATTCAAGATCCATACTGGTTACTATAGTCAGAATAAGACGGATTGAAGCAAACTTCACAACAGGTGAAAAAAATTTCTCGTAATCAATTCCCTTCTATTGTGTATATCATTTTGCTACAATGCGTGCCTTATATCTTTCGATACTGTCATTAGCTTTTTGCTTTATTTTGAGAACCCACTTGTTCCCAATTTCTTTACGGCCTTCAGGGAGGTCAACCAAGTCCCATACTTGATTTGAGCTTAAAGAAGTCATTTCTGCTTTCATTGCTTTCATCCATTCTTCTTTAGCAAGGTCAGTAAGAGCCTCATTTATATTTCTTGGCTCTTCTTTCTTTTTTGGAACAATCATATTAATTTCTCCTTCAATCTCAAAATGATGTCGGGGAATTATTTCTCGATTATTTCATCTTAAATGAGGTTCATCATAAACAAATTCATGATTGATCTGATTGCTCCCACTCAGATTAGTCATCATAGAGAACCTCTCTGTGGAATTGCTCCCACTTGGTTGAAGTTCCTCATCTTGATTCTTCATAACAGAATCATTCTAATCAAGCGACTCAGATAATAGTAGGTCTTTACCTATTTTGGCTTGCTTGGGAAAATCATTCTCTAAGAATGTTACATCTTGTGATTTAAATTTAGTTACACCTCTATTACCTTGTTCACTAATGAACATGTATCCTTTTTAGTGTTCTGAGTATCTAATAAAAAATACTTTTTCTCCCTCTTGGGCCTAATTTTTCATGTTTATGAGAGAGATCATGAACATAGGCTGCACACCCCAAGATCTAAGACTTGACATATCGGGTTTCCTACCAGTCCACAACTCATATGGTGTGCTAGAAACTGATTTCGTGGGCACACGATTAAGTACATAAGTAGCTGCTAGCAACACATCACCCCAAAAAATGATTAGTAAATTTGCTTGGGCCATCATAGATCTAATCATTTCTAATAACGTCCTATTTCATCTTTCAGCGATGCCATTTTGTTATGGGGTTCTAGGAATTGTTAATTGCCTTTCTATTCCTTTCTCATCACATAAAGCCTTGAACTTTTCTGACAAGTATTCTTGTCCACGATCAGTTCGTAATGCTTTTATTTTCTTATCTAATTGATTCTTAACTAAGTTCATGTATTTTGTGAAACAATCGAATGCTTCCGATTTATGAGAAATCAAATAGACATGACCATATTGAGTATAGTCATCTATGAATGTGATGAAATAAATTGCCCCACGTCTAGCCCTTACATTCATTGGATTACAGATGTTAGAATGAATTAATTGCAATGGATATAAAGCTCGTGTTTCCTTTTCAAATGGCTTTCTTGCCATTTTACTAGCTAAACAATTCTCACATGTAGGTAGATTTACTTGACTTAGATTACCTAAAAGCCCTTCTTTAGCTAATCAGCTAATTCGATTTTGACCAATATGACATAGTCTAGCATGCCATAAAGTTGCATCATTGTTAGAATTATTAGATGTAAATAATGAATAACTAATATTATTATTTTCCTTTAACACATCTAGCACAATAAAACCATCAAATAAAAAACCATGACTATAATTAATAGATCCAAGATACAAAATTCATTTAACCACTGTGGAAATTTATATTAAAACCAAGTCTAACCAACATTAACACAGATAAGAGATTCCTACGAATCTATGGAGCAAATAATACTTCATGTAGGATGAGAGGTCGTCCTCCATGCATGTCTAATTGACATGTGCAAATTCCTTGTATAATAACTTTAGAATTATCACCTACATAAAGCTATCGACTACCATGTGGGAGTTTACAAAACTCAACAAAGGCATCATGATTTTTCGCTACATGGTGGGTTGCTCCTGAGTCTACAATCCACAAAGGATGTGATTCAGTTAGAAAAACAGAACAAGAAATATTCATAGAACAAATGTTTGTACAATAAAGCTGTACCTTCTTAGGCTTGATACAATCTCGAGCAAAGTGACCCTTATTACCACAATTATAGCACTTTATATGTTTCATGTTCTTTTTTTTTGAAGGGACGTTTTCCCTTTCCACGTTGGTTCCATTTTGCCTTCTTAGATTCCTGAGGAGAGTGGTTGAATTTCTTATTCTTCTTCCATTTATATCCACCATGATACTTGCATTTCTTGTTTATAGCTCCATGTGAGCTAGAACTAACTGCATATACCTCAAAAGACATCTTTGAGGCTTCAAGACGCTTTTCCTCCAAGATAAGATGCCTCGTAACATCTTCCATTGTCTTGATGTTTTCATTATGAGTTAGGTGTATCTTCATATGCTCCCAACTCTGAGGCAGTGGAAGAATCACAACTTGCATTTGTTGTTCATTAGACAGCTCATGACCAACATCACGTAACTCACTTATCATGTTGGACATTTTCCTCAAATGTTTTTGCATTGTATCATCTGGGCACTTCTTATAAGTATCAAACTTAATTGTAAGTGACCTGACTTTGGTCACTGAAGCACCTCTAAATTGAGCAGCCAATGCGGACACATGTCTTTTGCAATTTGGAATTTACAGAACTCACGCATGATATTATTATCCATGCTACTCAGCAACGCGATGCGAGCTAAAGAGTTGTTTTTCCATAATTCATATGCATCACGGTCCCTCCTATGTTGGGTTGTAGTGCCCTCAGGAACTTCTATGATTATGTTTAATGGTTCAAGAGCCTCTTGCTTTTCCAGTACCTATTGGATTTTCATCCTCTAGATTTCATAATTGTCATCATTAAGTTTCTCATCCCTATTAAGTTCAGCAACAATATTCTTCAAAGTAATAGCCATTTTGAAACATAAAGTTTCTATAATAAGAAAGAAATATACATGCATGTTAATGTCACATTAATCGTTCATAGAGTAAATGTTTTGATCATAATTGCTTATGAAATCAAAAGTCCACAAATGTGTTCAATCATCATTCATACAACAATCGAATCCTAATTAGTTTACTCTAGACGAATTCCTATATAAAATTCATGCAAACATATTACATAAATATTAAGACATTGTTCTTATAAAACAAAGTATTGTATTAGTTGCGCTACAACCTACTAACATTCTATAGGTAATGAACCCTACGTGGAAATGATTTACGTGAAGCTCGATGTACAATAGATTTTACTTTTTTCATTGGAAGACCTAAAGGATATAAAGTCCTTATCAACTCCCTTCTACGCATTTCTTTAATAAATGTCATCACTAACAAGCTATAAGTCTTCTTGTTAGACATAGTCTTCCAGAACATTCGTAACAGATCGCCTTGAGATTGAGGTAATGTCGCAAGTAAAGTCATGTACTTTACTTCAACATCTGCGTAAGCTAGGCAACCTCCAAAATATAACTCTTGCATCATGTTATTAACTAAAATAACATGTTGTATTAGACCATCTTCAGGCATTAAACGCATATTAACTAATTTTACATACATACTGCCTATTCGTCTTTTCTGTGTCTCATATCGAATAAGCTTAGGCATTCACTTAATAATAGGCATCTTCCTGAAAAATAATTTTTCAGGAATCAGAAGAGAGCACAAAATAAACAAATTATTTTGTCTAACACATAGCGAACTAATGCTTATATTATGGAAATAATTTAATTTATTTTGTTTAATTGTTTTATTAACAATTTATTGAACTAATCAAATTATGTTATTAATATTTAATCAATTAGAAACTTATTTCTAATCTAATCATAATTGAACTAATCAATTTATTGGGGTTTAATTAGAAATTAATTTCTAATGAAACAACTAATTTTAATTCAACCGAAATAAACTTATTTCTAAGTTTATTTTAACTAAAAAAATTAGTTTGTTTTTAATTTAATTTGAAACTAATTTAACAAAATTAATTAGTTTGGGTAAATTAGAAAACTTATTTCTAATTGTTTATGAGTCTTTTGTCTTATTTTAGTTATATATATAACAATTTACTGTTGAGAGAGAGAGAGCAGAGAGCAGTGGTCATCTGCCACGAATTGTTATATATATATACATCTATATATATATATATATATATATATATATACATATATGACAAGACAAAAAAGTTGTTTATGAATTAAAAACATTGTTTATGAATTAAAAACCACGCCTCTGGTCTTCTTCGCGCATTGTTTGTGAAAAAGCATATACTTTGTGAAAGGCGTCTTCTTCCTCCTCTTGTCTGTATGTGGTTTTCGTTTTTTTTAAATCCTAAAGAGAACAAACAACTCTTCTGGCTTCGGAAAAATGGAATCATCTTAAAGCGAGGAAACGAAAACAACAACATTGTCTTTTTGTTTGAAGACCATTAAAAAAAACGAGAAAGAAAAAAAACAAACTCTGTTGTTCTTAACATTTTCCTAAGAATCAGTTTTCATTGTTATAGACCACTCATTTTCCATTATCAACAATCTTCTTCCCAAACTCTCATGAAAGAAGAGACAAAATAGAAAACCGACATTTCAAGGCTTTTGGAATATAGAAACATAATGAATAAAACCATAAGCATAAAACAAATGTCAAGTAATAGCACATCACAAAACACTGATTTATGCATGCATATTACATAAAAAAACATTAACCTGGCTCGGATAACAATGATAGAAATAATCAAGATAAAAAACACAATAACAATGATCATGTCAAAGAGGATATGTTCATATGCATATAAAACATCACCTACTTGAATTCTTGTTGTGATTCCACCGGTTAAAGAACTTTTCACTACTAATTTACTGCAATAAATATCTTCGTTTCTACTTTGTCAAGCAACTTAAAACATACACATACCGATGTATATCTTCACATTTTGTTTTTATAGCCTCCATATAACTACTATCATATATCTGCCTTTGGTAGTTATTTCAAGAAGTTTGACTACTATACCCTGGGTGTATATAAGTCATCAACAATGTTGAATTGGTAAGTGCTGTTTTATAAATGTTTTCATGTTGACTGTTATGCTATTTTGCTTTAACTAATTGTCCGGAGTTGGAAGAATGGGTAAATATTTACGGAGATAATGGTGCGTTAGGGGCAAGACTCGTCGTAGCTGGATGGGGTGGTTATGCTGTAGCTGGTTAAAGAAGATATAGTGCCACAGTTCATTCTTAATTTAAAGGTAATGAAATTTCATTTATAACTGAATGGATTCATCATTAATGTTCTCAACTTTTTTAATAATCCATGGTCATGCTATGTTTGTTTGCTTGATCAGGAAAAGTTTTTCCAATCATGGATTGAAAGGGGAGTGATACACAAGAATTATCTTGGACTTTATGTTTTTTCTTTAAAGCCATTTGTGGGGCTGCTGTTTTCAAGTTCTATTATGCATCTTTGTAAGCTTAAACAACGTAAAAACTAAAGAGGCAAAATATTGAGAACTGAATGCATATTTTATTCATTCAAAAGCATTGAATTTATACACCATTCTCATTAGAAAATCTCATAAATTCTGTTAACAAACTTACAAATTCAAAAATTAAACTCAAAGATTAAATCTAAACAAACTAGAATCTAGTCTTACCATTGACCTATTTAAAAATTCAAAATTTTAAACTTCAACAACCAGCTTGATCATAATTCTAAAGAATTAGCAAAAGTTGCATTAATCAACACTCCTTTCCACTTTTGCGGTGAACTCCCATCTTCATTTTCAAATATTCAAATTTAGTTGTGACATACCCTTTGTCATGATGTCTTTAAGTTGTTCCTTTGTGTTCTAATAAACCAAATGTATTTCATTGTCCTTTTGGACTTCTTTGATAAAATAATACTTGATCTTGAAGTGTTTAGTCTTGCCATGGAATACAAGATTGTTAGAATTGGAAATAGCAACGTGATTATCAACAAAAAACTTAGTTGCCTCACTTTGGTCACATTTCAAATTTTGTAAGAATTTTTCTTAGCCATAAGGCTTGATTCATAGTAGCTGCAGCAGCTACATATTCAGCCTTTACTGTAGATTGAGCCACAACATCTTGCTTCTTAGAACTCCTTGAAAAACAATATCATCCAAGACTAGACAAATATCCAAAAAAACTCCTTACATTATCATATGAATCAACCCGATCACTATCTACAAAGCTATATAAGATTGATTCCCCTATTTTTGTAAACCAAACTCTATGATCAATAGTACCTCTGATGTATGTTGGCACCCTTTTTATATATTTAAAGTGTGACTCATTGGTCCAATGCATAATCCTTGAGAGCAAACTTGTGGCAAACAAGATATCAGGTCTTGTTGTTGTAAGATACATTAAACATCTAATGAGACTTCTATAGAGCCTTTCATCAACTCTCATACGACCTTCATCTTTGGTTAATTTCACGTTCTGCATTAAAGGAGTGTTGATAGATTTGCACTTCTAAAGATTCCTTGTTGAGAATGCAGAATCTCCATGCTAAGGAAGTAGGACATTTTTCCTAAATCTGTCATCTCTAAGACCTTCATTTCATCTTTAAATTCTTGCACTATAACAAAATTGGTTCCTATCACCAATAAATCATCAAAATATAAAGAAATAAATATAATATCAACATAGAAATTTTCATATATAAAGTGGTCTCATTCAAGCTTCTTTCAAACCCAATCTTTTGTAGATGATCATCTATCTTGCTATACCAAGCTCTTGGAGCTTGTTTTAGGCCATACAAATCCTTCTTAAGTAAATAAACATTTTCTTCTTCACCTTTCAGAACAAATCCTTCAGGTTGTTCAACAAAAATCTCGTCCTCTAAGTAGCCATTCAAAAATGCAGATTTTACATCAGGTTGGTGAACTTTCTACTTTTCTTGAGCTGTCATTGCCAACAACAATATGATAGTATCTAATCTAGCCACTACTGCAAACGTTTATGAGAAATCCACAGCAGATTGTTATGCATAACACTTTACCACCAGTCTAGCTTTATGCTTATTGATGAAGCCATCAACATTTAGCCTGATTTTAAAAACCCATTTCAACTCGATAGGCTTCTTGTGAGTTGGCTTATCCATAAAGATTCAAGTATGATTTTTTGTAATCATTTTTAACTCCTCTTCCTTTGATAAAACCCATTTTAAATCTTTAGCAGCCTCTTTATAACCTGTAGCCTCAACCAAAGCAACATTAAAATTTTGATAAATTTCAGATAATAATTTGGTACCTCTAATTGGAGTATCATTAATAGATTCATCTAAAACTTCGTCTTCCATTGCTTTAGGAATAACTTCCTTGCACTCACCAATCTCCACTATTGACATATCCCAATTCCATGTTGCAAATTCATCAAACTTGATATCTTTGCTTATAATCAACTTGTTACTTATAGGTTGATACACTTTGTAACCTTTGGTGATGCAGTTGTACCCAGTGAAAGCACCAAATTCATCTTTATGATCCAGCTCATTCCTCTTCACATCATGAACGTGAGTGTAGCAGATGCACCCAGACACCTTCAAATTTTGAACTGAAGGTTTATAGTCATACCATATTTCAAATTTAGTTTTGTTCTTTAAGGTTTTCGTTGGTAACCTATTGAGCAAATAAATTGACAACCTCAGCCTACAACTTCTTAGGGAGTTTCTTTTCCAATAACAGACACCTAGCCATCTCCATTAACGTTTTGTTTTTCCTCTCACACACCATATTCTGTTGTGGTGTGTATCTTGCTGTGAGTTGATGTTCAATACCTACATCTTTATAGAACTTATTGAACATGTTGGAAGTATACTCAGTTCCATTATCAGACCTAAGTATTTTTATTTTGAAACCACTTCGATTCTCAATCTAATCTTTAAACCTCCAAAAAACATCTAGAACCTCTGATTTTTGTTTCAAAAATAAGCTCAACACATTATGCTAAAATCATCAATGAATGCAATATAGTACCTGCCACCATTTAAGGATTGAGTTCTTATTGTGTCACAAACATCTATGAACAAGTTGAAGCCTTTTTATAGCTCTCCAAACTGTGTCACATGGAAATGGCAATCTTGATTGCTTTCCCAGTTTGACAAATTTAACAAATCCTAGATCCTTCTTCAACAGTAGGCAAATCCTTCACTAACTTCATTTTATCCATAAATATAAGACCAGAATAATGAAAATATCATAGCCTCTTATGCCCAAACTAAGATTGTTCATCAAGGCTAGCATATGCACAAAAGACAACCTGCCCTGTATCTAATGGAAAACATTTTTTCTTCATCTTAACTAAGAATAATTTACTTCCAACTGGATCATAAATTGTGCATGATTTATTTTTGAAAATAATAAAGAAATCATTTTCTAAGAGTTGCCTAACACTCAATAAATTTTAATCAATTTCAAATACAAATAAAACATCAATAATGATTTTTATACCTGAATAAGTGTTGATGGCAACATTCCCTTTGCCTCTGACCTCAATGAAATCTCCATTCTCGATTTTAACTCTAGAAGCATATGAATTATCAAGTTCCTTGAACATTAACTTGTTATAAGTCATGCGATTGGTACAGCCACTATCAATGAGCCAAGCTTCACTAGAGGCAGAACAAGTTGCAATAAATAGTCGCTCCTCTTGTAGTTGCTTGTTTTTGCACACCTTTTCTATATGTCCCATTTGGTTACAACCATTACATCCCATGTTTGGCTTGAACCAGCAACGCCAATGTTGATATGATGTTTTTTTATAGTGTTGATAAGGCTAGTATTTGTCATTCTTTGATCCTCCTTTATCTTTGTCACTTTCTTTTTGCTTCTTATTTGACGACTACTTCCAATTGTTGTTGCACTAAGCATCCTTTTCTTTAGCTAGCAAGGCTCCTTAAATTTCCCCTTCTTTTCTCATTGTTCTTCCTTGTTATTGATCTTGAAGAGCACTGATTAATTCTGGCAAAGACATTTGGTTTATATCCCTCGAGTCTTCAAGAGAGGGAATTTTTGCCTAAAATCTTTAAGACAAACTCACCAGCACGTTTTCAATGATCCTTCTATCAGGTAGCACTTCTCCCATCAATCTGATCATATTCACCACGTTCATCAACCTGTCAAAATATTCTTTGATGGACTCCTTTTCTTTCAATGTAAGAATCTCAAATTCTCTTTTGAGATTCAACACCTACATCCATCTAGTTCTCTCATTATCTAGTTCTTTCAACGTGTCCTAAGCTTGCTTAGCTGGTTCACAAGCCATAATTCTTATGAAAATTGTGTCTGAGATAACAACATGCAATAAAGATAAAGCTCTTGGAGCTTTAGCTTCTTCTTTTTCATGGAGTCTGATTTGATTTAGCGTTAGGTTGCTTCCCGAGAGCATTACTTACCATTCTTCTTCAACCCATTGCCAAAAAACTTGACCCCTTATACGAGCTTTCATCTTAACAGCCCAAATTTGATGATTTTCCCCTGTGAAGACAGTAGAAGCTAACAAGATATTGTTTCTAGTCATCGTTGGCTTGTTGGTATGGAGATAAAGTGTTTGCTTTGGTGGAGGAACTCATATTCACTCACTCACTTAGGGAGTCTCACGTTTCACTCACTCACTCACACATAGATTTTGTCACTCACATAGGTCCCTCAAGAACAAGAGGGCTCTGATGCCACTTGTAACGTAAAATATAAAGAGGCAAAATATTAAGAACTGAATGCATATTTTATTCATTCAAAAACATTGAATTTATACACCATTCTCGATCTTGGTTAATCTAGCGTTAGGACTTGCTATAACCATAAAAGCCTCCTCTAAAAGGTCAATATCACATTGCCTTTCCTTACAACTTGGAAAAAGTTCTACGATCTTCACTATCGCTATTTGCCTAGTACAAAGATGAAGATCCCCCAAGTTTGCACAGTGTAATAATTTCCCAAAAATGCTTAAATCATCACCAAAGATACCTTACTACTTCAATCATCTTTCCATCGGCTTGGAGATTGTAACATTTGGAAGCTACATATATGAATGTACACTACAGATTAAAAATGTAGCAAATTTCTTGAAAAATATCTCATATTTAATCATAAAGTTTCCCAAACTTTACAGTTAAGTCCAATTTGATTAAAATATCTTTGCTTTCTTCAATTTGTTCTTTATATCAGAGACTTATTAGGTTCCCAGTATGTTGGCAATAATTATAAATTGTAATTATAATTCATAATTAGAATGAAATAAATTAAAATTCCTTTTAATTTATCTTTAATTCTCTAATTAAACAATTTATAATTATAGATCAAGATTGACGTCTAGCAACATATCTTGACTACCCAAATATTTTGGAATGTCAAAGTGGTTTTGTTTCTATGCATGTTTTTTTGGGTATAATTTAATCCCTTCATCATACAATGTTCTGATTAGACATGGGGCATGGAATTGATGTCTACTCTATTTTGAGTCTAATCATATTTGTTCTCTGCCATTAGCTATTGATTCAATTAATGACATTTGTAAACTATTTACAAAATGTCATTCCACTTTGGCCAGGGATTTCGTAAATCAATACTAATCGAGAACAATGGAACATTCTTCCTAAGTACTTTAGGATGATGAATCTTATATTGATTATTCAGCTACTTCCATACACTTCATGTTATATCTAATTACTACCTAATGAGCTATCCATGATTAGAATAGGTCATAAGTAGTATTAAAACATAATAATCCTTATATATGATAACTTTGAAGATCTTAAGTCAAAAGATTACTTATATAATCATCACAATGAGAACTTTTATAGATATGCAAGTAATGTTTCAAATAGATTTCTCATATCAGGTCAGTTCAGTGAACTTGTTCTCTTACATGCACACACAAGTTTGTTTAAATATCTCTGTACTTTAATCTATGAGATCGATTACTTTCTTCATAAGTAAAAACAAAAAGTGTACTTATCTTTTTTATGTTCAATTAATTTCCAATTTTACCAAAATAATGACTAAAAATAATTTAGAGATAATACATAAATGCAATATGAATCTCTTAATTATAATCTCATCATAATTTCATTTACAATATATACTTATCTCATGGACTTTATCATATACATCAAAACATATACAATATAAAGAATGCCTTTAAATTATTTTGGCATTAAATTATAACTAATCGATTGATTGTAAGGCGTAAACCGACATTTCATAGCTAAAACATTATTAATACATAGCCAAATATTAAGAAGAAGTCAATGTTGGTGAGAAAAAAATTGGTGCCACATTATAAGCAACAAAAAGATGTAGCAATTATTTTTTTCTATGTTTAATGCTATTGTGGTTATATATTTTTTGCTATGCTTTTGTAATTTTGTAAGTATAGTCTTTTAACTATGTTTTTGCATCGCCAAAAACTTTTTGCAAATTTTTACATAATTCATATTATTGAGCAATTTGCGACATTTTCTATATAATGTCTCAAACATGTTTTTTTTGTTATGAATTATTTACTTATTATTATTAAATTAAGTTGTAGAGGAGTATTATTAATTCAAAATATTGAGTATTCCTGATATAGGTAACATTATATAAGTATCTTCCAAATTTACTAACAAAAGTAATATAACATTAATAGGTGATTCTTAGTTCCTACCCAAAATATTAATAATAGTCTAAGTATTCCTTATAATTTGTAAACAAAACAATACAGAGAAAAAAAATCATAAATTGGAATGTCTAGACATACTATCAAAGATTAGCTAAAATTGTTGGTCAAGTCTATACACCTGTAACAAATAACAAGCTTGGTTTAATTTAAATAAAATTCATTTTACCATTCACAACATAGTCACTCATGAGTTGCATCTTCATCCATTTTGTAATTCGAGAAATAAGTTTTAAAGTTAAATTAATGTGTGTGTATATGTCTCTGTGTGTGTGTAATATAACAAGGCAAAGATAAGCAATACCCTTCACTTTTCTTTTCATTTACTGCATAATCCAAGCTAAGTAACCTTTTGAATAATATATCATGTTTTGTTAATTTAGTTCGAGTTTTCTGTTTTTTGATTACTTTAGCCTTTAATGCAACCTTAAGCTTGTTGTTTTCCTTTTAAAATTGTTCAATGATTATCTTATATGTAGAAGGTGAAACATTTGGCTTAGGGTCGTAGCCAAGGTCTTTAATATAACCTGAACAAGTAACAAGTATTGTATCACAAATCTGATCTACATTGAGCTTATTTTCCTCAAATTTAGAATTCTTCAACATTTGTTGCATCTTATTTTAAAATAAAAGAAAACTAATATTCAACCAACGTGTTAATACTACATTAATAAATGAATAAAAATATTGAGCTAAATTTGTCCTTACATAATTGTTTTATGCTTCTTCTGACATCCACCCTTTACCATCCTTATAATAAGTAGTTTATATATTATGATTCTATCACACTCTTGTTCATCTATCTCCCTTTCACTTTAAAATAGATAACTTAATGCTTATTCATTAAAGTACAACTTACAAACATAGATCTTACATATTCATTTCAAATAACTACAAATGACTTGGAACCTTAATTATGAGGTGTTTTCATTTTTGATTGCTCACCTTTTCCTTCTTACAATTTTATTAAATTCAAGAAAAATAAATTTTATCTCTTAATTCTTCTAACAAGATTAGTGCAAGCAAACGTCGTGGCAAAAAAATCAAACCTGAACTTTTAGGTCAGACCAATAGTCATACAAACTCTTACAATTTTCTTCAGTCCTTCTTTCTGGAACATGGCTTTGTGCCTCCACATAAGAAGAAAATGGCTTATAATACTTATGCCACTTGAAACAATGATCCCTGAACCTTTGTTTCAATAATAAAGTAACATAGTTTAAAACATTTGGGTTCTTAATATCGATATCATTCAATTTTAATTGTGAACAATAAGTAAAAATTTAGCTAATGTTAAATTCATTGATACAATGTTACATAAATCTAAAGTTTTGAATAATTTCTGCGACTTTTTCCAATATGCTTTCAAGCATCTTGTCTTCTTTCAAGTCCTTAGTATGTTTCAGACAAGGTAGTTATGTTCTTGCAATAATTCTCATATCATTTGACACATATTAGACCTTGTCACAGGACGACCTTGCTCAATGACAATATGTATGGATAGCTTGCAATTTATTGAGACATTCATTCATTTTAATTCACAACTTCTTATGTTACCTCTACCTCTTTTTATAGCAGTAGCATTAGAAGCTATCAACAAATGGATATGATAAGAAATTGTTTAAACTATAAAAATATATGTTAGTGTATAGATATGCTTACAGGTATAAACAAATACAACCATGCACTACTAGCTTCATTATAATTTGAGGCAGAATATTAATGTTGTGTAGGAGTTAAAGGCATAATGTTTTTATTGCTATATTGT
This sequence comes from Erythroxylum pedicellare, assembly GCA_027563575.1. Taxonomy (NCBI): domain Eukaryota; kingdom Viridiplantae; phylum Streptophyta; class Magnoliopsida; order Malpighiales; family Erythroxylaceae; genus Erythroxylum; species Erythroxylum pedicellare. The sequence continues at coordinate 36,363,391 of JAOQMP010000006.1, forward strand.
GGCACTATATTAGACGATGTTTTGTTTCCTTTGGAAACATAAGGATATGATAAGAAAATGTTTAAAAGGATACTTGAAGGAATAGAGAAATTTCAAACCTGCATTACTAGCTTCATTGTTGTTTGAGGTAGAATGTTGTTGTTGGCTAGAAATTGAATTTCTAGCATAAACTAACTGATCTAATTGAATTTGCACATTGCTGCATTATGGAATTTTTTAGCAGCCACCTTCTTTCTTTTGTTTCTATCAGTTTCTATAATTTTGGATAAGTATAAGAAAAAAATAAACATCATATAAGAATAAATATAACATATATGAAATAGAATAAAGAAAACCAACATTAGTAAGAAAGATAACATGTATGAAATATAATAAATGAAAACATCATATTAACGTTAGTAAGATAAATGTCATTAATATTAACATTAGTAAGATAAAGTAATAGAAAGAGCACTTTCAAGATAAATTTAATCATCATAATTAAGATACATTCAACTATCATAATCCAGATCTTCAAAATCATCATCATTAATATAAGTCACCAATATTACAATAAAACATTAGAAAGAGCACTTTTAAGATAAAATTTAGTCATCATAATCAAGATCTTCAAAATTTTCATCATTAATCGCATTAGGATTTGGCTCTTCATCGCTATTATATTCTTCTAAAAGTATCGTCATTGTCATATAATTAATCCTCAAGATATTCTTCATCCCTTTTTACATTAATATTGTCTTGTACTTTGATTTCTTCTAATATATTGGGATCAACATCTGTCCTATAAAATGATAATATATCCTCATCTTCAATTTCGAGTACTACATTATTCTCCTACAATTCAATATCTTGATATACTTATTATCTTAACCCATTTCACCATTTTCCCTTTCACAAATATAAAAAAGATTTCAGTGTTCAAACTTCTACATAACTTGCCAACTGCTATCTAATATATTGTCATTGAGATAGAGCACTAGCTTCGTTTGACTTGTGGGCACAAATGGTTCATTTTCATACCATGTTACTAACATTGAAGCTAGTAATATTGCCATTCATTTTTATCTTCATCCCTTTGTCACCAACATTAAACCATTTACACTTAAATAGCACAAACTTTCTATCCTTGATGTAATCTAACTCAGTTGTTTCAAATAACAACATAAGTGTCAATAAAGTTATCATTATGTTGTCCTTCAACAATAACCCATAGTTTTGGCTTATAAGGGAAATATCACATTATTTTTTTATAAAATATAACTTCATTAACAATACAATCGGTATATTTTTTTACCACGCATATAACACCCATATGCCAAAGCATATAATGCTTCTGTCACTTCTAGCAATTTACAATTGTGTAACTGTATCATTTAGAAAAAGAATCACTAAAAATTAATGTTGTAATATTGGTGACAATGTTCACTATTCTCTACTTTTTCATAGAAAAATTACTTAGGTCCTAAAATATAATGGGAAGTTTTTCTTATGCCTTTCTTCAACATTAACTTCACCTTTGCTTCGAATCCCACCTTTGTGCTCTATAATTAAAATGTAAATTGATGTAAGAAAAGAGAGGTTGAATATTAAATTATAATATGAACTAATGTATAAGAAGTAATATACATACTCTATATATGAGTTGACTTCCTCATAATTGTTTAAAATGTACCAATTGTAATTAACTTCCTCATAATTATTTAAAATGTACCAATTTCTAATTACAAGTTCTTCTTTAGTTAACTTCGTATATTTTCTTGTTCCAAGTGACCTTACTTTTTAGGAGAAACCTAACAAGCCACCCTATTGATTAAAATCAAAGTTATCTTCTTCTCTATTAAATCATGGCTCAACATCATATAAGTACATGGAATAAAATTTCAAATATTAATTTGACACATAAGCCTCTACAATTGAGCCTTTAGGTTAATCTCTATTATGAATGTAATGCCTAAGAGAACATAAAAACCTAAAAAGGATAAACATTTGCTACTAAATAATAGTAAAAGACAATAAATGTAGAATTAAAAAATTACCTTTTAATCGGGAACATCCATGAAAATTGAATTGGGCTACAAAGTTTTGTCTCGTATACTAAGTGAATTGCCAGATGCATCATAATAATAAAGAATGATGGTGAAAAAACTAGTTCAGGTGTACAAAGAATCAAAGCAATATCTTTTACCATTTGTTCAAGTTTTTCTAGTCTTAGTGTTTTACAATATATTTTCTTAAAAAGAATACCTAATACCCCTAAGGTTGTTGACATATTCTTCGATAAACACTTACGTATTCCAACAAAAAGTAACTATTGTAGAAGCACATAACATTCGTGGCTCTTCAAGACTAAAATTTTTACATCATTTGCATTGACATAATGAGCTGTATTAGTTGTATATCCATCAGGAAAATTAACTGATTTAGGAAGCTAGAAAAAATTTATTTCTCATTTTTTGACATAATGTAACAAGCAGGTAGAATTACAGATGACCCATCATCTCTCCTTTTCAAATACAAATCTTTTCTTATGTTTGCATCTTCAAAGTCTAATCTAGCCTTAATTGTGTCTTTCACTTTACCATCAATACCCATCAAAGTGCCTAAAATATTCTCAGGAATATTTTTTTCTTCAATATGTATGACATCAAGATTATGTCTCACTATCAAATTGTTCTAATAATATAAATTGAAAAATATGCCTTTTCAAACCAAAGGAGGTCCTAAACAAAGTTTTGATGATAATAAAAAATGAGTTCTTTTAGTGTTGTTGATGAGAAGGAATATAAGAATATCAAGACACATCGAGAATATTTCATGTATTACTTATTGTAAGCTCATCTTGATTAGCTTTGACAATCTAGGAGCCTCACTATGCATAAACATTTCATTTTTTATTGCATAATTCTTTACATTTATTAAGAGGCATTGAAGTTTTTGATTTTAATATAAAAATCCTTATAATCTTTCAAATAATCTTTAGGAAATATCTTAAGGAGTGTTTTAATTAGAATTAGATTAAAAAATTGTTTTTGAGCATTTGAAGTTATTAAAATCATGTTTATAGGGTGATTAGTTTACTTATATAAGTTAGTGGTCGACTAATATAAGTTAAATTTGATGTATCAAAAGTTTCTAGTAACATTAGTTAATGTGTTGGTCGACCAATATGCCATATTGGTTAACTAGTACACTATATTGGTTCATATTGGACGATGTACTGTACTGATCGACCTATGTTCCAAAAACTAATAAATCAAATATAGCCATTTTAACAATTAGTTCGTGGCTCTAGTGGCTATTTTGGTCCTGAGACATTATAAATGGATGTTTTCTCATTATTTTAGCATTAAGAAGCTTTTGAGTGTTCTATACACATATTTCTAAATATTTTTCCAATCATTTGAGCATTCATTGGCTCATTTTAAGTAAGTGAGCCTTTTGTGATTATCATAACATCGAAGTGAGTAATTTTTAAGTTATAAGTTGGATGTTAGGTTTAAGATCATTTTATGAGGGTTATCAAAAGTGATTTGGTGTTCCTCTTTGCCTTAAAGATAGATTGAAAAGGAGGTTCCTCTTTGTCAAAATAAAGATTGTACAAAGGGTATGCTTTGCCTTAAAAGAAGATCTATAGTGGAAATCTAAGGCAATTCTTGGGAGTAGACGTAGGCAATGATTGTTTGCTAAACCACTATTAATAGGTCTGTGTTTCTCTTCCCTTACTCTTTGTTTTATAATTTAGTTTATTTGTTTTTATTTTTTCTATTGTGATAATTTGTGACCCTTTTCTTAAAATTATTAACCATAAGTAAAAATCTTTATTTCACCTAATTCACTCGCCTTTTGGGTGCCACTAGGGAATAATAAGTGGTATTAGAGCAAGTCTATAAGCTTGAACTGTTAACAAAATCCTATAGAAAATATTGTGATGGCATGCTTAGGAACATATTGGTCATCCTTTGACCAAGAGGTTTAAAACATTAGTAGAACCCGTTTATTTGATAAAAATGAATAACTTTATTGGAAAATAAGAACGAATTTTTTGTTAATGGACAAAAATGTTGATTTATAGGAAATTGTTTCAAGTGGTCCATATGTTGTCGCTAAAATTATAGATGAGAAAAAATTCCTAAGTTGAAAGAAGAATGAGATCCACAAGATAAAGATTAATCTCCTTAAATAGTAAAGCTATACATCTTGTTTTGTACACTAGGAATAAGTGAATTCAATAAAGTATCTATGTGTGAAACAACTCATGAAATTTGGGATACACTAGAAATTACTCATGGAGGAACAAATCAAGTTAAGGAAAGCAAGGTTAGTATACGGACTCATCCATATGAACTGTTCCAAATCTTTTACATGTACACTAGATTTATTGATATTATCAATGCATTCAAAGGTCTAGATAAGACCTATACTAAAGATGAAATGGTTAAAAAGTTACTTAGATCATTACCACTTGCATGGGAAGCAAAAGTGTCAGCCATATAAGAAACCAAGAACTTAACAAATCTATCATTCGAGGAGTTTATTGGATCTCTTCTTATATACGAAATGGGACTCAAAGAGACATAAGAAGAAATACTTCTGAGGAAAAGGAATTTAGCATTCAAAGTGTTAAAGGAAGAATCAAGTGATGAGGAAGACATATCATCTAATGGAAGAGATGTAGAAGATATTGCTCTAATTATAAGAAAATTCAAGAAATTCTTGGAAAAGAACTCCTTGAGAAGAAGGGACTACAAAAGTGGTATGATGGACTCAATATGCAAATCTAATAATATTACTTACTTTCAGTGTATGAAACTTAAACAAATGAAGAAAAGTATGAAAGAAATGATAAGAAGGAGAAGAAAGATAAATGCAAGAATAGGCACTAAAGGCCTCCATTTGGGATGATACAAGTGACTTTGAAAGGAGGTGTAGCTTATATATGTTTTATGGTAAAAGATTATGAAGAGGTACTCTCTAACTCTAAATTATATGATGAAAATATTGAAATTGATTTGATGTATAATGAACTTATTAAAAGTCTTGAAACCATGTGCATCAAAAAGAAAATTTTTTCCTCTAATCATAAAGAATCTCAAAAGAATCTAGATATATGTATAAGTGAAAATGAAAAAAAAATAAAAGTGAATTGCATACCATTAAAACTTCTGAAGGTGTAACCACATAGATAATCATGAGTTAGACACTTTAAAACATGAAAATCAGGATTTGGAAAAGGAAGTTGATTCTCTTAAGAACTCCTTGTCCAAATTCACTAAAGTAAATGAGAAACTAGAAAACATGTTATGAGTCCAAAAGAGTTCCAATAATGGGCACGGAATTGGATATGGTCATGAGAATTCTTCCAACACTAAAACCACTTTTATCAAAGGAAAGCATTTACATAGTGAAGAATCAATGCCTAAAGTGACAAATGAACATGGAGCTTCTACATCTAAGCACATACACAACAAATCTACTAGAACTCACATTAGGAACAAACTTTATGCTTTCCTATAGCATCCACAACGTAGATAAAAAATTCAACCCTCTAAAGGAAAGAATAGGCATAACTTCTACTTATTATACTAGATATTCCAACAAGCAAAAATGCATGACACATGTTTACACTCCACACAAACATCACTACAAAGAAAGAAACGTGTCTCTTTTACACAATTATGCTAGTATTTTGCGTCATCCAAAGAAAGCATTCAAATCAATTGCATAAAGAAGAAGTTATAATAACTCGTATGCACATAGAAGAGCAAGGAATACATACATGCATCAAATTTATAGTGGCTACCGAATAATATGAAATGATATGCTACTTTATGGTAAATATGGACATACTGATAAAGTCTAATTTTCAATACAAAGATCAATAAACAAATTCTCAGGCTAGTGGGTTGAGAAGAAAATGAAATATGCCAGCTCATTAGGATACCTAAAACACATTAAATGAATTGTTTTATAGGTCTGTAAAAGAAAAGAAACAAATTATACATGCATAGTGGATGCTTAAGGTATATGACCAGTAATGCATCTCAATTTTCAACTCTTAGAGACAAAGATAAAGGATTTGCCACCTTTGGAGATTATTCCAATGGTAAGATAATTGGCATCGGTAAAATTGATAAGAAAGACCACAAAATTATTAATAATGAAATCTCAGTGGATGGATTAAAGCATAATTTGTTGGGTGTGAGTCAATTATGTGACAAAGGGTACAAAGTATGTTTTGAAGGAATATTTTGTGTTATATCTAAATTAGTTGACAATAGTATCACATTTTTGGGGAAAAGAGAAGGAACATATATTAAATTGATCTTGATGATTTTTCTAACCAAGGTATGAAATGTCTAATGTTTATTAGCTTAGATGCATAGATTTGGCATATGAGACTTAGACATGCAAGCATGGACCTCATCTCAAACCTAAACTCCAACTAACTTGTAAATGGACTCTTAAAGGTCAAATTTAAGAAAGACAAGATCTATGGTGCTTGCCAAATAGGAAAACAAATTAAAAGCTCATTCAAAAGTTTACAGTTACTACACATATGTCTATTTAGAGCAACTAGGCTTATCAACTTGGGTGGAAAATTTTATGCTTTTGTCATTGTTGATGATTTTAGGAGATTCACTTAGGTCTAATTTTTAGCAAAAAAAGAAGAATGTTTTAGGATGTTTGTTAAATTCTTGCTCAAGTTGACATGCTCAGTCATTTTCTTGTAGAGGCCATCTTAAAAAAATATTTTTGGAAAATTTTTGAAAGTAGATCATTGTAGTTTAACTATCATATACTTTTTAAAAATTCTATTTTAACATCATATACTTTTTAAAAATTCTATTTTAACAATTAACTAATCAAATGATGATTGTTTGCTAAGTTGATTTAGCGGAGAATTCTTCTCTCTATTTTTAATAGATAAGAATCTTTTGATACAAATACTTATTTTTCAATATATAATGGTTTAAAATACCAATTTTTATTTAATTTTATAATATTAATAATATAATTTACCATTAATTCTATTATTAATATTATTGATATAGATCATTATTTACGATAAATCTTTTTACACATCAGCACATATGTAACATTTATATAATTATATAATATAATAAACTAAATA
>JAOQMP010000006.1:36370622-36393295 GCA_027563575.1 Erythroxylum pedicellare
GTGATGAAATAAACTGCCCCACATCTAGCCCTTACATTCATTAGACCACAGATGTTAGAATGAATTGATTACAATGGATATAAAGCTCATGTTCCCTTTCCAAATGACTTTCTTACCATTTTATCAGCTAAACAATTCTCGCATGTAGGTAAATCTACTTGACTTAGATTACTTAAAAGTCTTTTAGCTAATTGACTGATTCGATTTTGACCATTATAACATAGTCTAGCATGCCACAAAGTTGCAATATTATTGGAATTACTAGATGTAAATAATGAATAACTAATAGTATTATTTTCCTTTAACACATCCAGTATAATAAAACCATCACATAAAAAACTATAACCATAATTAATAGATCTAAGATACAAATCCATTCCAATGCTGTAGAAATTTATATTGAAACCAAGTCTAACCAACATCAACACAGATAAAAGATTCCTACGAAAGTGTGGAACAAATAATACTTTATATAGGATGAGAGATCGTTTTTCACGTATGTCCAATTTACATGTGCCAATTTCTTATACAGTAACTCTGAAATTCACCTACGTAAAGCCATCGACTACCATGTGGGAGTTTACAAAACTCAACGAAGGCGTCTCTATCCTTCGCTACATGGTTGGTTGCTCCTGAGTCTGCAATTTACAAAGGATGTGATTCAGTTAGAAAAACATAATAAGAAATATTCACAAAACAAATGTTTGTATTATAAAGTTGTACCTTCTTGGGCTCGGTACAATCTCGAGCAAAGTGGCCCTTATTACCACAATTATAGCACTTTACATATTTCATGTTCTTCTTCTTGAAGGGAAGTTTTCCTTTTCCACGTTAGTTCCATTTTGCCTTCTTGGATTCCTAAGGAGAGTAGTTGAATTTCTTATTATTTTTCCACTTCGGTACACCATGATGCTTGCGTTTCTTGTTCATAGCTCCATATGATCTAAAACTAACTACATACGCTTTAGAAGACTTTGAGGCTTCAATATGCTCCTCCTCCGAGATGAGATGCCTCGTAGCATCTTCCATTATCTTGATGTTCTCATTATGAGTTAGAGGTCCATCTTCATATGCTCCCAACTATGAGGCAGTGAACAAATCACATCTTGCACTTACTGCTCATCAGAAAGCTCATGACCATGATCACGTAACTTAGTTACCATGTTGGACATTTTCCTCAGATGCTTTTGCATTGTATCATCTGGGCGATTTTTATAAGTATCAAACTTAATTGTAAGTGATCTCACTTTAGTCACTGAAGCACCTTCAAAATGAGCAACCAATGCGGACCACATTTTCTTTGCAGTTTCGAATTTACGGAACTCTCGCATGATATCATTATCCATGGTACTCAGCAACGTGATGCAAGTTAAAGAGTTCTTTTTTCATAATTCATATGCATCACGGTCCCTCTTATGCTAGGTCGTATTGCCTTCCTCAGGAACTTCCATGGTTAGGTTTAATATTTCAAGAGCCTCTTACTCCTCCATAACATATTGGATTTTCATATTCCAGATTTCATAATTGTCACCATTGAGTTTCTCACCCCTATTGAGTTTAGCAACAATATTCTTTGAAGTAGTAGCCATTTTTCTTTTTGTTTGAAACACTAAGTTTCTACAATAAGAAAGAAATATATATGCACATTATCGTTCATAGAGTAAATAATTCAATCACAATTACTTATGAAATCAAAAGTCCAATAATGTGTTCAACCATTATTCATATAATAATCAAATCCTAATTACTTTACTCCAGACAAATTCCTATATGATATACATGTAAACATATTACATAAAAAAAACAAGACTTTGTTTTTATTAAAAAAATATTGTATTAAATGCGCTACAACTGACGAACAGTTTATAAGTAATGAACTCTACACGAAAATGAGTTCACAAGTTCGCGTGAGACAATTTGTGAAGCTCGATATACAATAGCTCTTACTATTTCCATTGAAAGACCTATAGGATACAAAGTCCTGATCAGCTCCCTTCTACACATCTCTTTAATAAATGTCATTACTAACAAATTATAAGTCTTCTTGTTAGGCATATTATTCGAGAGCATTCGTAACAGTTCGCCTTGAGGTTGAGGTCATGTTGCAAGCAAAGTCATGTACTTTACTTCAACATTTGTCTAAGCCCAGCAACCTCCAAAGCATAATTCTTGCATCATGTTATTAACTGAAATAATATGTTGTGTTAAACCGTCTTTAGGCATTAAACCCATGTTAACTAAGTTTACATACATACTGTCAATACGTCTCTTCTATGCCTTACATCGAATAAGCTTAAGCGTCCGCTTAATAATAGACATCTTCCTGAAAAGCAAATTTTCAGGAATCAGAAGAGTGCACAAAATAACAAATTATTTTGTCTAATACATAGCAAATTCATGCTCATATTATGGAAACAATTTTAATTCTATTAGTAATTTATAATTTATTTAACTAATCAAATGATGCTATTAATATCTAATCAATTAGAAACTTATATCTAATCTAATCAGATTCAAATATGAATAATTCAAATTGAATTAGAAACTTATTGTTAATTTAAATTATAATTCAACTAATCAATTTATCTTGGTTTAATTAGAAACTAATTTCTAATGAAACCCCTTTCTAATTTTAACTAACAAAATTAGTTTTCTTGTATTAAAAAACTAATTTCTAATATTTTATATTAATTAGAAACTAATTTCTAATTCTTTAAAACATATATCCAAAGACTTAACCTAGTTATTATTACACATATATGCAAAAAAAATATTTGTTAAGTCTTTTGTCTTATTATACTTATATGTTTAACAATTTACTATTTAGAGCCATAATCCATCTACCACGAATTGTTTATTTATATATGTATATATACACACACACACACGTGCGTTATCTGGTAAAAACCACATATACTTCTTTATAAATGGCCATGTGCCTCTGGTCTTCTTCCTCCTCTTCTCTGCGTTTCGTTTTCGTTTTTTTATATTTTCTTTTCTAGTTTTTGAAAATAAAAGCATCCTCTAAAGAGAGAAGAAACGAAAACAGCAACGTTTTTTTATTGAAGACCATTCATTAAAAAAACAAAAGGAAAAAACTCTTTTGTTCGTAACATTTTCATAAGAACAAGTTTCACTGTTGAAGACCATTCATTGTTCACTATTGAAGACTTTCAACAATCATCTTCCCAACAGTCAAGAAAGATGGAAAAAAAAAAGAAAAAATGACATTTCTATGTTAGATTATTGGAAACAGAATGAGTGAAAAAAAAGAAGCGTAAAACATATGATATAGTAAGACATAGCATATCAACAAGCATGATATTCATATCATTATTCACAAATCCAAAATGCATATTTACGCATGCATATAACATTAAAAAATTAACCTGCTTTGATACCAATATTAGAATTCTCAAGATAGAATATAATCACACAGATCATGCCAAACAAGATCTTTGCATATGGATATAATAAACAAAAAATACATATTTGGTTTATTATTGTAATTCCACTTATTAAAGAACCTTTTTTCTTCTACAGAAGTTTTCGTTCATAAGATAAGATCTTCTCTTTGTGTTCTTTTGTTTTTAAATGTTAAACCTTGACTACCTTTGGTAGTTATGTAAAGTATAATGATCATAATACCCCTCATGGGTGTATTTGATTCATTATAACATATAAGTACTTGTTTTTAGGTTATGATATAAAAATAAATAACTATTAGATTTAGTTTTTATTATCCATATATTTTAAAAATTATAATTTATAATATTTTGAAAATTATATCTTTTCAAGTCTAATGGCCTTTGCCAAAAAATAAATTGAGAGAATTGATCTAACTTATCAAGTGATATCAAAAAAGAGTAGATTTATTGTAATGCTTGGAGTATGCAGCTGAATAAGAGGATTTACGAGCCTACTATTGGTAGAAAACTTCCTTTATTTAAATAGAAAAGGGACTCTAAGTTACAATCTGTATTTCTTGAATCCCAAACTTATACCCCATGCATTAAGAGCCCTTAGAGATATTAGTTTGCAGATTTGATCTCCGTGGCAGCTTGTAATTTAACTTTTTGTTATTTTACTCTTTACTGTTTTAAAAAATTATTTATCTTCCTTTTATTTGTTTTAGTTAGCACTCGTATCTTTAAAGATTAATTTTCAATGATAGGTATTTAATAAAAAACGATGTAATGAATCTTTAGAGATTGATAAAATGTCATCCCATTTTTCTCACTCATCTATTAATGAAGTAAGATTAATGTTAAAGGTACAAATGATAACTGAAACATTTTTTTAATGATAACCAATCTTAAAGTGTTCAAATTTTTGAATTTTTTTCTTCAATTCAACGTTCAAGTTTTTAAATTTTTTAATTGAATAATCAAATTTTAAAATATTAACAATTCAGCTCAAAATGTTAGTTTTTATTAATGTGGCTAATAGATAGACATCCATTAGTTTTTATTGATGTGGCTAATAAATGGACATCCATGTAACATTTAATATGTCGCATCATTAAAAAAACATTTTAAACTAAATTTTTAAGATTTTAAAAGCAAATTTTAAAAGTTTGAACGTTGAATTGTAAAAATCTTAAAAGTTAGACACAAGTAAATATATCATCTCTAATATATAATCTGCTTTTTTTAATCTATATAACCAATTCATTCATTTTTACAGCTAGTTAAAATCAATAAAGATATAAATATATTTAAAAGGAGAGAGGAGGTTTTTGAACCTCCATAATCCTTATAAACTATATTGATTTCAAAGTTATCAATGACTCGGTTATCATTTTGAAGGATAATTTATGACATCTCACATAATAAGTGAGTGTTAAATCTTATTTTAAAATAAAAAATGTAAAAAAATCTTGTAAATTTATGAAGAAAGATTATTAATTAATTATTACTTATTTTTGGAAGTTGATTTGTTGTTTCTAAAATAGTACCTATCATTTTAAATTAAAAATTAATTCTTCATTGTCATGTTATAATCTTGTATTATTGTCACACATAAAGTACAAAGTCAACTAATACTATGATCAATGATTGTGAGTTAAAAAAATGAGGTGATAATATGGAACAAAATTAGAAAAAATATTTTAAAGCGGTTTTTAGGTGGAACACAAATTTAAGAAACAAAACCAATAGTTTCCAAACTTCTTGTATTTGGACACGTAATTTTGTTTATGTCTTGGTTTTTTTTAATTAAAAAAATGCTTTCCAACACAAAAAACTTTAATTTTTAAGAATTTTAATTACAGCTACTTCCCGACATTGCGTGTGCCCCTACAAATTTATGAGACCTTTTAATTCGATATAATTACAATAGACATGCTAATAATTAAATTTAATCTGAATATACATATTAATAATAAGATGCTTCCGTAACAGCAGTAATTATGAGATCAAAACGTAGATATAAGAAAACAACTAATGAAAAATGAAGACGATTAACACCACACAACAGAAGAAAATTGTAGAAAACTTGTAGAGACCACAGAGATTTATGTTGATGGTTAGTCCAACCCCATATGATTATCGAGAATTTAGTGGTCAACGAACAAACATGAGAAAATCGTTCTACCGTAAATTGCGGTTACATTACATTGTTAGTTTTGTTTTTGGAGAAAAGCATGCACGCAACGACATGCAATAGAGAGTGGAGGCAGAAGCTAAAGCTAATACACATCAACCATTCAACTGTATATATACATCTTAACAAATAAACTTGCTGATTCCTTCTTCTTCTTCTTCTTTTCTTTTCACTCCAGGCTTTCTATTGTACTAGCCGCGCCGGTTAGCTTCTTGTAGCTACTAGTTTCTAGGTCTCTAATTAGTCTACATCCAAGAGGCTTCAGGACATTCGTTGATTCAGGATTTCGTTTCAAAACTGAAAAGATGACTGAAAAAGAGACTGCAAGAACTGTAATAGGCATTATTGGTTAGTCCTGCAAGCTGCAATATCACCCTTCTTCGATTTTTCTTTTTTTTTCTTTCCTTTTCGGGTCACGTACGGAAACTCATGCCATTTTATTCATGTTGCTGGTGCTTTTAGGTTTGATATATTCATGGAAAAATTCTTTAAGTTACACTATTAAGCCTTACTTGGAGAGACTAACATATGATATGACATAACATATCTTTAGTTAGAGTAAAATGACAAAGATAATGTGATGAGGAACTAAACGAGTTGTAATATAAGAAATACATTTTATACATTAATTGATTTCTAAGAAATTTCTGTTTCATTACGTTCTGGTCAATTTGCCGGTACCAAATCTTGCAGCCATTTTGATATCCATTACGATCCCAACTTCATTCGTTTGCTTCTTTCTTCTACAGGAAATGTTATCTCTTTCTTCCTATTTCTCTCCCCACTGTAAGCCCTTTTCCTTGTCCAACTTTCAATTTTTTTATTTTCCGGTTTTGTTCCTGAAGTGTATTAATTCATCGCTGCTAATGTTCTTGACATGAATAATCATTACAGACCAACTATGATAAAGATAATCAAGCAAAAGGCAGTGGAAGAATTCAAGCCAGACCCTTACATAGCTACTGTCCTGAATTGCGCAATGTGGAGTTTGTATGGCTTGCCCTTCGTGAAACCAGACAGCATTCTCGTCACTACAATAAACGCAGTTGGGTTGGCAATAGAGCTCATATACTGCGTCATTTTCTTCATTTACTCGCCCTGGAAAAGACGAGTACGCATGTTTTCATTGTATCACCCTAACATGCAAAGGTTTCCTTTGTCTAATTGGTTTGATTTCCATTAATGTATAGAGAAAGATCGTCTTATTCCTCGCTGTTGAGGCTGTTATAATGGCTGGTGTGGTCTTGATTACCATGCTCGTCTTCCATACCACAAGAAAAAGGTCCTTGTTCGTGGGAATATTGGCCATCATCCTTAACGTTATCATGTATGCTTCACCATTGACAGTCATGGTATACACACCTGTTTTGATCATCGGGTTTTTGATATCTACTTAAGAAACCATTCAGTTTAAATTTTAAACTGGCTGGTACGACTCAATATTAAATCGGGTTTAAGATTCTAACACGGTACTTTTACTTTCTCTGCAGAAACTAGTGATCAAAACAAAGAGTGTCAAGTACATGCCGTTTTATCTTTCGCTTGCCAACTTCTGTAATGGGTTGATTTGGTTGGTTTATGCACTACTTAAAATCGACATTAATGTTGCGGTAAGTAAGAACATTAGGCACATTAGTTGATTATATATATATATATTTCTTCCAGCAAACTTACAGGTTCTGGTTAAAGATTGTGGCTATTGTCTATTGTTCTTATACTTCCAACATTGTGTTCCATCCACAGCTACCGAATGGTTTGGGAGCTCTGTCTGGACTGGTTCAGCTCATCCTGTATGCAATCTATTATAGGACCACTCAATGGGATGATGACCAGAGGAGGGACACGGACCACAACAGATCTGACCAACCAGAAGTTGAACTCGCCGCTAGACCCTAGCTGGACTCCAGTACTGGTGCAGATTTTGTTCACGTTCCGCTTGCTGTGTTCTCCTTAATGGTAGGTTTCTGGTTTTCCCTTTTTCCTTTCAGAGACAAAGTCCTGTAATGATCTTTCCCCATTCAATACCTGAAAAGGATGTAAGCATTTTTTGTTTGTTAAGGATTAGTCCACTATATCATATTAACCCTTGAGCAAACCAAATCAATGAAAATAGCAGTATTACTGGAACTAAAATTTGATAAATCGTATTCATCAATGACATATACTAACCAGCCCGTTAACAGACTGATGATTGACATAAATACAGATACCTAAGGAACTCAGAAAAAAATTATTCCAACAGGAAAAAAGAAAAGCTTTACATCACTCAATAAAGCAGGAATGTAAAAATGAAACAAGCTCCTATATCCACCTCTTTCCACTTTCCCACTTTGACATCCAAAATTTCCTTTACATTCAGTTCATGGGTACAAATTAGCCCAATTACGTCTCAAGGCAATATATCCTATGTCTTCAAAGAGTAGCAAATCAGGGCCCTCGGCTTCTGCGGAAGCAAAGGCAACCACCTTGTTGATCCGGAGGGATCATGCCACCTCCGTTTGATGTGTCGATGGCCTCCAACATAGAGACAACCTCATCCATTTCAGGGCGCTTGTCAGGGTTAGCATCCCAGCAACGCTTCATTACATTAGCCAAAGAGCTTGGGCAACACCTTGGTATCTCTGGTCTCAAGTTCTGCAGTTGCAGTACCAGAATGATGATGTTGTGAAAACTATGGAGTTTGTTATTTTCACAGCTGGAAACAATAACAGAAGAAAAGATAATGACAGCAGCACGTGCTATACCTGACGGACAACAGCCGAAGTCACTTCTGAGAAACTAAGATCAGGATATGGCATGTCACAGCAATATATCTCCCATAAGCAGATTCCAAAACTGTACACATCGCACTTCCTGTTGTATGGATTACCATTAAGAACCTGTAACCCACAAATATTCGTAAAAGTCCAACTGCCACTCCTTTTGCGAAATAGAAAGGAGAACTCTGTTCATCATTTGATACAACACCAATATTGAGGTCTTCAAATGAAGATGATGCCTTTAAAAGTGATAGGCACGCAATAAAAGTTAAGTTCCTTTTTATGTACCAAAGAACTTTCTACTGAGAAATTTGAATATATTGCAAAGGGGTAGCAAAGATCAGCGGCGGGAAAACACAGTATTCCAAAGCAAAACAAACTCCATACCTCAGGAGCCATATAGCCAAGAGTTCCTGTCTCCCCAGTCATGTCATTGGGATTTGATGCTTCAACACGAGCAACTCCAAAGTCAGCTATTTTCACAGTACAAGTCTTATCCAACAACATGTTTTCGGTTTTTACATCTCTGTGTACAATCTTCTGGGAGTGAAGGTAACTCAGCCTGCACAATATGGTCACATCTCAATTTCTTACATATCCCAAGTAACAACACATCAATCTCACTGAGACTAACAAGCAATAGCATCTCTAAATACATCTAGCAAGATATTTTATGAAATACCCTCTAGCAAGATCAAGTGCCAGTTGCACAACAACTTTGAAAGCTAGCTTTCTTCTCCTGTTCTTTATGAGATAAGACTTTAGGGCCCCTCCAGGAAGATATTCCACGACAACACAGCACACATTACTTGGCATGCAAATTTGGCCATTTTCAGTTTGTATCTGTAGCTCTGATGAGCCCATTGTTGCCCCTATAAACTGAATCAAATAGGCTAAAATGAGTATAAATGCACACATTGAAGAAGCTATGCCATTATCCTAAGTAAATGAAAAAAAACTACTTTTCTATTTTTAAAAATGAAAATAACTGCTTATGTGTTTGTAAACTACACTGAACATCTAAGAGGACTGTAGATGATATAGCCTCTTAAATAAAAAAGTAACAGTTGCAGTGCTTTTAGGCATTTGCAAAAGATAATTGCCATGATATCACCAAAGCAAAAAAAATTTAGAGCTCTTCATATTCACATCGATAATGAGTAGTAGCAAAGTTTTTCATGGAGTCAGATGCATTGGAATTTGTTAGGACACTAGCAAAGTTTACTGAATATTTGTTAAACTATATTATCAAAACACCCAGTACAACCACTGCTCTCTAAGAAAATAACAGAGAACCCTTAGATACTAGACCAGAAAAAAACAAGAAGAATATGGTAGTAATGGAAGGATAGCAAGAACACACTCTCAGCTCTCTCCTCAAATGAACCTCCAGAATCATACAGCACCTCCTCCACTCCAGGTTAGCTTTCGAGAGGCTAACCACTCTCCCCCAAACTCTCTCTATCCTCCTCTCTCTCTTGCTTCTTTTCACAGAAATACCCCACTTACTCCTGCACAGTGGGCCCTACTGCTGCCAAGTTAGTTAGGAATGTCCCCTTTCTCCCCATGCAGCCCATCTCTCTGCCTTCTAGAATATACCTTCAACCCCATGTGTCCCTTCTTTCTTTTATAAAATTTCGTAATTAAGGGTCTATCATTACCCCCTTCGACAAGTTTCACCTTGTCCTCAAGGTGAAAATCAGGGAAGAGCTCATCAATAGTTTCATAATCTTCCCAAGTGCTGTCATGATCTGGTAAATCCTTCCATTTCACCAGAACCTCTTCCTTGCCATCAATCGGTTTCCGTATTTTCCTTACCAATTCTGGCTGTAACAGCAGCTCATTGTCCTCGGTTAATGACTGTGGTAAGGGTTGCGGTGTAGTAGGGGGCTCCACTGACTTCTTTAGCTGAGAAACATGGAAAGTGAAGTGTATTTAGCATTTGGGGGTAATTCTAGGCGGTAGGCAAATTTGCCAATTTTCTCTGTTGTCTTGAATGGACCATTGAACCTAGGACTCAACTTCTCATTCACCCTCTTTGCCAAAGACCTCATTCGATAAGGTCTTATCTTTATGTATACCAGTTCTCCCACTTCAAACTCCACATCCCTTCGATGTTTTATATTCTGTATTCTTCATGCGTTGTTGAGCCTTGTCTAAATGTTCCCTCAACTCCTTGATTACTGCATTCCTCTCCTCCGGTAATTCATTAACATCTTCCACAGCCGAATTGAGGTCTTCCAACTTGAATAAGATAGGAGGGTCCCTCCCATATAGGGCCTTGAAAGGAGACATCCCTGCGGACTAATTAAAATTGTTATTGTACCAATATTCCACCCAAGACAACCAATTCACCCATCTTCTTGGCTGACTCCCAACAAAACATTTGAGGTAGGTTTCCAATCCTCGATTTACTACTTCAGTTTGTCCATCCGTCTCTGGATGATAGAAAGAACTAAATTGGAGGGTTGTTCTAGAAAGCTTGAACATTTCCTGCCAAAATAAACTCATGAACGGCTTATCCCTATCGAAAATAATGGATTTAGGAAATCCATGTAGTTTTACTATCTCCCTTACAAAAATAGTTCGGTGAGAAAGGGATATAAAATGTCCATATTTTATCAACCGATCCACCACCACAATAAAAGTATCAAACCTGTTGGATTTTGGCAATCCCTTGATGAAGTCCATGCTAATATCCTCCCAAACTCTTTTGGGAAAGGGTAACGGTTGTAGAAGTCTTGCCGGGCTCAAGGCTTCATATTTGCACTGCTTGCATATCTCACGGTTTGCAACATATTGCTGAACATCCTTCTTCATTCCTTCCCAATGTACAAAAGTAGATAACCTCTTGTATGTTCGTAAATACCCGGAATGCCTGCCAAGAGGTGTGCAGTGGAATTCTCTCATGAGTAAGGGAATTCTTCAGGATCCCTTGGGAAGCAACATTCGGCCCTTGTATAAAAGGTTGCCTCCCTTGATTGCAAATCCTTTCGGAAGGTGTTCTCCTTTAATCCCCTTTTGCCAAATTGCATATAACTTCTTGTCCTTCTTGACTTCTTCTTCCCACCCTCCAAAATCTTCATACTGCCATACGATGACAGGCTTTAGCTCTAGGTTATCCTCTCTCCTAGATAAAGCATCTGCCAGCCTATTTTTTTTGCCGAGCTTATAATGGATTTCAAACTTGTATCCCATTAATTTTGATACCCATTTCTGTTGATCCTCACTAAGATTGCACTGTTCCAATAAAAACTTAAAGAGCTTTTTGGTCAGTTTTAATGATGAAAGGGTGTCCCAACAGATGATAGTGATGCCACTTTTTGACTGCTAAAACAATGGCCATTAATTCCCTCTCATAGACTGAACTATTCTTCTTAGCTGAGGAAAAAGATTGGTTGAAATATGCAATGGGGTGTCCATTTTGCATCACTATTGCCCCCACTCCCCACCCTAAATCGTCAGTCTCCAACTCAAAAGGTCGGGAAAAATCTAGTAATGCTAAGATCGACACGGTGGTCATTGCCTTCTTAAGTTCTTCAAAAGCTTGCTGGGTTTCTCTACTCCAAAGGAAGGCATCTTTCTTAAGAAGAGCCGTAAGTGGTGCAACCATTTTCCCATATTTTCTTACAAATCTCCTGTAGTATCCTGTTAAGCCAAGGAATTCCCCTCAATGCTCGCAGAATCTTAGGTGTCAGCCATCTATCCATGGCGGCTAGTTTTTCGAGATCTACTAGCACACCTTTGATAGATATGATATGACTAAGATACTCTAATCAGGATTTAGCAAACACGCATTTCTTGAGGTTTAACACCAATTTACTTTCTTGGAGTATCCTTAAGGTCTCCTTCAAGTGCTTCCAATGTGAATCCTCACACGAAGTTCCTTAAATGCTCTTGAAAGATGTCATTCATAAGCGATTGGAATGTAGATGGGGCATTGGTGAGGCCAAAGGGAATCACTAAGAATTCATAGTGCCTTTGGTGAGTTCTAAAAGCTGTCTTCTCCTCATCTCCGGCCTTGATTCAGATTTGATGGTACCCCGATTTCAAATCCAACTTGGAAAATAGTTTAGAGCCTCCCAACTCATCGATTAGTTCATCAATAGCCGGTATAGGAAACTTGTCAGGTAGTGTTATTTTATTCAGAGCCTGATAATCAACGCAAAACCGCCAACTTCTATCCTTCTTTTTAACCACTAATCCCGGACTTGAAAAAGGTCCCTTGCTTGGTCGAATGACACTAGCCAGCAACATTTCTCTAACCAACCTCTCAATTTCTGCCTTCTATGAATGGGGGTACCTATACGGGCATATGTTTGGTGGAGCAGCCCCTGGTTTCGAGGTAATGACATGGTCTTGCTCCCTATGAGGTGGTAACTCTGTTGTTGGTGTGTGCACTGCTGTAAATTCTTTCAATAGTTGCTGGACAACTACGGGTAAGGGCTCTTCCTCCACTTCCTTCATCCGTAATTCCCTGAATTCAATCAAATATCCTTTATGCCCACTCTTAAGAGTTCTTATAGCGACTTTTAGTAACACCATGGTTTTAGCTAAGCTCGGATCCCCTCTCAAACAGTATTCCTCCCTGCCCCTTTTCACCTTCATTGTTAGTTGACTCCAATTAACTCTCACTTCTCCAAAAGATTTCAGCCACTCAATACCAAGGACCATATCTGCTCCCCCCATTTTAAACACATAGAATGGTTGTTTAATCTTCATCTCCTGTAAATTCATCTCCACGGTGGGACACTGCTTGCTCCCCTTTACCTTATATCCATCCCCTAGAGAAACCTCAAACATTTTCACTTCTTTGGTCTCAATCCTCAGCTTATCTACCCTTTCTGAAGTGATGAAATTGTGAGATACCCCACTGTCTATCAATATGAGGACTTTTTCTCCCATACAACTCCCTAATAACTTCATAGTATTACTGGCGGTAATCCCTACCACAGAATTTATCGACAGCTCCAAGGTAGCTGGTTCGATTTCTTCCTCTTCACTCACTTCCTCTATTTCTGGGGTATCCTCCTCCATGATCTTGTCTCCCTTCTCATGCAAAATTACACTAAGTTGCTTATTTTTACAAACATGGGATGGGCTATACTTCTCATCAAACTTAAATTAGAGCCCCAACACTCTCTTCCTGGCAGCCTTGGCTTTTGTGAGTCGCCAGGTGGGCAATGGTGGTTGGTGTGGTGCTGCTGGCTCGTGATGCCGGGGTGTTCGAACTCGACCCCAAAGGCACAAGTGCATTGTCCTTCTTTGCCTCTGCTGCTCGATTGGGGAAAAAACTGGTGGTCCTCCTCGGGTCATTAAGACCCGTGACCCGACTCCAATTTCCTTTGGGTCCAGACCATTTCTGATTTGCCCAGCCCCTCAAATGCTTACTCAGGTGTTCCTCTTCTGCTTATTCCATGACCTAGTTCCTTTCCTCCACTCTTTGGACCAAGTCCATAACCCCTTTAAAGTGTCAACCCTCATTAACCGGAGCTCCGCCCGTATACCCGCCTTCAACCCAATTTTGAAAGCTCCTATCAAGCACTTATTCGAAGCTTCCCTTACAGTGGCTGAAAGGGCTTTAAACCTTTCCCTGTACTCTGTCACGGTTCCCTCCTGCCTCAATGCCGTGAGCATTTCGTATGAATCCCCTTGTTGAGAGTGTTGAAATCTCTCAAGTAATTCCTTCTTGAACTCCCTCCAAGTTCTTACTAGGCTCCTCACCTCCATCCATTGGAACCAATTCAGAGCTTTCCCTTCTAAACACACTGCTGCCGCCTCCATCTTCTCTGCCTCTGTCACTCCATTTATATCAAATTATCTCTCCACCTTGAACAACCACCCAATCGGATCATCTCCTTCAAAAATGGGTAGTTCTAGTTTCCTAAATCTTTCACGGTTGCGCGTCTCCTCAGCCACCTCGCGTCGTCCACCTTCACCTCCAGATTCCAACGGTTCCACCATGGTTTCCTTGCCCAACCTTCTACCTACTTCTTCCATTCTAGCCATCGAGTCGCCTAGTTCAATCAACCACCCCTTAATTTCGGTCATGTCCCCCTTCATGATACCTAGCTCCTTCTCCACCTGATCCATTTTGGCTTCCATTCTGGTATTCAGCATGCCCCACGTCACTGCTCTGATACCAGTTAATAGGACACTAGCAAAGTTTACTGAATATTTATTCAACTATATTATCAAAACACCTAGTACAACCACTGCTCTCTAAGAAAATAACGGAGAACCCTTAGATACTAGACCAGAAAAAAAAAAAAAACTAGAAGAATATAGTAGTAATGGAAGGATAGCAAGAACACACTCTCAGCCCTCTCCTCAAATGAACCTCTAGAAACATACAACACCTCCTCAACTCCAAGTTAGCTTTCAAGAGGCTAACCACTCTTCCCCCAAACTCTCTCTGTCCTCCTCTCTCTCTTGCTTCTTTTCATAGAAATACCCCACTCACTCCTACACAGTGGGCCCTACTGATGCCAAGTTAGTTAGGATTGTCCGCTTCTCCCCATGCAGCCCATCTCCCTACCTTCTAGAATATACCTTCAACCCCACACGTCCCTTCTTTCTTTTATAAAATTTCGTAATTAAGGGTCTATCAAAATTGAAAATTCTTCTTATGGATCTCCCGCTGATGGCTTTATGAGAAGAACATGTGTACATTACCCCCCAATGCCACGACTGGTGAGATGCATTTTCACTGTAAGCTAACAGAGCAAAACTGCCATCTAATTCTGAATATGCAAGATATTTGTTGCGCCTATCATCTGAGAGAGACAACGTCGTGATAGTTTTCCTTGAATTCCACTCACATCATTTATAATGTTCAGAAGCTTCATAGTTTTGGTTTCAGGAATCTAGTTTACTGTCTCAGAGTATCCTACAATGGATCTTGTGGTATCCTATAAGCTCATGTGTATCCATTTCTAGCAAAGGTTAAAATTTTGCTTTCTTAAAACCTTTCTGAATAAGACTCCACCCTAAGCGCAATCTTATGGATGGAAGAGGGAAATTGAAAGCAGTATTCTTGCAGTTGTTGAATCACTGCATGGGTCATAAACACTGATCAGGTACCAAAGATTCAAAATCCTTATGTAATTCCAAAAGCCACAACAACAATTAACATTCAGTATTGACCACTCTCAGACCAAGTTAGAGGATGCAAATGCTTTTGAAAAATTACCAAAGCTTATACGGGCATCATCATCTAACTAATGCAGACCAAATTTGCCTCTTATATTATAAAATTGAATATCCTCTAATAGAAACCTCTTAAGCTCAATTCTAACTAAGCACTAAAGACATGAAACAATGGAAAATATTTGCCTGAACCCTCCTGAGATAGAAGATAAGAAAATGAGTAGCATAACTGAATCTATGCTTCTGCAAAACTGAAAATTCTTTATCCCAAATCTATATAAACTAAAAGAAAAAATAACAGAAGAACATATATAAATGATAAATTCCAAAGCAGAGCATCCAATGGTTGCTAAATTAAGAAACACAAAGCATCCAATGGCTGCAAAGTACTAAAGGAGTAGACATGAACAGAGAACAGTGCAAGCACATAGTTATCAGCACTAAGAAACAATTTTTGATAATGAAAAATTGAGTAAAATATCAACAGAAGAAATGTGATAAGGCCTCAAGTCCACTGTAAGCACCAGCCATGCACAGGCAATGTGTGAAACTATGAAATGGAGAACCAGCTTGACTCCAGCGAGAACAATATTACTGGTGTCCAACACAAAAACTCCCTAAGATGCTGCCCTCATTCAAACATTGACCCTTCAAAATAGGCTCAGACCCAAGTAAACTTGCCAATAACCAAAAATCAAGGGATTCCTTGTGTACTACTAATGACTTTCAAACTTTTATATCCTTCATTACATACTACATAAGCAAAATATAAGTCTAGACATACACTATCAAGGATTCTGCAGGTTCAAGGTTGTAAGGAGAAGAAATTGCAATCGCACAAATTTACCTTAGTAACATTGGGGTGATCAAGCTTATGCCAAACAGCAACCTCTTGGGTAAAAGCTGCTCTCAATGATGCAATCTCAGCTTCTGTCCTGTGACCCTCTTCACCCCAGTCAAGCAGCTTAACTGAAGATCATAACGACTTAATTGAGAATCAGTAAAAGACAATCAGAGTAAATAGAATCACAGCATAACTGCCCCAACTGGTGATAAAACCAACCTATATTACTAAAATGTTGAAGAGACAAGTAAAAGAGCATATAAGAAGAAAAATGAAAATATAGAACTAAACACAGTAATATTCATAATTATTATCCTATATAAGGTCATAATAAATTTAATAAATTCCAGCTATCAGACCCAATGTTCAGTATTCTTCTTTATCAAGATGGCATTAACTACAGCGGGATCACATGTAAGTTTGGAAATACCACACTATCTGTTAAGTGCAACACCAATCCAAACTCATTTTTCCAAAAAAAAAAAAAATCAATCCAAACCCGTGCAGAGGTCACGGTATTATAAAACAACTTGGGATGGCCCAATCACCAACAACTCAATAATTGTTTAAACATAGGACTTCAAAGAAAAAACATTTCACCTTCAAAATGGACCCTCAACATTACTCAAGTGAGATACTATCGCCCAGTAAGAATCAATCAACAGCGTCTTAATTATCTGACAAACTACATGACTTCCAATTTGTATGCCCTTCATAATCGTACTACACGATGCCAAAAAGTGAAAGAATATGAAAGAGAGAGTACGTGTCAAGAATTTGATTTACTAAGATCATATAACATATAATCAAAACCAATGAGCAAAGAGATTAATTGGTACGCAACGAGTCTAACAATTAGACCTGAACAGAAACAACTCTTTCATTACACTGTTAAATAGACAATACCCAACAAGAAGATACACCAAACTGTCTCGATAACATAACACGGTAATCAATAACACTCAGCATAGGAAATTAAATCACAAAGACAAAACCAGAAGGCGACTAACACAACAAGTAGGTAACTGACCGGCAACATCCTGACCGTCGTAAACGCCACGGTGCACGGTGCCAAAAGTGCCACGCGCAATGACACTCTTGATAACAAGCTTAACAGGGTCGATCTCCCAATCCTGCCTCACCTTCTTGAAAGTAGCGGCACCAACCTTAGTTGCTGGGGCGACGGCAGCTGCGAGATTCCCACCATCATCCCTCTTGTTCCTGTCCAAAGTCAATACTTTGTTGAGATGCCTCTCAAGTTGCTCATCAAGACTTTTGAGATCAATCTGATCTGCTCTCACAAACCCATCACTAGTTTCCTTCATTTTACCCAAAAGTCGAAGCTTTCTCTGGAGCAAACTTCTCTTCTATGTTTTACACAAAGCTGAGTGCTGTATTTTAGTACGGCTTGTGTACTTCAGCGTTCGGTTGTTCTTTCTGGGCTGGGTAAATAATAACAGTAACAGCTAATATCAAGGAAAAAAAAGGAAACGAATGAGTTGGAAAATGAGTTTTTTTAAATATTTTTCTTTTGGCTTTTTAAAGAGAATATATTTGTGGTATGTGGAATTTGGACTTTCTGGCAAGACTATTTAACTATTTATATGGCTATAATAAGTGCACATCTATACATGGAAATTTAACGGTGTAAGTGGTGGTGACGCCGGTAGTTTGGGTGGTGGTGGGGAGTGCTACTATTCTCTCCACACTGCAGTCAGCCATTGGGCACATGGAATTGCCTCCTCTTATCAACGTGACGTTAGCTTCTGTTTTCTGACCCACCTTTGTTGGTCAGTCTCAGTTTCGTGTTGCCTTTCTTCACCTTTTCTTTTAGCCGCTTGTACTTGTAGCATTTAGTGGTATTATTATTCATTTCACAAAGTTTCTCTTTTTTTTGTAATCTGATTTGATTAAAGTATTTTTTGAAAACTTTCTACTCAAAAGTCAAAACTTCTGAGTTTGGCTAACGTCATGCTTATTCGGTGGACTTGATTGTGTGGTTGTCATAAATTGTAATTTATCAATGCTGCGACATATCGTTGATAATCGATGGCAACGCGAATTACTTAATTGCAGCCGGTAAATTATTTTCTTACGACTTATGTATGACTATTAATATTTTAATAAAATATATTTCTTTCCATATTTTTTTAATTATACTAAATACTCATAAGTTAACTCAATACTAATAATAAAATCTCTAAAATAATTATTATTCATTTGAAATACCCTAGCGAGAGCAAATTACTGGTGAGCGTGAGAGGTTTTATTATTATTATTATTATTATTATTATTATTAGATTTATAGACTTAATTTTGTAAAATTAAATATCTAAAATTTAAATTCTTATAAGAATAATTAAAGAAATACTAAGGTGTAGTACTCATATCTTTATACATCTTTTTTTAAGTCATGTCCTTATAAGTCATTTTATACATCAAACAACTAATACTAAACAACTAATTTTATCAAATATTTTTAATAAACAATTGATGTTATCCGCTGGTCAAATTAACCGATATAATTCGTTATCAGCTAACCTCTAATATAATTAGCTAACAGTTAATAAAATCTGTTAATTGCCAAGCAGAGCCTATATTTAAAATCTTGGAAGTTGACACTTGACATGTTTGTGGATAACCTATATTCATCCACAAATGGGTTCCTATACTTGAATTTGACAAGAAAAACATTGAAGCCATCCATTTGTGGACTAATTTTCACAACATACGTCTTGAGTGTTAGCCCTTAGATGGATCAAGTTATTTGGTAAGTGGAAGCTAGTGGCTTTTGACTCAACCATTGCTAAACTTGAAAAAATATGCTATGCTCAAGTTTGTGTAGAAATCAATCCCAAGAAACCTCTGCCAGCACTATAAGAAATATATAGTTTATCGACGGACAAAATCGTCGGTAAACGAAAGAATTCCATCAGTAAAATTAATTACCGATGGATAAGGACGTCGTTAAAACGATCGTAGGTAAATTTAACGATAGACATTTTATATGTGCTTCAGTCGGTAAAATATACCGACGGGAAACATCACGGACGAAACTGTCGGTAAAGTTTATCAACGGAATTTTTTCGACGGTAAACCGAAGTTAATATAATCGTAAAGTTTTCATATTTACCAACAGAATATATAAAACTGTCACAAATTTATCGATGAAATTTTTCCGTCAGTAAACCGAAGTTAATATAATCGCAAAGTTTTCATATTTACCGGCATAATATATAAAACTGTTGCAAAAAAATCTAATTTATCGACGATGTTAGTATTTTCGTCGGTAAATTAGATTGTTTTTCTAACAGTATTATATACTCCGTCAGTAATTAGAAGTAAGAAATTTTTGTAACAAATCCTGCATTAAATTTGATTTTATTATCTTATGATAAATGCATAATTTCAAGAGTTATGAATTATCTGTGCATTATAAATTAATTTGTATAAATATATAATTTGTTTAATCAGAAATTTAATTGATGATATAAAGTTAAAATCATCTTAATTGATCATAAAAACATTACAGTATATATAACTTATGTTTGTAATAAAAACATTACAGCTATCATAACCTAATGTCGTGGTGATCGTTGATGCTCTAAGCTGCTAAGCCTCCCCTTCAACTGCTCCATCTCCTGTCTCAGCTGAGTCATCTGCTCCATCTCATATCTCATCTGAGCCATCTGGTCCATCTACTCTTTCATTTGAGCTATTTGGTCCATCAATGTGGCCCGAAGCTTGGTGACTTCATTGGTTTGCGTTGATCTAGTAGACACTGTTGTACTGGACGTGGAGGATTGCGAATAACATGTGTTTGCAAATGAACCTAGCCTGAATATCCTTCCACGACGGTCCCTGCCACTCACAACATCAAGATATGTCTGAGTCTCATCAACAAGTTGTTCCTCCTGAGACTGTTGCTGAATGGTTTGTTGTATTTGGTCCTATTAGGAAGCAATGTTTAAATTAGTAAGGGGTTATTATTAAGAAATAATAATAATGCATTAATTTCACATACATTCAGTTCTCTACATCGGCTGTTGATGAATGTCACACCATCATGCTTCCTTGTGAGAGTGTGCAAAAACAACTAAGTTGGTGTAAGCCTGATGCCCAATGACTTTTCCTACATGTATAACCTAAATTGTTAGATGTGAACTACAATTTATAAAAATTTTGACAAAGTTTCCTCTATTTTTATGATATTTGCCTTCTGTTGAGCAAACAAAATAACTCAACACAACCCATATATGGCACTAGACATTTATACCATTATCATTATCTATAATACAGCAAAACAAAATATTTACAAAATAAGTGTCAAGTTTAGATACTTACAAGTCTATGTGCACGCTCTTGGTGAGTTATTGATCCTCCCATATATACAGGAACACTCTCTCCCCCCGGGCCTCCATGTCTATTGACAAAGTTACGCTCTAAGATGGACATTGCCATAGGTGATATCCAATAATCGATCCATCGACTCCAAATTTCTTCCGAAATATAACGTGGTTGTGCACCAGCCTTGTGTATCACACCAATGAAGTCACGATAATGTGTACAAGCTCGCTTCTCCCATACTTTATACATGTTGGCGTCAAAACAAGAATCCCAAAAAAATTCTTTCTGAAATAAGAAGAAAAAAATTAGACTACTATATATAATGGTTTAACATTTATGTAATTATTATATATAAATCAATATAAAAATAAAATAAATATTTGTTGTACCTCAAAATTCTGAAAGTAAAATTGCTTTGTGGCCTCAGATATATTCTTTCACACATAACCCTAAAGATCAATCATTTCCTTAAATGTGGAAGTCATATTTCTGTAACTCGGTCCAGACAAAACCAACCCAATATAAGAAGTTATTTTATACTATGAAAAAACTGATAAACTTAAGACTTAATCAAAAGCAAATAGTGATTAATGTGGTTTCACTTACTGTTCATTGACAATTGTTATAAACTTTTTTCCATCAAGTCCCTGAACTCCAGGATGGCGGACGTCTCCTCTATCCGATAAAGAGGTATTGGATAATATATGAGTCGAGGAAGGGGATGGTGCAACATGAGGAGCAATAGGTGATGTCTCATCTACCACTATCGGTCTTAGAGGGGGAGGAGGTGAGTTAGTGCGAGCTGTAGACTGTGACGATCTACCTTCACAGTAAGTTGCCCTGAACATGGCTCTAAATCTCGGCTGCATAACCTCACATTGTCTCTTTGGTCCCATATGTTTACCTGAAATTCAATGTTTATCGAATTCTCTATAAATATAATAATTTGAACTCAATAGTCAACACAATATATGGAGAAGGAAATAAGGCAATGGAATTGAAAGTTAACAAATTCTTAACAACAATAAATCAACTTTAACAATGATATAATTATGCATTGTTTAACAAATTCTTACAGATAGAACAATAAATCAACTTTAAAGCTTAGTCTAATAATGTATTGCATCGATAAATAACAATGATATAATTAATTTGTTTGATTCCATGTGACATGGGAGTCGGTAAAGGTAAATGAGTCCTCGATGTCTGGATTTCTGAGAAGGGTCCTAGCATGTTCAAACACATCAATGGAAATAGTGAAATTTCTTCCACCAGGTGTAGGCTTTCGAACACCTTCTTGCAATAGCGTTTTTGCTATAACTATACTTATAAAGGAAACAGTGAATGAGTCGTTGCTCTGAGTTTGGAAGACTAATTTTCCAGATGAACTACTAGTGGGAACAGATTTACCTGAAACAAAATTAGTTAAGAGCTTTTGAAACTGTGATATTAGAAAATCGTTAGACGAAAAAAGCTAGATATTAATGCATACGTGATTGTCTAGACGAGGTTTGAGGAATTGACGAATTTTCTGCAAGAACTGATCTCCCTAATCCTTTATAGGCCGTTGTGACATCGCTCTCGCCTCTATCGGCATACATGTCCTCTTCAAGAATAAAGGAAGCTTAAACATGTAGTATCAACCATCAAATGTGAATATGTATAATAACTTCAACAAAGCAAATGAGATGTACATAATAAGGAAAGAGACGTTGTCCAGATCATACTAAACACCTTGAAGTAACATATTGGCCATAGAAGGCAAATTATTCTTAGTGTACGAACCAACGATATTTCCTACAGTTTTGATTCCTTGGGTTAGGACAATTTTGCCACATTCCTCCCAACGGAAAGAATCACTACCATCTATAACTAGTTGTTGGACCAATGGAGGTTGACAAATTAAATCCCACTTATGTTTTGATAATAATAAAATGTATAGAATTTGTTAAGAAATTATTTCAGGTGTT
>JAOQMP010000006.1:36406622-36427491 GCA_027563575.1 Erythroxylum pedicellare
TATGTATAAGGGCAATTTTGGCATTCACTAAAGCATTTTAAGACATAAGGCATTGAAGGTAGGGTAAATTGGACATTTCTCAATCACTAATGGCATAATTGGAAGAAGAAGTGTTGTTTTGCTTTTTAAGAAGAGAAGAATGTGAGTGAGGGAGAATGAAGGAGAGAAATACAAAAATAAAGAAAAGAAGAAGAGAGTTTCAGTGAAAGAGAGAGAAGAAGAGAAACAAGCTAAGGTTTCATCTTTTCTAAGCTTTCTAGAGAGATTTTAACGTTGTTCAAGAAGAGAAAAAGGTAGAGGAAGAGAAGAGCTTTCATTATAGCCAAGAAACTCTTTATTTGGTGAATACTCAAGGTAAGCTCATTCTTAATCTTTTGGATTTTGGGAAAGGTTTTAGATCTTGAAGCTTAAGAATTTCATGGTTTTAAGCTTCCTAAGATCAATTTTATATATATGTTTCTTTGGGTCTTCAAATTGGAATTCCTATTGAATTGGGAATTTTTCAATGTTAAGGGAATCAAGAGAGGCAAGAGGAGTAAGAGAGGAGGTATCTTTGAGGAAGTATTAAGCAAGTAAATTCAAGGTGGGTTATATGTTTATAATTGAGTAATGAATTATGACTGTGTTTTCAAAAGAAAGAAAAATTAAATGTTTTCAATTGTTTTATAAATGTAGCATGATTTTTATATGAATGATTTGAGAAATCTATACATGTTTAGTATATGAATTTTGTTGATGAATTGTGAAATGATGATGGAAATGCATTGAAGTAATTTAGGTTATGCCTTGAAAAATGTCATTTCATTTTGTATAAACAAAAAGAAGAAAAAGCATAAAAGTATGAGCATATGATGAAATGATCTGAGCATGAATATTTGCTTGTGATTGGGCAAGAGAGGAACGTTTCATTATTCACATGCACATCGACGTATAGTTATCTCCCGGCTGCCCGCTTGAGGCCACGAGATCCTGAGAAATCGAACTCATTTTGTTCGTGGTATAAATTTTGGTTTATCCGTTTTGTTCCAAGGAACTCTCGAGCCATTTGTTTGTGCATTGCATCTTAGAATTGTCAAGAATGATGCATAATTGAGTGCTATGCTATATTTATGTGATGATGTTTTAAATATGAGTTTTGAGCTAGAATTGAGAATTTGAGAACTATGCGTTTCATAAATTCAATATGAATTTTCTACAATAATTAAACATTTCAATGATTTTGCTTATTCTCGATTATAAACTTGTTACCCATGAGCTTTTCAGCTCACCTCATTCCTTCTCATCTTCAGGTGATGAGAAAGAGATCGAGTGATCAAGAAGGCATCACTCCGAATTTGCATGTTTTGTTTTATTTTGGAATAATTTATATAAAACAAGGTTATGGTTACTTGTTGAGTAATTATAGTTTAAGTATTCTATGTATTTTGGGATTTTGAGAAATATTGTATTATGGCTCGAAAAGCCCATTGAAGTTTTTTAAAATTCTTATCTTATGATGTTAATGAAATATGAATTGTGTATGGATGATGTTGAGTTGAAATTAAGATACTTGAAGAAGTTATCAACTTGAGATGATAAATCTTGAACCTGAATTATTATTATTATATATATAAGTGAGATATTATGGAAAGGAAAGATAGGATTTTGTGAATGATGAGAATTAGTTGTAAGTGATGAGTCAAATGAGTAAGGATCAGAGAGTTTAAATGAATTAATATTGGTGGTTGAAAGGTTTTGCTCATGACATTCCAAGGTTGTACAGTGCAAATTTCAAGTTTTTCTTAAGGGGAAATTTGTGTTTTGACTTCAGGGGGAAATCTGTATTAATCTAGGTTGAATTGGACCAAATTGTCTCTTGGAAGTTATTTTTGGATATCAGAGTTGAAAGTTATGATCATTTGAAGTTAGTGATTTAGAACTTTATGGATGTGAGGAAGACCCTATAGAATTCCTTCGTCTGATTCAGCTTAGGCTGAATCTCTTTGTTTGATTCAGCTTGGTTTGAATTCCTTCGTCTGATTCAGCTTAAGCTGAATCACTTTGTTTGAATCCCTTCGGCTGAATCACTTCGTTTGGATGCCTTTGTCTGATTCAGCTTAGGTTGAATCACTTTTGTTTGAATTCCTTCGTCTGATTCAACTTAGGCTGAACCACTTTGTTTTAATTCCTTCGTCTGATTCAGGTTAGGCTAAATCACTTTGTTTGAATCCCTTCTTCTGATTCAGCTTAGGCTGAATAACTTTGTTTGAATTCCTTCGTCTGATCCAGCTTAGGTTGAATCCCTTTGTCTGATTTAGCTTAGGTTGAATCACTTTGTTTGAATCCTTTCGTCTAATTCACTTTGTTTGAATTCCTTCATCTGATTCAGCGTAGGCTGAATCACTTTGTTTGAATCCCTTCGTCTGATTCAGCTTAGGATGAATCCCTTTATCTGAATCCCTTCATCTGATTCAGCTTAAGCTGAATCACTTTGTTTGAATCCCTTCGTCTGATTCAGCTTAGGTTGAATCACTCTGTTTCAATCCCTTCGTCTGATTCAGCTTAGGCTGAATCACTTTGTTTGACTCCCTTCATTTGATTCAACTTCGACTAAATCACTTTGTTTAAATCCTTTCGTCTGATTCAGCTTAAGTTGAATCCTTTTGTTTGATTCATCTTAGTCTAAATCCCTTCATCTGATTCAGCTTAGGCTAAATCATTTTGTTTGAATTCATTCATCTAATTCAGCTATGCTGAATCTCTTTGTCTCCATCTGATTCAGCTTAGACTAAATCTCTTTGTCTCCGTTCTTTTGGCATTAACTTTGTCATCCAACCTCCAAATGACCTAATTTTGAAATCATTAGATTTCTAACACATTTCTCTATCTCTCCATAGAAGTTGATAGCCTTTGGTGTTGATTTGAAAAAGAAGGATGGAAAGA
Organism: Erythroxylum pedicellare; assembly: GCA_027563575.1. Lineage (NCBI taxonomy): Eukaryota > Viridiplantae > Streptophyta > Magnoliopsida > Malpighiales > Erythroxylaceae > Erythroxylum > Erythroxylum pedicellare. Next base: position 36,409,545 of record JAOQMP010000006.1, read on the forward strand.
AAGTAAGGGTATCGGTTGGAAGAGTATGAATAGGAGATTTTACTATACATACTTCGGTATTTTGATGATATCTTGATCTGTAGAGCTCCCAATGGGACAATTCTTGTTTCAATATAAACTAGAAACATAGAGCTACAAATTATCTAAAGAAATCTAACTTTAATTCAGTCTCTACGCATTTTAAATTATGGATGGACTTTGAGCACATAATAATTGTTTCAGTATAAGAATAGTTCGGATATGGAGCCCAACACTTATGGTAATCTGAGAAAATGAAGATGAGCCGATGTTAGCTAATGAGGGTTCATTGAAATAACCCTAAAAGAACCATGCTCACATCTTACGATACATCCAAATTATTGGGCTCCAAACATGGGGTCCAATAATTACCTATTTTAATCTAATTTATTGTGATATATGGTGTGCTCATTATTTTTTATCCATTGTGAATGGTTGTAATCATGCCATTTGGGTTTTGAAGAATATGATTGAAACCCTCTTTGAGCTACCATAAAACAAAAGGTCTTCAAGTACTCATTGTCCTCTAGCTCATTATGTATCATTTATTAATTTTTATCACAAGCACCAAACCTTTTTGGCTACTATGTCATCTCAAGTGGAGCCTAGAGAATATTTGAAGACAGTCAAGGATGAATGGTGGTGTGTTACTGTTAATAAGGAGATTAAAGCCTTTAAAGCTAACAATACCTTGTCAGTGGAAAGAATTTCACTTGAGAAGAAGCCAATTGATTGAAATTGGGTTTACAAAGTGAGTTACAATTATGATGGCACGGCGGAGCATTACAAGCCGAGACTTATGGCAAACACCTTTATATAAGTTGAAGGTATCAATTTCTATGAGACCCAATATCGAAGGGAAGTGGACTCCACCAGATGGATGCTAACATCCTTTATGGTGGTCACATGAAACTCCTACTTAGATTCTATACTGAAGGAATTGGCATGGCATATTGATTGCAAAATTTGATTTATGTTTTTCATCAAACATCACTAAATTGGTTCTCCAAGTTAACCATAGCCTTATGTAAGTACGGTTTTGTCCAATCACTTTTAAATTATTCTCTATTTAATTATAACAATGGTTGCACATTTATGGGATATTTGGATGTCATAATCCTAGTTGGGAACAATGAGGCAACTTGTGGGGATTTCAAATGATACTTGAATGAGTGTTTTCACACTAAATATTTGGGGTGTTGAAATATTTCTTGGGCACTAAGGTGGCATGATAACCACAAGGGTTATTTTTGTTTCAACAAAAGTATGCCTTGGATATAGTGACAGAGAGTGGCCTTTTTAGGTCAAAGTTTGTCGATTCCGTAATGGAGCAAGAGACTAGCAGTTGTAGATGGAGAAGTGGTGGATGACGCATTAAGTTATAAAAGACTACTTAGGCATCTAATATACTTGACCTTTACTCATCTAAAAATATCTTTTGTTGTATATTTCCTTTCTTAGTTTGTTCAAGCTCCTAGAAAGTAACATAGGACATGGAATTTTTCTATGAGTTAATATTGAATTAAAGCTACATGAATACTGTGATTTAAACTGGCTAGGATGTCTAATTATGAGAAGATATGTAACAAGGTATTTTATCATGCTTGGGTAGTCACTAAAATCTTGGAATGTCATAATCCTCAATCAAGTTCGATTATCATGCAATGGGTGCAGCCACTAATAAGCTAGTTTGGTTGAAATAATTATTAGCATCTTTAAAAAAAGTTCATAATGGGCCTATGAATTTACATTGTGATAGTCAGGTAGCTATTAACATAGCTACAAGCCTAATTTTTTTTTGAAAGAACTAAACAAATTGAAACTGGTTATCATTATACGCGAGAGCAACTTCAAGCTAGAAATATTACCACGATATATGTTCGATCATAACATTAGTTCTTATTCTTATTATGAAAGTTGGGTATTTACAATGCACATACTCCAACTTGAAGGGGATTGTTGTAAAATAAGATATTTTGTAATATTATGTAATTATGATAAGAGATATTTTAGGGATAAAAGGAGATTTTCCTTTCTATTTTGTAATTATCCAACTTTCCTTTCTAGTTTTGGTTAGACATTATGGTATAAGATATCCTTGTAATCATGTTTTTCTTATGACAATGATAAGAATATTTTCTATCATCTGCTTCACATCTTTTAAGTTAATAGAAAATATAGTAACATTCATACTAAATTTAGCAATCAATTTATAAGGATAATGGCAATTTGTTTTATATGTATAGCCCCTTCATCTTAATCCTAACAAAAGTTAATCATGACCATAATAACACACGTTAATATTTTTGTTTCATGTTCACTTATGAGAATTTAAGGCTCACCTTATAAGAAAACTACTCAACCGTTTTAGTTAGAATTAGTTTAGGAAGGTTCTTGATGAGGTGCATGCCTTAGGTTCATCTCAAATATTGATGATTATATGAGAAAAGTTTTGCAATTTGTTATATGTAAAGCCAAAAACACCATGACTTAGGACAATGAATTTTATCTACGCAAATAATGAAAATTTGATGTTAAAAAAATCCATTTTCAAAACCAAACTTAATAGAATAGATTTAAAACTAAAAAAATACAAGCTTAGTCACTAAGTAAACATAAGATTTAAAATCAATACATATTTATTTTAAGCTAAAAAACCTTCAGTCTATCTTCTACAAGACTTTTAGAAATTTAACACCATTTCTTGCCTCTACTATTCGTATGATTTTTTTTGAACTATTGGTTGCAATTGATGTAAATGAGAGTGCATGTGTGTGTGAAAGAGAGAGGGAGAGCATTTGAAGTAGGATAAATGATATAAAAATAAGTTAGTTAAATATTAGAATTCGAGTTGGCATTTCCAAATCATATTAAGAAACATCACTACTAGAGTTATGAAAACTAATAGTATAACATAAAATTTCATAGATATAAGAAGCATTAGCTAGTTCTAACAAATGGTAAGGAAATGCTTCGAAGACATAAAAAGTAATGTTTAATTAAAAAACTTTGTTCCTCTTTATACAACTTACAAAAATATCACAACATATGATTGCTTAAGGAGTGTAGGTCTTTCTTTTAGGAGCCAATTGTATTTCAAAAATCTTTCAAAATTATTCTATTTGAGCTTAAAATTATCTTTAACACCTTTGAAATCAAACATAGGTATTGAATAATTCCAAAAACAAAATAAAAGCCCTATATTTTAAAGAAAAAATATAAATATAAATATAAAACATATATGTGATATATAGACTCCTGCAACCATGACATTTTTGCTTACTTGACAAAATTTCGTTTTAAAAGTAAAAGAAAGGGAATAATTTCTTACATAAAAGAAGTTTATTTCTACAAGGTATAACTAGAAATTCCTATTTATTTGTTACTGACTCGACCATAGACCAATTCCACTTTTATTGGAAAGTATTGAAGACACCATAATTCCAAGTTTCATTGTACTCCTACATGTCAGAGATCCAGGTTACCCAATTTTAATTTGAATAAAACTTTAAGAAATGAAGAGACTTCACTATCTAAAAAAATGGAAAATTCCCCCTAAAAAGGGGGATTTTAGATTAAATATCCTACAAAGACATGAATTTTGGAATCTTAAATTGGGTGAGAAAATTTAGAGATGTTATAAATTTAGGTTATTTGGAGTTAATATGATTATAAATTTAAATTTAATTAAAAAGACATAATGGCTTTTATATGGAATTGTGGACTTTTGATATCAAAAATAGGAATCGAACAATTCCTAAGAATATTAGAATTCCCGTATGCAAAGAAAGAAGAAACTAAACTTTGAGGAATGAAGAGACTTCACTTTCCAGAAAAGAGGAGAATTCACCCTTGAAAAAAGGATTTCAGATTATGTATACTACAAAGACATGATTTTGCTTATCTCGAATTGGTTATTTGGAGTTAATATAATTTAAATTAAAATTAAAATTAAAAAGTGGCTATATGGCATTTTAAGTCTCTCTTAAAAATAAAAAATAAAAAATATCATGTTAGCATGAATACAGTACTTACTTGACATATCTCCAACCCTTTTTATTAATATAGGTTTAACTTGTAATAGTTGTAAAATATTAGGATTCTTTTTGGATGCTCCAAACTAAATTTGACCAATATTTGAGTGGAAACATTAGCATTAAAATATACCCTTTTCCTTATATGTTATAATTATGTATAAATAGGTTAAGTCAAAAGTATAATATGGTGCTGGACCTCATTCAAGAACTAAATATCAAATATTTGATCATATTATGATTAAATTTTAATCATAATTTAGAGTTTAATTTGACAAACATTGGTCTTTTACTATAAAATGATAAATAAAGAAATTAGCATTCATATCTAACCATCTTTATAAGTTAAGAGTTCTTTTTCTTTATTATACGAATACTATTACAGGATAGAAAAATTAAAGAGGTTGAGTTAGAAACAAGTAGTCACGCTAAGAACCTTGAATCCTTTTATTTATTGATCATTATTTTAAGTTATTATATTAAATTAATTATTTGAAAAAAATTATAAAACTATTCCCTTGGCCCTCCATATGATCTCAGTTAACTTTTAAACACAAATTTTCATGTTTAAAAAATAAACATAATAGTAAGAAAAAAATAACACATAAAATTCTAAAAGAATCAACCTATTCATGTATACTTCCTTAACTTTAATTTTTTTTTATCTTCCACGAATTTTTGATATAACACTTATAATCACTTCTATCAGTTTATCAAGTAATAATTAACAAATATATTAATTGAATGATTCGTTAAATAGTATGCATATGAAAATTGAAATGCGTAGGAGATAAGAAAAGTAAAATAATAAAAATAATAATCATTTGGTGATAAAGACGTGTTCAATACACACATGAATGAAATATATATTTGTCATCAGGTTTGCTTATGACTTATATAACACATTATTTCCTTTATTATAAAGATGATAAGAGATCATTTATAATTATATGATATCAATTATTATTATTATTATTATTATTATACGCAACTAAAACTAAATTGATATGTTTATCATATATATTTATTTAATAATATCTTAAACTTTGTATTTAAAAATGAGTATAGATCTAAGTATGTAATAATAAGCTTCATTTTAGCAATGGCCAATTTTTTTTCCATAAGTGGCAACTACGAGCCTTTTTTTTCGGACATAAGGCAAATGTTAGAGGGCTTAATAGCTCTTCCAAATAACTTTTGTTAAACGATCATATTATTCACTAAAACCTTCCTTAATGGGTTTCTTGGAAATTAAGCTTAGTAAGACGAGCTTAAAGCATTTAAATTTCTTGAATAATAAATGGATCAACCTCTTAAATCATATTGCACATCATTATGGTAGACTAGTAGTAGCCTATCATCATCAAAGGTTGAAGGAATTTGTACAATCATTACAAATTAGTTGATTTGTTTAGAATTGGCTTTGATGCACTCCTTGGCTATTTTTCATATGTCTATCACTTATGCATCACATTTTGTCTTTCAAAGAGCTACATTATGGAATAAATTATAAGAAACTCAATTTGGTATTTAGGCTCTATGGATGGTGATGGGCAAATTTGATAGTATTTAATCATTCAAAAGCTGAAGGGAATGTTTGTTTAAGGAATCTTTTGGATGAGCTGGCTAGATGCAACTAAGACATTAAGTTGATTGATCTCAATTTTGAAGGCTATCTATTTACTTGGGGTTATAAAGAACAAAATTCTTAGTTCCTAAGAAAGAAACTAGATAGGGCAATTATGAATTCAAGTCGTCTCTCTTCCTTTCCAAATTGGAAGACACTATTTAGTAATCTATAGTTCTCTGATCATTCTCTAATGTATATTAAAAAATCTAATCCTTGTATAAGATTACACTTTCCTTTGAGGTTTAATAACTATTTAGCCTAGGATGAAAGGTTTAAGAAGGCTATAAGAAAGGGGATAAGTGTGAATATACATGGTTCCCCTTCATTCATTTGTAATGTAAGCTTAAATATATAAAACAAGAACTCAAGATTCTCAATCAGTTTAGATATAGTAATATCAATTACACTACAAATGACTCTACAGAAAGATTTAAAAGAGTATAATAATCTCAATATACAGATCCTATAAACCACTCACTTCAAAGGGAGGAGAAAGAGGTTTCACTTAAACAAGGGCAATGGAAGTGTAGTACTCATTATTGAAGCAAAGATCAAGGGTTCAATAGCTAGTGGATAGAGATAGGAACATTATATTTTTTATAAATCAAAACAAGAATTTTTTTTGAAATGACCTAAGCAAACGCAAGGGGCTAGTTATAAACAACAAATAATGAGGCAAGTTGGTGTTAAAGTGTGATCCTATAAAAGAGTAAGTATAATGAGGGTGATCAAAATATCAATTCAGAGAGAGAAGAGATTTTAGATTCTATAAGTAACTTAGTGCTTGTTTTAAAAAAAAGAAAATGAAATAGGAACAATCATGTTGGTTGTACGAAATATAGGAGGAACTTAAAGGGGTTTACTTCATTACAGACAAAGGATGGTTTAATAGCCTCTACTTAGGAAGATCTCTTAAATGCTGCCTATACTTATTTAATTAAAACACTAGGCTTAGAGGATAATTTCTCTTCCTCCAAGGCACTGCTTAACTCCTTCATCCTAGATAAAATTTCATATAAATGTGCAATAACTCTTGTCTCACCTATCACTTCTGCTGGTGTAAAGAAAGTATTATTTAGCCTTAAGCCTAATAAATCCCCATTAATTGATGTTTTTTATGGAGTTTCTTTTTAAAAATTGTGGCATTTTATCAAAAACTTGGTTACATAGTCATTTATGAGCTTTTTAGTAGGGGTATTTATTAAAGGCATTTAATAAGAAATTTATTTTTCTTATTCCAAGAATTCCTAACCGTATTACTTTGGGGGCTTTTAGACCAATCAATTGTTGTAACTTCATATACAAAGTCTTACAAACTACTATCCTCTAGATTGAAGCAGGCTATTAAACCCCTTATCAATGATACATAGGTAGCTTACACAGAGGGGAGAGATATAAAGGACAACATACTTATTGTGCAAGAATTTTTTAAAATTTACAACTGAAAAAAGTCCCCCTAAATTCTGTTTTATTAAGATTGATTTCAAAAAGACTTTTGATACCCTAAGTTGGAGATTCATCATTCATGCATTATATGCCTTTAGATTTATAATAAGAATATTAGGATGGATTCAAAAATGTCTTACAACTCCTTTATATAACATATTAGCAAATGGAATACTAACTTATCTTAGTAAATAAGGCAAGGTGATTTATTTTTTCCCTTATTTATTTGCTTTAAGAATGGTGGTTCGTTTAAGATTCATTAAGTATTGTATTAATCTACAAAAAGGATTAAATTTCGTAAAAAAATGTAAAAGGTTAGAGATCCACAACCTAGCATTTACAAATGACCTACTACTCTTTTTTAGTGTGGATGCTTACTAACTAAAATCCCTTATCAATGCCATAAAGATCTTCAAGAGCATCTCTGGCTTAACTATAAATAAAGAGAAAAGTTATTTATTTATTTCTACCTTTGTTTCTCATTTATCAGGCTGGTTTTCTTCAATCATTAGTATTAAAGAAAAGTAGTTACTTTTCACCTATTCAGGGATACCTAGCTCCTATAAAAGGTTTACATTCTCTGAATTCTTGCCCTTAATTATGAAACATAAGAAAAAGACAGATAGTTGGTGTAACATAATACTATACTTTGCAGTTAGACTTTATTTGATCAATGTAGAGTTAAACTCTCTTCATATCCATTTGTCTGCTCACATTACCCTTTCTTGTATCCTTAATTAAGACCATAGAGAATTGTCTCACGAATTTTTACTAGGTTGGTACGTCCAACTCCTCATGTATAACTAAAGTTGCTTGGAAAGTAACATGTCTTACAAAGAAAGAAGGGGGTCTTGAGGTCACTCCACTATAATTTCTGGTCTTGTGAATCAAGGTATGACACTTTTTGAACAATGCAGAATACTCTTAAGCTCAAGGATTATATTAGACCGTAGTTCCAAACCAAATTAGGTGATGTCTTTAAAGCTACATTTTAGTCAAATAATTGAAGCCCTTTAGGTCGTTTGATGGTGAATGACTCATTTTCCCATCTATAATGATTTCAGTTGATAATATTAACAAATAAGGGATATATTAACTAGCTTGCTATAAGGATTAATAAGAAACTCTACTACTAGTGACCATATATATTAGACTAATAATAGATCATATTAAGATATATTAAGAATTAGAAATCCCATAATTCCTTGGTATCATTTAGTATGGTTTTTATAGGTAATCCCAAAAATGTCTTTCATCTTATGGTTAAACTTTCGATTAAAGATAGAATGATTGAGCAACAAACTAATGATAGATGTTTACTTTGCTCTAACCCCCATGAATCTTTAGAGCACATATTTTTCTGATGCCAATTTTGGAATATTTACGAAATAAGGCACTTTTTTTTTCTTTCCATATCACCTATCCTACTTCCTCTTAGCAATGAATACTAGATTGCATCATGCAAAAATGATAGGTAAGTAAATAAGAACTAACATCATTTAAACTATGCTTTAGTCAATTAGAGGATGAAATTTGGAAGGGGATAGAAATAGATGAAGTGGTCGTCCAAGGTTTTATTCCTATTTGTAATTAAGTATTTAATCAACCACTTTAAAGCTCTACTAGGACTTTTTCTCTCAGATTTTGATTAGTAAGTTGTATATATTAGTTTTCCATATGATTATCAATGCATTTAAAATCTTTAAAAGATCACAGATTAACATTCTCCCTAAAAAAAAGTGAATCATTATATTTTTATATAATAAAGTTTATAGATGGTGTAGAAAACCAAAGATAAGAACAATGAAGTTGACAATGGTAGCAATTGTGGCAATGACAGTTAATTGACCTACAATACACACTTTTAAAGACCTTCGTAACCTAAAAACACATTAACAAGAGCTTACGTATTCATAAAGGATGCATTAAGATTTCACACAATACTTATTTCTTTTTTTTTCATTGTTTTATTTGAATGTATAGACATTTATCAAAACTGTAACATGGCTTTTAATCTCATAACATAAATTTTTGTATAAGAGAAAAACCAAAAGAAAAGAATAACACAACTCATTGATTTCTTGGAGAATATTACATAAGGACTTTGTACTTATGTTTTATTGAAATTTGAAACTTATTTTCTTTTTTTAACGTTATATAAGAAAGGGAAATTTCTTAACCCAATTGATTAAAATATATAATAATAACAAGTAATGAAAGTTAAGTTACATCAATTAGTGTTTTATTAGGACAAAACTTTTAGTGTAACATACAAGTTGAATTTTACAATAGTCTTTTTAGTCCAATCGTTAATGCCATTATGAGTCTAAAAAAAAATGCTATGCATAGTTAGTTGCAAATTGTGTAGAAAATAAATCTTGTCCTACAATGAATATATATATCATCTTAAGCAATTAAGTTCATTTATGGACAACTGTAAAAAATAAACGATAATAGAACTAAGAAATATATATTATTATTTATAAACTGAGTTGCTCCTAACATCCGATAAGATACTTACTATACTAATTCTTCTTTACTTATTGTATAGAAAATGTGCCATATCAATTTTTACCACTAAATCCCACCTAATGCTTTATGAGTCAAATTTGATTGTTTCAAATTCACATCATGTATTTTTTTTCCCTAAATCGTGATTAGAGAGAAAGCATTCTTTGATTACAAATAACAACATATATTTCTTTAAATTTCTAAAAACTATACATTTGTTTTATTTTTCATATTGAAACAATAGCATATATCTTGGGATATGCCAAAAATCATGTAAAAATACTCCCTTTCTATAATAGTTTACAAACAAAAATACAAAACAAATTTTATTAAAATCCTCTTATTTTTATGTAGTATTAGGTAGCATTTCAATATTCTGTTATAGCCTTTTCGAAGATAATTTGGTTACCCTAGTAATGTTTAGTAGATATTAAGCTCTTCTACTTCTCAAGGCAATCACAATGACCCTCATTTTCTAATGTCTCCTCACATGCCACCAGAACATTGATGTTGAGTTCTAAAATTCCAATGTCTAGAGGTTGAAGACGACTTGAAATGATATTTTTTTAGTTGTCTAAAAGCTAGAAAGATGTCATTCCACTTAGAGACATTAAGACTCAATCAACAATAACATTATATGTTGACAGATAATTGGTTCATATGTCATAAAGTAATCAACCATGTTATCTAGCACGTCCAATTAGGTGTTCCTGCTTTTACTATATCCTTCTACACATCAACAAACATATTAAAATTAGGATTTACTTTTTCCATGTCATCCCCTACATCAGTACCTATGCAACACTAGTTTAAATGATTCGGTTCATATCGATTTAATTGAAACTCCTTGACCAACCTTTGAACAATTAGCTTAGTTATTTTTTTGCAAATTTTTTCTTATATCTTTAGGTTTTTAAACCCATTTTTTGGTTGAAATTGGTCAAATTCCAACTTTATAGACGTGATTCTTCATTTTTGTTTGTTTTCAAGCCTTATTTTGATGAATTTTCTCCTGTCTCCTGTGTGCATTACATATTCTTTTACACTTCATCAACACATTTTTCAACCAATTAATGTCATCTTTAATAGATATAACTATGATTTATAGGCTAGAAAAATGTGTAACTTTTTCAAAGTTAGACTTCTTTAGGTATTGCTATTAGAGAAACACCTTAACCTACTTAATGGCTAGATGAAATAGAGGATATATTTGTAGAACATCTAGTATCATAGGATGTTATGAATCATCATATTTTAAAATGGTTTTGTAATATGTGTGACAAAGTAATCAAACTTGATTTTTAACAGTTTGATACTATCAACAAGGTATGGAATTTTATAAAAAAGTTTTTATTCTATATTTGATGATCTTAAACAATTTTTATTCTATATTTGATGATCTTAAACAATTTTAACTCTATAAATGCCTTTATCATATGCAATAATAACCTAGTCAAACTATCATAGTTATATGTCTAAATTATAAGATCTTTGAGATTAATTGATACTTGGAGACCTTAATCGGCATAGTGCCCCACATGCCACTATCTATGTTAATCTTCATGATTCAAAGCATATTTGGCATCTATTATTGACTTTTATATATAAGTTCAAGTATATTTGCAGCTAGCCTAGATCCTATAATCAAATAACTAATTATAGAAAAGATATAAAACCCTTCAAATGGAGAAATCTATTCCATCTACTTTTTTTTTCTTGTTACTCAAACCTCCTCTTATTAGAATTTTACCTATCAAAACATAGCTAAGTAGAATGTATGTCATAACTACTATAAAAAGAGTGGTCATTACATCTTTGAATGTACAAAACAACTAAAATAAGGTAACTCTTCATAGTCTTCTCATTTTGCTGTCACTACTATTACCACAGAGGATGCAATAGAGAATACATCCATATCTATTAAATTATTTTTGAAAGGTTTTCAGACCCTTCTACATCAACCTCAACTAGATTCTAGTATTGTTTTCTCTCCTTTCCTATTTGTCACATCAAGTACTTCTTATTCATGGTACTTTAATTATACCTTTTGCAACCACATTACCTCTAATTTCTTAATATTTGATTTGTTTAAAAAATCCTTATATTCCACATATTTATTCACCAAATGATAACTCTACTATGCATGTTTATAGTATAGGCACTATTCAAACAACTAAATTGCCTTTTTCTTGATATTTTTCTTGTCTTTAAATTTTGTTTAAATCTTATCTCTATTGATCAATTATGTAAACTTGGATTTAAACTATTTTTAGTCATAATTGTACTATACAGGATCTATAGGTGGATGAGATACTAGGGATAAAACTTAAAGTCAGACAATCATTTGAACTTAACACTCTTCATTTTCTATCAAAGCGTATTATTGGTGCTATTACATCAAATATTTAATACCCTCGTCTTCGTCATCTTTCCAAGTTTAGACTTAATCTTTAGTTTTCAGTGATTCCTTAGTTTTGATTGTTTCTTATGCCAACTTTCAAAAAATTATACTTTACCTTTTATTAATAGTAATTATATTATCTCAACACCTTTTGATTTGATTCATTATAACATTTGACTACTTGCTCCTCATAACACCATAGGAAGTTTGCAATATTAAGCAATCTTTGTTGATGATTTATCTAGATATACACTTATTTACTACTATATTATAGGTATGAACTATTTTCTATTTATTCTCACTTTGTAAACATAGATCAACTTAATTTTCTTTCAAAATCAAAGTTTTGCGCACTAATAATGCTATAGAATATGAAGAAAAATCTTCCACTCATTTCTTATCTAGGCACCTACCATTTAGGCACCTCTCAACAAAATAGTAGGGTTGAACAAAAGGATAACTACATACTTGATACTATCCAAAATCTTCTCATCACTTCTCTTATATATTTCATTAATCGTATTCTTACTCTTCTTATAGGTAATATCTCTCCTTATAATATTGTATAATTATACTCCTGACTACTAAACTCTTAAAATCTTTAACAGTGCTTATTTTTTCTTCTCTAAATGCATAAATATACCAAACTAGAACCATAAGCAGAATTATTTGTTTATTAGGATATGTGATATAACACAAAAGGCATAGGTATTAGGATCCCTTGATATATGATAGAACACAAAGGGGATAGGTATTAGCACAATTTCTTCTCCCTTATGTTAACGAGATAATAATTATTTACAATGACACTCAAGATATTTCCACTCTTAAGTTCTTTGAAAACTAACAATTTGAGAAGAAACACTTGCCTAATCTTATTTAGTTTTTGGGTCTTGAAGTTTTATCTGATAAATCTGACTATTATCTTTTATAAGTAAAATATGTCACCAATCTTATTTCTTGTGTTAGTATCACTAACACCAAAACTACTATCACTCTACTTAAACCCAATGTTCATTTTCCTACTATTGATGAGACTCTCCTCAATGATGCTGCTGTTAATTATTAATTAGTTAGAAGTCTTATATGTCCCACTATCTTCCATTTTAACATTACTACTCATGTTGTTCATATTATCAGTCAATTCATTTCAAGACATTGTACTACTTACTTCTTTATTTTTCTTCATATCCTTCAATACGTCATAGATACTCTTTTCCATGGTGACTTATGCCATTCTTCTTTATTAGAGTTATGAGAACACTTTAATATTGATTGGGTTGAAGTCTTAACCGATTAACATTTAACTAATGGCTATTGTTTCTTTCTTGGCACATTGCTCATTTCATGGCATAATAAGAAATAAACATACAAAAGCAAAATACCAAACTCTTACAAGCACAAACCTCTAAAACCCTCTAGCTACATTGGTTATTTCAAGATATGAGTTTTTCCTTTTCTTTTGCAACTCCTCTCCTTTGTGATAATGGTAATGTTATACAAATTGCTTATAATGATGTCTTCTACGAGCATACAAAATATATTAAGATTGATTATCACCTTATACAGTACCATATTATTTAAGGTACTATTTTACTTGATCCTACTTTATTATATTCCCAAATGACTAATATTTTCACCAAATTTTTTCCACCTTAACAATTTCAAGAAGTTGTATTCAAATTTAAGATGTCCATCTCCTTACCACCTTAAGTTTAAGACGAAAATAAAATATAAAAATTACAACACTAGGCCTTATTGTATAAAATGTTTGTAACCATAACATATGTTTAGGATGTAACAATTGTAACAATAGCATATATTTTGGACTATTTCTAATTCAACTCATAAGTACCTCCTTTCTTTAATAATTTTACACACAAAAAATATAAAACAATTTTTTGCTCAAAATTTACATACATAATTCATTATAATTATTGAAGTGTCATTATATGATTAAAGATGTTATTTATCTTTTAAAATCATAGTATTTTGCCAATCACTTGTACAATACTAAATATTTCGATACATTTCTGTGCGGACATTTCTGTGCGTAACATATCCAGAGGCTCACTGGTGGGGTGCTGGAGAACTGACCACTAATTAACTCCATTAAGAAACTTATTGAAAAGCTGACTACCAAGCACGTAGGAGCTTTCATGACGAGATAAGCATTTGAGAGCACATGGTTTTGTAGGAAATGTTGAAGGGATAACATACAAGATGCTTATGCCGTTGAGTGCTTTCTTGAACGATGTGAGTTTGATTGGTGTAGCCATCCGAATCTCTGGTTGATATGGAAATGGTTCTTGATGACGTTAGAAGTAGGTCGTGCACTACCAAAAAATAGTACAGACAAATTCGCATACGCACAAATAGGAGGAGATAGGTAAAGATTTCAATGAGATAGGTATAAAAGTACCTAAATTTTCGATGTGAACAATAGGATTTTGCGAATATTATGGAAATTGATTTGAAGAGTAGACGATATTAAGTCCTGGAAAGAAATTTCTGTGGACTCAAAACCTGAAAATGCAACCTAGATGCTAATGTTTTGTAGAAAGTTTCATCAAGCGAAGACATAGTTACCATGAATTTGTTTTGTCCTTCACATCAAAACACAGTCTTCTTTATCCCAACAAACACATTTTGATTTTTATGCAAAAATAACACCTATTTGACAAGGAAAATCAATTTTTCATATGATAATAATTTAGAAATTGAAATTGAATCTCAAATAATAATTTTGAGATATACCACCGTTAATTTTTTATCATTAGTTGTGACACATGTACGCATGACCAATAGATAGAGTAGCAAAGTCTGTAATGGCAAGGTCGTTTTCTTAGGTATTGAATTCCGAAATAGACTCTGGAAGATTACATGGGCAGTGCTGCTCTGGGTAGAGTAGCAAAGTCCGTCAAGAGCAAGGTCATTTTCTTATGTGTTAAATTCCAAATTAGACTCTAAAAGAGGATTACATGGGCAGCGGTGCTCTGGACCAGTAGTGCAGCATAACTTGTCATCTTCTACAAGTTAACTTCAACAGGGACAATAAGCATATGGTTCAAGCCACGATGATATCACCCAACTTGATAAGTATGGATTCGTTGACTAATTTCACAATAATGGACAAAAGTAAAGCTAGAATTACATTTTTTGTGAAAATAACAGATTTTTCTTTATGCACAACTACAACTGAAGGCCACAACTTTTTAGGAGACAAAGAAGCATAGACTCCTGTGATTTCAGTTCTCTTCGTATATTATGTTTCATAATTTAAGAAATTAAAAACGTACAAAGTAGAGAATATCACGATAATGCTAAAAATGTAAGCTTTTTTTTCAAAAATTATTAATGAAATTATCAATATTATTTTATATGGGTAATCTATATTGATTTTATAAATAATATAATCATTCTTCTTCACGTAACTTTTTTAAAAAATTAAAGAATGGTGTTACCAAAGTTTCTACAAAGAAGCGACTTCAACAAAAAGAAAAGGCTGATCTTTCAACTTGAAAATAGCATAATCATATTACAGACACCAATTTGTTAGAGCAGCGGAAATAATTAATTTGTTTGTACAAATAATCTTCACATAACTACTTGTTTGCATTAAAAGATTAACTAATGGTTAGCTAACATGGAATCAATTTATACTTCTTGTTGATTAAATTATTAACTACATCTTCGTAAATATCTTTACCACATTAACGTTAACAATAATATTTTCAAATAAAAGTTATCAAGACTAATGATTTGTTGATTTAGGATATCGGGATGTATTTAATTTTTGTTATAGAAGTATTGCTCCCCATCATGGGTTTTGTATCCACCATGGCGACAATACAAAGTAGAGATAAGGGCTTAAAGGCCTATGGCCCTATTCTATGTTTAGGTTTGGGCAAGCAAGCCTCTATCAAGACTTGCTCCATTTAACGGGATACCATTAGTCCGGGCCATTCAAATGCTTCTTAGTTAGAGCTTGTCATATCATGTCCAATAAATCACGTTGAGCTTGGTATCCATTTCTTCTTCTTCTTCTTTTTTTTCTTGTTTTCTCAATATTTCTAATGATTTTTTGTTCCACAACATAGATTTAGCTTCAAAACGTTAGAAATAAATATACTTCAGTTTTCTCTGATTTAGCTAGTATTTTGATTTTGTTACTTTGCTCCAAATTATTTCATTCCTCTTATGGAATTTTAACCCCTTATCAAAGATTAATCTATATATACTATAGAATATTTTGATGATTTAAGTCTCACAGTTTTGTAGTTGGACTTATGGTAGATCGAAATATAACGCTGTACTAGCAAATAAGAGTTTAATTTTAAGAAAAAAAATTTAATAGGTGAATATAATATGTTAATCTTTTCTTATTTATCGTGTTAACAACAATAATTAATAAAAATTTTACTAAAACGTAAGATTTAGAGAGTTAAAAAATTAACTCATGTAACATTTAGCCATGTTCGCATCACTTAGACATCGACAGAGTTTCTTATTTCATACATGAAAAAAAATTCTGAGTAATTTAATCTCAAATTCACTAAAAGAATACCTGTATCTACTAAACACTTTTAGTAAAAGAAGACCAAACTTCGACGTCTTTTGTTGACAAATTTTCTTTAAAAAAAAAAAAAAGGTCATGTTTATCTGAAAAGCCATCACGAACTGCATGATAATAACATGTCTGAAAGTGAAACACCAAGCAACCGTGTCTATGAAGAACACCTCTGCTCCTCTTGTCCTTTAGATTGAGGTTTCCATTTCTGCGTGGTGGTGAGGTATATCCATTCTTTCCCCTTTCGGAGTCAGTATACTTGTGCCTCAAAACACGCAAGTAGGTGGAAACAGAAAGTAAGTACCATGATAAAACAAGTTGATAAATCTTATTCAAAAGTCACAGCCCATTTCATGTTTAACTTCAATTCCCATGAACATTAAGAAGCTTCCTTGTCAGAGACGAAATTAAGGGGCACGTGTTACATGAAATATGCTGATGTCTTGTTAATGACATCAACGGAAGCGATGTCGCAGACGCGCTTTTAGCCCTCTGCCTTTTGACTAAAATCTTCTTCGTTTGTCTTGGGGTCAAGTGGATGTTTTGTAGTACTTTGACTTAGATTCTCATCATCTTCTTGGATCTCTATTTCAAACGCCACTACAGCTTCTTTTACGTTAGTCAAAAGCTACCTGAAAAGAACTTGGCGGCTGTACTTTTCAAAAAGTAAAATGAGGACATCCGATTACATGTTAGCGATGGTGGTTTACGTAGCCATAGTTAGTACGATATTGAAAGTAAAAAACAATTGAAAGACTGCTTCTAAGATTATAATTTCTTTTTAGAATTAACTTATTTTTTCCATATTAAATACTTCTTCTGGTTACATCGAAAAATCTTGGCTGCTTGGACATTATTTGTTGTCCTTACCATGTTCTTTAAAAAAAATCAAAATCCAGCACTTTTATCATAATAGTGAATATATCATGTCGCTCGTATTAATGTAAACGAAAATACTACATAACAATTTTAGGGAATCATTTTATGAAATTCTGTTTAACCTCAATTTGTATAAACATCAATGTTACAAATATTATACTAAACTTGGTATCAGAAAGTACAGCATTGTACCGGTATCGATTAATACTGAGCACCGTTTTGAGTAAGTTTTAAAATTTATAAAATAGTCTCTGATTTTTTTTAAAAATTACAAAATAATTCATTGTCATATTATACAGTAAAGTTTTAGTTTATATATATCTTTATTATATTCTAATTATTTCTACATATAATAATTATCTAAATATATTAATTTATTGTAAAATAATGAAAATAATTCAAAATTTTGAATTATTAATTATTTTCTATTTTATCAAAATTTTGAATTATTTTTTAGA
>JAOQMP010000006.1:36434874-36460868 GCA_027563575.1 Erythroxylum pedicellare
GAAAAGGTGAAGTAAATAAAATAACTAATTAAAATTTTTTTGAAAAAAAGTGAAGGAAGAAGAGGCCGAAATGAGGGAAGAAGAGTTTAAAATTTTTTGAAAATTTTATTAAAAAAGTCTCTATTTTTTAAAATTTCCGGTACTAGTCAATATTTGGTTGGTATTTTAAATACCAACAGTACCGACCGGTACCAATCGATATTTAAATTCGGTATAACTGACTCCGATATTATACCGATTTTAGTTTGATATGATACGTATCGGTATTTAAAACACTGGTTATGAATGAGATTTTTGTAATGCTTTCAAATTTTAGATTTATGCAAATTACTTTTTTATGGTCTACACTCATCACTTTGTTGATCTTGCTCTAAATTTTTCCTTACTCTTCTTATATTCAATTTTAGCATAAATTGACAACTAAAGTGAGAAGTATTCTAAAAGATATTGGTTAATTAAAATACATTAGTCAAAACAACTAATTTAATTTAGAAAATTAATAAATTTGAATCAATTATAAGTGTGTGTTTATGTAGTATTAAAAATTTTCTTAAGTTTTTACAATATTTTAAATAACCTCATTTCAATATTGGTGGAGAGTATGACAGTGATAGCTAGTATATGAGTAAGCAGCTACTTTCTAACCACTATGAGGTTTTTTGATAGCTTTAATATTGATTCTAATGCCTAACTTCTTTTTGTTCAACTACCTACTAGCTTCTTTACTCGTCTCTCCTTTCCACTTTTTTTGACACCTTCCATTGTTATTTTACTTGTGCTTTCTTCCTCTTATTACTTTTACTTCTCTTGGGAACCCTTGTTAGCATATGGACCTTTTAGTCCTTTCCTTACTACCTTGTTCCCACCTTCACGTTATTATAGTTTTTGTAATAGTAATTCAAACATCGCTTTTCTGTTTCTTTCCATTTTCTTTCTATATGGCTACTGTAAGCTTTAAAGTCGGTTAGACTAGTACCTTGGAAAGATATTTCCATCCGTTAACATAATTTTTTGCCCTTCATATATCTCTGTTACCCAAACCACAGTAGAGAACCTCCCTCTTCCATAAAGGCTAATGCTTACACACTGGTCAAGGAAGCTCTTAATATACCTCTAATGGTTCCATCTGTGCTTTTGGTTACTCCCCTAGGAGGAGCTAGTTTCAAGTGGTGGGTGAACCTTCCTCTTCGAAGAAACCAAGATATTTTTCTCCCTCTTATAAAGAAGACCAGCAATAGTCTAGCCACATAAGGACATTCTTTTGCAGGAAGCTCTCAAATGGAATACTAGTTTAGGAGGTTGTTTCTCTAATAAAAAATCTACATTTCTAACTATATTTTCATGGAACAAGCTTTATTAAGATAAAATAGGGCTGATCGAAACATTCATCTATCCTGAGGTTTATTCATTTTTAATTTTGGCTCGATGGAAGAACCTCTCAAGGTCATTGAAGTTGAACTTTGGCACATTAAAGATAAACCTATCTTCTTATAAATTTGGTCTTATGGTTTGAAATTAAACTAGATAAAGCTCAAGCATGTTCCATTGTGGATCAATATTTATAATGTGCCACTTAAGTATTAGTTTATAACTAGCCTGAGCTAGTTGCTATATAGGCCATCCACTATGTATAGATGAGTATACTACCTCCATAAAGAGAATATGTTTTTCTAAGTCATGTGTTCAAGTAAAAATGTCTCAAACCTTATTCGATGTTATCAATTTAATGTGTCTGAATGACTAAGGGAAACTTGTGGAGGATGTTGTTCATATGTCATACCATTGGAAGTCGACCTCTACTAACCTAAGAAAAGCATGTCGAAGAACTGGTAAGGTTTTCTAAAAAAAGGATTATAATTAATTAATAGGCTTGGACCCAAAACTCTTCCTTTTAAACCCCTAAAATTCTTCCTTTAACTCATGAGACTAAAAGAAATTAACAAACTATTGTTGTTATTAATCTTATTGATGCTCATATCTACATCGTTAATGAGGCAAACCTAGCATCTATTTTGCTTGAGTATGTTGGAACTCCTAGTTGCTTAGCTAATGAGGTAAACTCTCATGTAATTTCTATTAAACCTCAAATTGTTCTTCTATAAGTAGTGGCAAGTGGTGAAAACATAGGTATATTACATTTGGCTAAGGAAAACAAATATAATTTGGTTTTTAAGGATCCTAGGCCTATAATTTCATCTCTAAGCTCTCCGTATCCTAGTAAGATTCTATATGTGATTACTCATAATATTGGAAATTGTCCCTCTAGTGTAGGTGATACTTACTCCTTCACCCCTATTGCTAAAAGGTGTTCTAAAAGAGGCAAAAAGTAAGATCAAGGGTGAATGATCTTCCTTTAACCCTTTTAAATAATAAACAGTAGGTAGTTGCTAATTATGTCTTCTTGATTAAACCTTTGTTTTTGGACGTTTAGAAACAAAGTTCAAGAAGTCATCTTATAAGGAACTTTGATTTTTTAAATAAGGATGAAGTTTTATCTCTAATCACTAATTTCATCATAAGGGGGAAAAAGTTGTTTTTTATCCTAAAAAGGTTAAAGTTATCAACATTTCTACTAATGAATATGCAATTTATTTGTTGATTAATTTCAAATGGAGCAATTATAAATCCTATCTCTCATTCATATGTGCCTTTATTTTTGTATTTTAAAGGTCTAGCCTATGGACTAATCTGATTACAAGAGGATCCAATATATATGAATCCCTTGAATTCTAATTAGAGATCTTACTTACATTCTTTTATCTATAGAGGCTTAAAGTGAGAATTGTTTTAAACTTCCTTGCAATGATATGGGGTCTTGCTTTGATAATATAAGGGGTCATATACTTGGCTTATGAGAGACATCAATTCACTTAGAGTAGTAAACAACAAGGGAAATAGCTCATAAGGAAAAAATTGGACAACATTCTTATTAACTAATATTGATTAACTTAATTCCCTATGAGTTTAAGCATCCCCTATGCTCTAATACCTACCCCATGAAAGTTCATTACTTCTCTAAAAATGATAAGGTTTTGGCTCCTTTAGATTCTTAAACTATTTAACAAAGATGGAAGGTTTTCAAAAAGTTATTAAATAAGGAATGGATCTTAAGGTGGAAAGGTTTGAGCAATACAAGTTCTTTAGCAAATTAAACATATTAAAATTAGTCTCAAGGAGCTGCGTTTGAAGAATACCATAAGCAAATGTCTAGATATAGAGGCCAACGGGAGCAAGCTTGTTGAAATTCAAATTTATCTCCATCTTGACCTTAACAATTTAAGTTTGATTTATGAGGAGAAATTGGCTCTCTGTAGCCATATTAAACCTTTGGATATTAGAAGCTCCATACTAAAACAAAATATAAAAGTATAATAGTTAAAAAAAATGGGGCATAACTCTTCATTTTATTTCAAATCCATATATTCGTGGAGGAATTTGTGTTGCTCTTACTACTTATGTTGCCCCTTCTATATCAATGGGGGATTTTTATCTCCAAATCCTTATTTAAGAATTAGGAGATATAGTTGATTACGTAGGTTGATATACCTAAAATTGAAAAAATTATGTGTACTTTAAATGATAATAAGGCCCCTAGTCTAGATGGTTTCAATACTTATTTCCTCTAACTATTCTAGCATCTTATTAAATAACAAGTTTCTCAAGTTTTTTAGGAATTCTTCTAGATTTATAAACTTCTCAACAAATTTAATATGACCTTCCTTAACCTAGTTCCCAAATCGACTACCCCAAGTTCACTTAAGAGTTTAAACATATCTCATATTGTAATACTTTTTACAAAATTATCTAAAAAATCGTTACTTCTAGACTGAAGTTTATTATAGACTCTTTGATTTGTAAATCAAAAATAGCTTTATTAAAGGCATAAGCATTGGGAACAACATTCTTTTCACTCATGAATTATGTAAATGCTACCAAAGTAGTAGCTATACATAATGTTGTGCTATGAAAATTGACTTTCATAAAGCTTTTGATATTATAAATTGGACCTTCATTACACAATCCCTTGAAGCTTTTGGTTTCCTATATCTATTTATTAACTGGATCCACCAATGTATCTCTACTACCACCTTTAGCATCTTAATCAATAAAGAGCTTACTCTTATGTTTAAAAATGATAGAGGCATAAGGAAAGTGACCCTATTTCATCTTATTCATTTGCAATTTACATTGAAATGTTCTCAAAGCTTGCTAAATTCTCTTTAAGGAGGGAACCAACCTTTAAATTTCATCATAAGTGTTTTAAGCAAAGAATTTTCATTTTGTCTTTTATTAATGACTTCCTAATCTTCTACAAGGCTAAGCCTTTTTCCATAAAGGTTATAATTAATCTTGGACCGTGTTGAATATAGTAGCTATACATAATGTTGTGCTATAAAAATTGACTTTCATAAAGCTTTTGATATTATAAATTGGACCTTCATTACATAGTCTCTTAAAGCTTTTGGTTTCCCATATCTATTTATTAACTAGATCCACCAATGTATCTATACTACCACCTTTAGCATCTTAATCAATAAAGAGCTTACTCTTATGTTTAAAAATAATAGAGGCTTAAGGAAAGTGACCCCATTTCATCTTATTTATTTGCAATTTACATTGAAGTGTTCTCAAAGTTTGCTAAATTCACTTTAAGGAGGGAACCAGCCTTTAAATTTCATCATAAGTGTTTTAAGCAAAGAATTTTCAATTTATCTTTTAATAATGACTTCTTAATCTTCTACAAGGCTAAGCCTTTTTCCATAAAGGTTATAATTAATCTTGGACTGTGTTGAATATTCTAAATTAAGAAGTAAACTTTGCAAAGAAATCAAATACAACATTGGGAATAGCAAATCCACCTAGTTATGGTATGAAAACTGGTATAAAGTTAATCTTCTTTACTTACTCCCTCAATCTTTTGAACTCAGGAACATGGTGAAGCAAAAGACCAAAATTTCTAAACTTTTTAATGGCAATGAGTGGTTCATCATACAAAAGGGATTTCACATTATCAAAGACAATTTACTAGGCTACCTTCCCAATCAACTCAAATATAATATTATATATTAGATCAGACATTCTTTGGGCTTATTCAATAACAAATCAGTTTAAAAGGTATTTAGAAATCCTGCTTTAAAAGTCAAGTGGAAAAAGCTAGGATGGAATAATTGAATCCCCTAAAGCTTGCATCCAAGGATAAAGTTGAGCCAAAAGATCCCGATTCAAGATAAATTCATAAGGAAGTGGGATCTCTTTAGGATCTACTTCAACATTTAGAAATTTATTAATTAATAATGATACATGGACTTGAAGCCCTGCCCAAGAAAGAGATCCAAGTCATTGTAGTCCTGTTAAATGGTGATTCAACATAGATTCTACATCTTGGAACTAAGCTGGTTTTAGAGCAACTTTGTGCTAATAGAACCAACTAGCAAAAAGTGTTAAGGCTGGAAAGACCAATGCCCCAATTGTAGTACAATATAGTTGTAATTCACTAGTTATTCCAGACCCTCTTCAAATCTTTAAAAAATAGAGGTTATTTATATTCCTCAGAAACCCTCCTTTTTCTTTAATAAATGGTTAGAACTTTATTTGGGTTCAAATCCTAATAAGAGGTCCACTAGAGATTATAAATTGTTGAAGAAAGAATATGTTTCTTTTGTTCCTTCCAGACGATTGAAAAATAAGGAAATAATTAATATATTCAAGATAATTGCGTATTTACAAAATGTTGTCTCAATTCATAATGTGGCTTGCCATAAAAACAAACTCTCCACTTTTGATAAAATTAGAAATACCAATCTAAGCTCTCATATTTTTCAGCTTTACTACTTTGAAGATGAAACAAGAGATTGTCTCTTCTTTAAAAGTGAATTCTCTAAAGGTCTATAGAGCTCTATTTAGTAGTTGAATGCTCATGTTTGTAATGTGGAAGGCTGCAAATTGTTGATCTCTTAATCATCTAAAAACCACAACTTGAATGATGACTTCCTTATCACTAAAATATCCTTTTGTGTTGACATTTATGATTTATAAAAAGAAATAAATGAGTGTATCTTTAATGGAAAAGTGTCGTGTAAAGGTTCTTTATATCCCAAAACATTAGAACAGATTAAAGGTATCATCCAATCAAATGTTAATACCAACTTAATCTCACTTTTAATGGCTTATAAATGGTGGTTGAGCTCAAGGAAAGGGCATTTAATGGGAAACTCTTCTATCATTTAGGTAAGGAATGGAAGGTGTGTGAGGCCTTGCCTTAGATCATTGTCTTCAGTGCTTGGTTTCGCTTATTCTATAGGTAACTTAGTATTACTAGTTTGTATTTGCACTTGCTAGTTCATTCTCTTGTCTATCTTGTTACCCTCATGTTGTAGTTGGTGTTCATGTAATCGGATAAGTTGTAACTCCTATAAAGACATATTATTAATCTAATTTCTTTAATTTGAAAAAATATTCTTATAAAAAATTAAATTTTAAAATTAAACTATTAAGAATAATATAAATTTGGGTCTTGCTAAAGGTGATTGAAGCATGAAATAGTTTCCAACTTATTATGCAATGCCAACAAATGTTATATCAAACTTATTATATAGGAAAATTAAGGTAGGATTCGATTCTACATACAACAAAATAAATATAAAAATTATGAACTAGTTTCCAACTTTTGATGCAATGCTAGCAAATGTTGTATGGAACATGTTTATGTGGTAAAAATAAGGTAGGATTAAATTCTATATACAACAAAATAAATGTAAAACCTTTTTGTTTGATTTTTCATTAGTTAAGATCACTTAAATTATATTACATAATTAATGAATGAACATAATAAAACATGAATCATAAATATGTACCTTATTTTGTAGCTTATTCTTTTCTTAAAGTTTCTCTCGAACCATTCTTGAATCTAGTTCATCATAACCACGGTAGCTACATGCATGTCCAGTCTTTAATAATATGCACATAAACAAGTTAAGAGAATTCTACAAATGGTATAGAAAGGTTTAGGTAAGAAGTACTAACTTCTTTAGAGTTTAAACCTATTTATAGTAGGTTTGGACCTTTTAGTAATTTAATTAAAATAAAATTCTAAGTTCAATTAAAGTATAGTTATATTTGTAATTAATTCTAATTAAGCACCAGTTAGACCCAAATAAGATCAAATATCTCATATTGATAATTATTTACTAAATACCTCATATATAATCTAGAAGTTTCTAAAACTTTACAATCAAGTCCAACTTGATTTAAATATCTTTTTCTCTATTCAATTATGCTATGTGTGTGACCCATTAACTTCCTAAATATGTTAGTAATGGATATAAATTATAACCCTAAAACATATTTATAATCAGATAAATTAAACTCCTTGATGTTATCTTTAATTCTTTAATTAAATAATTTATATTCATAGATCAAGATTGACATCTAGTAATATATTATGACTGTCTAAATATTAGAAATGTTAAAATGAGTTTGACTAATCTTTTTATGCATGGTTTTTTAGTATAAGTCAATCATTTCATGACACAATGTTCTAATTAAACATAGAGCTTGGAATTATTGTCTACTTTATTTGAGTCCATTCATGTTAGTTCTCTACCATTAGTAATTGATTCTTTTAATGAAGTTTGAAAACTAATTTTAAAGTTTCATTTCATCTTGGTCAAGAATTTTCTGAATCAATAATAATTAAGAAAAAAGTTACATTCTCCCTTATCACTTTAAAGTGATAAATCTTATATTGGTCACTTAATTATTTCTATAAAGTTCATACTACATCTAATAACTATTGATTGAGTTATTCTTGACTATAATATGTCATAAGTAGTATCAAAACATAACAATCTTTAAAAGAGATACTTTGAAGATCTCAAGTCAAATAATCACTTATACAATCATTATAATAAGAATTTTTATAGATATACAAGTAATACTTGAAATTGAATTGTCATATCGGGTCTCTAATAAGCATTTATATGTTTATTTAAGTATATAGTGTATTTTAGTTTATGAGATTATGTACTTCCTTTATAAGAAAGAAACATTTTTTTGCTCTATTAATGTGAAATCTAATAGAATAATAACTAATAAACACAATATAAATCTTATAATTATGATTTTATTATAATTTCTTTTGTAATATATATTTATACCATGAAATCTATACATATAAATATATATGAAAGAAAAAATGTCTTTAAATAATTATGTCACTGATTTACAACTAATTAATTAGTTGTAGGGCATAAACTAATAATCTTTCACTTTCATTAAGCTAATCGATTAATATCTTAAACTATATTATTATATGACGATCATACTATTGTTAGGATAGTGTTTTAGTGAGAGAATTATATAAGATTCATTATAGTAAGAAGTTGCTTAAATCTTACAACTTTCATCTCAATTATTATCTTAATTAATAAAAACTACCTAAACACATACTTGGATCTTTGATAAGATCTTAGTTCATTTCACACGCACAATAGATTTAATGTTCTATAGTACATTATTGTCTTGAACAATGCAAAGAACTATACCGAGTTTGCTGAAGAACTTATTAATCCAAATAACTATTTCCACTAAATGAAATCCGTATCATGGCTTAATTAGTAGTTGATTTCATATTGAAACCTTTATAACCTAAAAACTCAAAAACCTCATTTTTTAAAATAAGTTATATAGTTCCATACACGGATCTCTATAGTTGGCCATGTATCCATATAATTCTCTAAAAATTAACATAATCAATAAGGGTATATACACAGGATCATGTTATTACTCCATGTTTTTCATATAATAGGTAATATGGGGTGTGTAGACTATAGTGGAGAAATATAAATAATCACTTTCATACACAGGATCGTGTACCATACCATGTTATATAGTTCTTTACTAAATCTTCCAATATTGCTTTATCTCACTTTTAATTCTTCTCCAACTTTACTTATTTTCCTTATATAGCATAAATGTGATCTCAAATGATAAAACTTCTTAAATTAGGTATCAAACTTCAAATGCATCCAAAAAATGCATATCAAACATATATCAAACTCTTCCACACATAAGAAATTGTTTTTCCTCAAGCAAACCAATCCATCATTCAATCTCAAATAGAATAATAACTTCAAAAGAATTGTTTAACCAATCAAACAAAAAAAATGAAAATTCTTCATCATTTCTTCAATCATAAAGGATCATCAAAATGTTATGCAACCAACTACTTGCATCAATTCACAAATTCGTTTAATTTACTTTATAACTCTTCAAACTTCAACCCAAATAAACTTAATTCCATGGATAAAATAACATACATAATATAATGCTTCAACTTTCAAACACATTCAATTCCTTTTAATTAATAAAACATAAACTTAAAATAAGAGCTTTCGAAGCTTATTTGAAAAGT
This sequence comes from Erythroxylum pedicellare, assembly GCA_027563575.1. Taxonomy (NCBI): domain Eukaryota; kingdom Viridiplantae; phylum Streptophyta; class Magnoliopsida; order Malpighiales; family Erythroxylaceae; genus Erythroxylum; species Erythroxylum pedicellare. Next base: position 36,444,287 of record JAOQMP010000006.1, read on the forward strand.
CACCAAGCCTTTTTACGCGAGAGTAAATACATTATTATGAATTCCCCAGTTACTTAACTACCTCACTATCTCAAATGACTACTAGGACAACTATTTAACTTTGATCTTGTTATAGGTATAAAGCCAGCAAAGTAAAATTTATTATGCTCAGTTATTCATATCTTTTTTTTTTCCTTTTTTGGATAATAAAAGTGCTTAAAGAAGTCACAATTACCTATACATGTACATCTTACACAAGAATATCATAATTTCTTGTACATTTTTAAGAATTCCTTGATAACCATCTTTTCTATATCCTCCTCTTCATCTTCCATATATTCTTGAATAGTAGTTTTCTCTTTCTCTTCTTCTAGATTTGGCTCTTCTTCTCTACTTAAGATTATCTCATTCACCTACTCCCAAATATTTAACTCAATGTATTTGGATAAAATACGTAATTGCTCTGTAGGAAAAGCTCAATAAGTTGTTCATGAGAAAGTGGTTGGCTGTGGAAAGGGGTCTCAAGACCTTCAATTTCTTGGATGCCTACTTCAATCATAACAACGAGAAGAAGCTCCCCAAGGCATTGATCCTCCTCTTGCTACTACTGTTGTAAAAATTTGAGTGAAGCTTAATTATTCCATGTAATATGGGGATAATTATTCCAACCTAGATTATAAGTATCCTCATAAAAGGTCTCTTAAGTCCACTTTTCTATGTGAATTGGCTACTCTAATATGCAGTCTAGTGCTTGACATTCATGATTGGGACCACCTCCACAAATGTTGCAATATGTCACCAATACTAATTCAACTTCCAAATTTATGTTGTTATGCCTCTCATTCCAAGCTTCCATTGTCACTATGAGTGATAGTAGGTTGTAACCTAGCAAAGAATATTATCTTGTCTATCCTTCCATGATATTGCAGCTATAGCAATGAGTAACTGTATTATGAAAGTAAGCCATAGACATAAGGTTAGAAAGGAGAGTTTTAAAGATAATAAACAAATAAAAACAAAAAAGAAATAAAATAAATGATCTAATCTAGTTAATATGTAAGTTTATAAATATTAATGCCTAATCCCCATCAACAATGTTAAAAACTTGGTCTATGTTTTACCTCAAATCATAATGTGGTTGTAGCTAGCACTAACAAATACATATCGCTCTCATAAGGATTGTTAGTTAATTAATCATTACCTATAAACTTAACAAGCTAGTTCAAATCTTTACCAATGGACAAGTTAAAAAAGTAAAATAAATAACAAAATCTAAATACTAATGTAATCAATGATCAATAATGTATCAAGCTATAGATTAACTGGATTTAAGTCAGGTTCTCTTAGGACTTTACCATATTCACTTTCACCTTTGATTAGTGAGTATTCTACCTTCTTATGCTAGTAAAAGTTCCTAACTAAGACTATATTCTATAATAAGAAAAATAATCCCTATTCATGATTAATAAATCGAAATTTCTTTCAAATATAGATAATATAATAATGCCTTAAATCGTTATGTGAACTCTTTTAATAGGTTTTATCCTAACTTAGGAATATATTGCAACTTTCTCTTGAATAGTTCACGTTTAAGTCTCTTTATTCATACTATGACCTAAATATACATCTCATCTCTCGAATCTCCATCCATAAATCATATATTGAATCTTTCACTTTCTCTCCTTCTATACAATCAACATAAAAGCATGAATAAACTACAAGAAAACTAAAATTTTATTAATCAATTAAGAAGTTGAAGTATATTGCATCCAACGTTCTACCTATCTAAATCTATATCCTTATTACTTTATAATAGCACAAAGAACATCTACACAAAAATAATAAAGAAAATATTTTCTTGAATCTTGAAATCTTTAAGAATTGTTGAAGTCCTCCTATATCTTCAAAGAATGGTGAATCTTTGATCAAGAACAATGCAAAATATATCTAAGTTAACTCTTCAATTATTCCCTAGTTAATAAACTTCTATTTTATGCTCCTTACCATTATTAAAAACTCAAAACCTTAATTTTTAATAAGCTAAATAATCCTATACATAATTTCGTATAATTGGCTCTATATAATTCTTCAAAAATTATCATCACCAACACAAGATCTTCACCTCTGATACACCACATACTACCGTCAACTATGTTTAATCGTTGTTAGGGATGGCAATGAGTCGGGCTCGACAAGTTAGTGGTTGCTGGCTCGTGGCTGCCAACTCGAGCCGAGCTAAGACTATCATCCCTAATTGCTGTCAACAAGGGCTACCACATGTCACTCTTACTTGACACCGCAAGCTCAACCATTAGACACCATTTCTTTTGCCATTAGTGATGAGAGTAGCCCATAATGTAGAGCCTTTTTAAGCCATATAGAATAACTTTTGCTACCTTTATAATCTGTAATACATGACCAATGATCACCAGATGATGGGTCTCCTTGTTGCAAGTAACTTATATTGAATCATTTTCTAACATCAACAGTAATGCCTCTTCCATTCAATAAAAACTAGTAACTTCCACATTCATGAGTCATATATCATCATATCATAGTGGTTTTCAAATTTAAAAAAATGGCAACTTATGTTCTACATCCAAAACAAGCTATTATTCTATTTCAATAACAAACAAAATAGGGGATGTTATTTATATAAAAAATGCCCAAGTATTCATCTGTACATGACCAGCAAACTTGTATTCAAGCATATTTTGTTATTCCCTCAACTGAAAATTGATAAGAGGTATTGCTATAATAATAGGAGCTAAGGTTTATGGACGAGATATTTTCATTCTTATTGTTGTGTGGTGGTGAAAGTTGCATAGATTTGTCATAAAAACACTAAACTTACAACTTTTCTAGATAACTTAGTGTTTATAAGGGCTTTAATATGTACTTTTCATATTGTTATTCAATTCTAATTTAATTTTTAGATTAATGTTATTCAATTCCAGTAAGAATTTAGGATAAAGGTTCAAATCTAATATGATTTTAAAGTTAGAGTTTGGAATTTTGCATAATCAATTCCATAATAATTCAGATACAACTAAATATCTTTAGTCAAGTTATAAAACTAAAAGATGGCTCTGATACCATTGTTAAAATAAACACAAAATGTTTTTACTCAAAGGCCAAGATCACTTAATTTATAGTATAATTAATGCATGAACATAATAAAACATGAATAAAAAATTTACAACTTATTGTGTCGCTTGATCCTTTTCATGAAGTCTTTCTTAAATCATTTTTAAACTAGTCTATTGCAACCATTGTAGTAGCTCCTGTGTCGGAACTTTAACAATATCTACATGAACATATTAATAGAACTCTATAAGTGTGTAGAGAGGATGAGGCAAGAAGTTTTAGCTCCTTTAAGCTTAAGCCTATTTATAACAGAGTTTGGACCTTTTAGTAATTTAGTTAAAATAAAATTCTAATTAAAATTTAGTTAGAATTACAGTAGTTCTAATTAAATACTAATTGGGCCAAATAAGATCTAATATCTCATTTTAATCTTTATTTATTAAATATCTCATATTTAATCATAATTTTTTCAAACTTTACAATCTAGTTCAACTTGATTTAAATACCTTTTTCTATCTTTTGTATCTTTATATATGTAGCCCATTAGGTTCTTAAATATATTAGCAGTAAATTATAACCCTAAACTGTATTCAAAATTAGATAAATTAAGCTCCTTTAATTTATTTTTAATTCTCTAATTAAATAATTTATATCGATAGGTTAAGATTGGTATCTAACAACACATCATGACCTCTCAAATATTTAAAATACCAAAGTAGTTTTAACGAACCTATTTGTGCATGAATTTTTGTATAATCTAATATTCTCATCACATAATATTCCAATTGGATATAGAGTATGAAACTAATATTTATTCTATTTAAGTCTAATTATATTAGTTCTTCACAATTAGTAATTAATGTCTTACTGACAACTGAAAGCTATTTTTTAAAATGTTACTTCACTTTAGCTAAGAAGTTCCTGAATCAATACTTATTAAGAATAACGAATCATTTTTCCTGATCACTTCAGAGTGATGAATCCTATATTGATCACTCAACTAACTTTATTTAGTTCATGTTATATTCAATGACTATAGATTGAGTTATCCTTAACTAGAGTAGGTCATAATTAGTATCAATACATAACAATCCCTATGTGAGATACTTTGGGAATATCAAGTTAAATGATCACTTGTATAAATATGGCGATGAGAATTTGTATAGACATATAAGTAATGTTTTCAATAAAATTTTCAAATCGAGTCAGTTTAGTGAACTTATTCTCTAACAAACACTCACATATTTATTTAAATATCTCCATATTTCAGTCAATGAAATTGACTACTTCTTTCATAAAGAAGAAATATATCATATGTTTTTCTTTTTATGATCTATTAATATCTAGTCTAAATAGATCAATAATTCTGATTAATTTATGAATAATACATAAATACAACATGAATCTGATAATTATAATCTTATCGTACTTTTATTTGCAATGTATATTTATCTTATGAACTATATCATATGCATCTGAATATATATGAAATAAAGAATATTTTTAAATAATATTATGTCATTAGACTAAAACCGACCGCCTAATGTAAGGCATAAACTACATTTTATGTTGCCAACAAATAACTTTCAAGGTTTTGCTTGTGTTTTTCTCACAAACGGCATGATAGATAATTGACTAAAGGAATTGCCCTTAATGTCAAGGCAAAGGAAGAGAAGGGACGACTTTGCCTACCACTCGATGTTAAGTATATTTGGAAGCAGAATCTAATTGCTTCTTTCTGATTTGTTCATTTATCATTGTTGTTTCTCCAATAACTTTTGGACTCAAATTAATGTATCTAGAGAGATACTACCAACCACGAGTGGAGATTTTTTAATCCAAATTCTTAGTCTGTAGACTATCAGTGTCATGGAACTTCTTTTAATAAAATATGAAGCATAAATGCATGAAAGCACCTTATCATCTTTTACAATACTCGTACTGACCCTATTTCTATTCCAACTTGTATTCAAATTTAAAAACGTAGACCGTCGGTATCAGGACAGCTTTAGATGTATATTGAGCAGAGACATATGAAAACATGCTTTTGAAAACAATAATTTCCGCTCTCATTTATTAGAAATAAAATTTGATGCTTGTAGTCAATTCTTCCCCGTCAACAGGTAGTCGCAGACATCCCTATGGGGTGCTCGAGGAGCAGTAGTTGATCCATTCCAATCAGAGTACGTAGTTAGATATGGCGGTCGAACCATCTTTGTACACTTTCACACTTCGAGTCAATCCTCGTTCTACAGGAACACAAATTATTAATATCCGACGTTTTATTTATTTTTTCCACGACACGAAAAGTGGCCGTAGATGATTAATTGGAAGAAGAAAAAAAAGTTTCCCCAACAAACATTTCTTAAAACCAGCTATTTATTTCATATAAGCAATTAATTGTTTTCTTCATTTCTTTTTTAATATTTTATTAAAATTTCATATTTATGAAAAGAAAGTCCAATTTAAGTATTTTAAAAAATAAGAATTAGAATGTAGAGTTGGCTGCTTCTCCCTATTTGTCTGTTTCGTTCACCAATTTTTCTCCATAGCATAAAGGGGGATGAACCTATCAATTCCACATATCTTTGTCTCTTTCTTGTTATTCTTAGTACTTTCAATAAAAAGAGAGTGCTCATGTGCTTGAATTAGAAGGTAACGTGATCAGCCAACTGTACCTTTAAAAGTGCACGTGAATTCTGTTGAAAAATTTAAGAATTAATCTCATAATTAAAATAAGCAAGGAAATAATATGTAAAAATTTAATATATTTTACTCTCTAATTTGAGCTACCTCAACAAGCTAAACTTCGAATTTATATTGTTTAATATATTTTAAATAATATTTATATGCATAAATAATTTTATTATAAAATAAAATATAATTAAAATTAATAAAAATGTTTATTTTTATATTGTCAAATAGTTTATTGTATGAAGTTCCTTTAAAAAAGTTATTTTTAATTAATAATTAAACAGTTAGAAACATTCTTTTAAAAAAAAATCTACTAACAAAAATTTTATTAATAAAAACTTGGCTGATATAAATCTATATATAAAAAAAAGGAAAAAAAAAAGAGAGGGTCTTTTATAGACCCTCCATGGCCTTTACTACATCTTGCATATTGCAAGTTGCGACGGTCAAACAAACACAGGTTGCATACAATTTGTTCTCAACATCTTACGTTTTTTTCAATAAAATACCTGAATCGAGAATAGTGGTATCGTATAGGTCATTAACGCCTTACACATTCTGACATGCATGGCATTAATTGGATGTCCTAGTAGCTATCGTGATTACGATTACGGTGCTCAAATTCTTTAGCATAAGTGTGAAGATATTACTTATTCTGGAAATAAACAAATTAAATAGATTTGTACGCAACTGATCAATACATAATCATGGTTAACTTTTTTGAAATCCATAGCTTATAAACGCATCAAGGATTTGTGTTTGATATGTAATTGTTTATGCCATAAGAAACTATTCACAAGTTTCCTCCACAATTTTGTTAAAGACTGAAGTTACAATTAGCTTATACATTTCAGTCTTGAAATCTAGTATGAATAATGTTTGGACTTTTACGTACTTCTTGACTTTAATTTCTAAGCAATTTCTTCTTATGTCCAATTATTTTTACCTTTTCTTTCTCTTCTTTTACTTTTCTATATTTTGTGCTTCTATGTCACCTGTTCTCCAATTTTATGTCCTATGACAACTGATTAGACTAATATCAAATTAGCTCATAAAACCTTGTTAGTAGTGCAAAATTAAATACCTTAATTTGCTTACGAAATAATCAAAGCTTCAATTATCATAAAGGATGGTAGATCTAAGAAGTGGACAAGGTTTGAAGTAAACTTGAACCTCTACAAATCTTATAATATGCTAATGAAACGGCTAGAAATTTTATATTTGCCAGAATTACATATCTAGTTGACGACTACCAACTTTTTTCTTCTAAGTGAAACAATTTAGATTTCAACTCCTGTTCATGAGAAGTAAAAGTTGTTCATGCTACATCATTCATTGCTGATCTGGGTTCTGCTCTTTCAACTCTCTAATAGCAAACCAGTTCCCTAAGTCTCTCGCATACCCTTGTAGTCTCTACTCCAACTCGAGAAATTTTGACCTATGAAATTCCATCAAAGAAAAAAATGTAGACAAATCATTCCAACTATTAGACTAACTGATCAGGTTAAAGACCAGGGAGAGTTTTGTATGAGATAGGTGATCACCTTAGCATGTAAGGTGTGGAAAACCTTGTCACCAACGCTTGAAAAGCTGGCACTAACAACTTCAGCTCCTTCTTCTTGAAGAATACTGATAGCTTCGTAAAGCATAAAGTTCTTGTTCAGGCCACTGATCAACACCACTTCTATGCTTGAACCCAAGTCTTTCAGTTCAACCACTGGAAGTACTCGCAGGCCAACCATCACTCCTTCCATTGTACCGTTCTCTGTTCCAGTCGGACTACTGATCATTGCCTGTTCTTTTATCCTCTTCAATTGATTAATCCTTTCTCTCTGTTGTTTTATGTATGAAGCTGCATGATCAAGTTGATCTTGTTGCGATAACATGTCCTGAAACGAAGTTAAACTAGTTTAGTATAAATAATTAGTTAACCAAGGAAATTTCGGAAAGATGAACCTAAATTGTTACTAACTCCCATGGTACAACTGAACGTTCTGTGCATCATATATATAATTGATAATATGCACTGTTGAGAAATTAAAATTCCTTCCCGAGTGAACGGTGGCGATGAGGGCATGCAGCGAAATTACTAGAGTAAGGGCATGATAAGGAACAGATCACCTGTTCACTAAGGCTGCGCCACTTTGTTCCTATTTAAATCCGTTCATTTAATTTACAGGATAGAGAAAAATTAGATAGATAGATATAAACGGAACAAGGTAGCACAGGTTTAGTGAACAGATGAGTGGAAGAGGTGATCTGACCTCCCGCCGTGACACGATCCATTACAGTGCCGGAAAGAAATGTGGTCCAGGTTGAAGAAGAAAGTGGTTAGTTATACATGTCACTCGCATTAAAAACGCAAGACCGACCAACATAGGACACATCAATTTTACGGAATAAAAGATCCTTTCGTATTAGGATTTACGGTCGGAGTTGGTCTGGTAACAATTTGAGTCTGTAAATTTAGAGTAATGCATAAGAAAATGATGTTGGAGACGAGCGAGTCACTCCAATGCAAGAAATTTCTACAAATTTACGGATCTTGATTCCAGTAAATAACGTTGCATCCCTTATTTTGTGTACTACAAACCACAACCATGACAGAGAACGATGAGTCCATTGTACTGCAACCACATATAGAGTAAGGAAACTTTCTGGTGAAGATTGCACGAGGTTTTTGGGGAAGGACGAAAAAGATTCGTTATACTAAGTTACACATAGACAGACAAAGATTCATGATTTACCTTATTAGTAGTTTTGAAGTGGCTAGGTGGAATAAGAGAGGCAAGCTTAAAGCATAAGCCTTTCATGTGAATCCTTCGGTTCCTCTCCACGGTTTTCCGATCAAGTTTAGACGACTGACGATCATGAGTACTATTGAGCTTCTTCATCCTGACTTTGTTTGCCTTCTTTCCCAATACCCTAGTCAAAACGAAGCTCCAAAACACATGAAAAGGAAAGAGAAGCAGATAATTTTGGGGTAGATTGGTATTCAAATGCGTTATCAAAACATGCAATGTATATATATGTATGTAGGAGAGTGCGGGTTCATGGAATCTTATTATTGCACACGTCAATCGACAGTAACTGGAGGAAGAACGAGTGAGGAACCTTTCGCAGTCTACATCTACTCTTCAAAGAAAAGGACAATGCTGGGACCTACGTACTTAAAGGACAAAGAAAACTTCGTACTCGGGGGACGTATTCTTCTGTACCCAAGTAACCCTGTGCCCTCTGGTCCCCTTCCATCCAAGCGGCCATTCATTGTTGGGTGATCTGAAGGGAAAACTCGGTGCCATATTGATAAGAGTCCATCGGTATATGATGACTTTGATCTGATGGCTTAATTATTGGTTTAGATCGTAAAAATTACCATCACGATTAATTATAATTCTAAATAAATTTTTCTTTAGTTATTATATTCTAAATTAAAAAAGACTTACAGCAAAAATTACATCATACCTAAATTTTAAAAAGTACAAATGATTATTAATGGTGGATATAAAATTATTTTTATGTTATTATTATTATTACGGTTATTATTAGTATTAATTACAGCAATGATAACAATATTAACAATATAAATAATAGAAAAGAAATCTATAATGATAAATACGGGGAGAAAAAAACTATAAGTAGAAGAAATAAAAATGAAAGAAAGATAAGTGAAAAATTGAACCGCAATATGAAAAGACCAAATATTAGGAAATGATTAATGCACTAGAAAACTTAAAAATATAGCTTATTTGTTCTAATACATAATAATATAAGTTAAAAACATAAAAGATAAAATGAAAATTTAAATACAAAAATACAAAAATATTATAAATTTATAACAATTTGTTTATCAACAATTTCGTATGTTTACATATAAACTAACATTTATGAAGTCAAATAAAGATGCAATGAAGCTATCCCATCAAGTATAATCCAAATTCAATGGCTTTCGCTTGTGTGAGTGCTCACCCTTCTCTATCCAACCCGACCGTCCTCACGGGGAGTGACGATGACGGAAGATGTCTAATCTCGACTTCCCCAAAGAGAAATAAATAAAGAGGAAACTCATTGGTTGACCGTTGATTCTTGACTATTTCTTTGCCACGGCCGCGCTTTCACCTCTGTCTTTTTCTACTTCTGAATTCAGCTAATTCATCGCTTCAATCCGTTGGTTTCAATCCAAAAACACAGCGTATACAGTATAAATATTTATCAATTATTACTTAAATAAATATAAAAGTTTTATTATTATTATTTGGACCACAATAAGTTACAACTTACTCAGCCAATACAGCATATATAGGGTCATTGATTTACTTTAAAACACAGAATTTTGTGATCATATATAGGAACTATCGTCAAGTGTGAGTTTACATCCCTGAGAAAATGGGACGATGGTGTCCTTTAAACCCGACAACTGTGCGTCTGAGAGAATGTCCTGTATGTATTTTTCTTGGGATAGAAAAATGCCATCTGTTGATCGGTGCAGTTCAATGTCGATGAAATATTTAGCAGGTCCCATATCTTTGATGGTGAATTGATCATGTAGGTAAGCTTTGACGTCCACAAGTAAATTTTCTGAAGGGCTGATAAGGAGGACATCGTCCGCATAAATGATAAGGGCAATGAAAGTGGCAGCAGAACCTTTGGCGAACAAACAGGGATCGGAAGCCGACTGAACAAAGCCGTAGCATCAGAGTTTGGACGTGAGTTCTTGATGCCATTGGCGACCAGCTTGTTTGAGGCCGTATAATGATTTTCGTAGGCGGCAAACCTGACCGGTGGTAGCTTTGCAATACCCTTGTGGAGGATGGATGTATAGTTCATCGGTGATAGAACCGTGAAGGAAAGCATTGTTGACGTCGCAATGGTGTAGTGGCCAATTGTAGGCTGCAGCAAGGGCAATCAGGATACGGACAGTGGTGAGTTTTGCAACAGGGGAAAAAATTTCTGTGTAATCCAAACCTTTCATTTGGTAGTATCCGCAAACAACCAACCTTGCTTTCCGGCGATCCACCGATCTGTTTAATTTTAAAAATCCACTTTGTGTGCAGTGCTCGTTTACCCGCTGGTAGAGTAGTCAAATCCCATGTCTGATTTCGTACAAGTGCGTCGAGCTCCAATTGCATAGGACTAACCCAGAGTGTATTAGTAATAGCAGTAGCAAATGAAAAAGGTTCATGTTCAATATCGACGTTGGCCATGAAGGAAAAAATGATGGGAAACCAGAAAATAAAGAAGTTAAAGGTGAGGGACGAACCTGAGGTGACGAGTCGTAACTGTGTCGAGAGGAGGAAGGGAGGTGATGTAGTCCTATAGATAAGTTGGATGTGATCTTACCCGAGTGCTATGCCGGATCGGGACAATAGGTAAGGGCTGGGTAGGCGGCGTCGGTTGGTGGTCTACACTGGTACTAGGTGTGTTTGGAGAGACAATAATGGGATGGTGTTGAGGTGTTGAGATGGGAGCTGAATCTAGTGGCACGTGTTGTGGTGCATATGAGGATGGGTTTGTGATTTGAATGGGTATGTGATCTAGTGGGCTGTCAAGAATGTTAGGGGAAATTGGTGTAGGAGTTTGACGTGTGTGGTGTTGGAAAGGGACAATGGTTTCATGGAAATCAACATCTCGGGATATAAAAGAGGTCTGGGTTTTAAGATCAAGTAATTTATATCCCTTTTATCCTGGTAGATAGCCCAAAAAAATGCATTGTTTAGCACATGGTGCTAATTTGTCTTTGTGGGGGTTGTTATCTGTTGCGTAACAAAGGCGACTGAAAACACGCAAGTTATCATGTGATGGTGGTTTGTTATAGAGCTTTTCGTAAGGTGTTTTCCAAGAGAGGATTTTTGTGGGAAGTCTATTGATAATGAAGGTGGACATGAGTAAAGCTTCCCCCTAGAATTGGTTAGGTAATTTGGCTTGGTATAGGAGGGCTCCAATGGTTTGAAGTAGGTGTTTATGTTTGCGTTCATCAACGCCATTTTGTTGAGGGGTATAAGGAAAGGATTTTTGGTGAGCTATGCCTTTTGTTTGCAAAATTCTTTACATTGGTTATTTACAAACTCGGTACCATTATCAGTGCGTATACTAATGACTGAAGATTTGTATTGGTTTTCAATCATGGCTGTATAAAATTTCATAGTTTCATAAGTTGGTCCTTTCTACTAAATAAATAAGTCCACGTAGCTCTCATGAAATCATCAACTGTGGTTAAAAAATATCTCGAGCCATCAAAAGTTTTGACCCCATAAGGTCCCCATAAATCAAGATGTAATAGCTCAAAGGGTTGTTGGGTAAATGGATTGTGATTAGGAAAAGGTTTTCTGATTTCCAGGGGACAAATATCACACACAATACTTTTTGGAATCGAAATGCCCAAATTTTGTAAATGAATAAGTTTCCCTTTTGATGTGTGTCCTAGGTGTAAATGCTAAACATCAAAGTTGTCATGTATATGATTAACAACTGGGTTTTTAACATAGAAATCTAGAGGAGGACCTTTTAAGGTAGATGGTATGTATTGATTTTCTGCTCCGATTTTGTATACCCCCCTTCCACCTCACCCACAGCCACGATGTCGTTAGTCCGCAGGTCCTGCACATATACTTTATCAGACACAAACATGATGCCAATGTTGTTTTGAGTAGCTAGTTTATGAACGGACAACAAATTGTGGTGGAATGTAGGTATGTGAAGGACATTGTGAGGGCCGCTGTTTTCTCCATAACGTCCCTTCAATTCATCCTAGAGGTCCTTCACTGTTGTTACCACTAAGAAAGAATCGGAGATTTCCTTTGACAATGAGTTGATAATCCAGGCTATGACCATATTGTCTGCCTTTTTCCATTTCTTCATGAGTTTGTCATTGTCAACAGGTGGCTGTATCTCACCATTCACGAAACCCAGCTTTCCCTTAGCTTTTAGTGAGATAATCATTGACCGACTCCATGATAAGTAGTTTGCTCCTTCGAGGGGTGTGTTGACGAGTGGATTTCCTGGGTTATCTGCTGCAGTAATGATATAAGCTTCCTCATCGAAGACAATTTCCGTACTGTCTTCCATCTCCATTTTTGGAGTTTGCAGGGAGTACGTTTTACAAAGTAAGGTAAAAACACTGCTCTGATACTGTTACTCTTCATAAAAGAAGAGAATTCACTTTTTATTGAATGATCGTAGAACGCTTATATACAGGAGGTATAGCTGTACAGAAGAAGTATGTTCTCTCTCATCTAACTAACTATTTATTTTGTCATGATTATTTACAGTTGGAGAAGATAGCGGTTGTCCTGGCATGTACGGGTAGCGTGATGCGTGAGGATGGTGGTGTGGGCCTGTCGACAATTATGCCACACTTAATCATGTCACGATAAAATTTATCCTTGTGATTCATATACATATTTAAATTCAAAATAATGAAAAAATTAATGTTATCACAGTAATTAATTAATTATATCCTCGACAGTATGATATAATGAACATACATATTACAAGTTGTTATGGATCTCTATCCTATAAAGATGTCTGTATGTTATTCACTAGGGGTAATATAAAAGTTAGAGGCATAAATTAGATGAAACTTTCACATAAATAAAATGTATATCCTCTACAATTTTTTCTAAATAAATAGTTTTTATATTTGAAGTGTTTTGGTTTAAACTAGAGGTATATAATTTAGTTTTCGCATTGAATTTATTTAGTGTTCTTGATATATAATGTTTTATATCGTGGTATTAGAACACGCCTTCTATAGCTAATTGATTAGCCTTTGTTCATATATGTTTTATGCATGTTTTCATTGAACAAAGAGTGCATGTTATTGGATTTGACTTTTCAATAAACATGCTATGCATGTTTTAAAATTAGATATTCTATTTTTAATGTAGGGTTTATGAAACAACTAAATCAAAATGAGTACGAACAATTAGGATTATTTATCCTAAATTAGGGATTTTACTAAAGAACTAAAAAAGGGATTTCAAAGGTTTAAAATGGAACCATGGACTAGTGCTTGACCATTATTACTGGTAGTCATACCCTATCTAGGTTACCTTTCTGGTGGTGATTTACCAACTCAAATAGAATAGACATTAATTTCAAATTCATGTTTAATCAAAATAATGTATAATGAAATGATTTAAATTTTACAAAAAAATTATGCATAAAAGGTTAGTCAAAACCACTTTAGCATTTCTAAATATTTACGTGGTCAAGATATGTTGTTAAACATCAATCTTAATCTATAAATATAAATTATTTAATTAGTGAATTAATAAATTAAAGGAGTTTAATTTATCTAATCCTAAATATAAATTAGGTTTATATTTTATATTCATTCCTAACATACTAAGGACCCTATTGAGTTACATATAAAGAATTGGTATTGAAAAAAATGTTTTAATCAAATTAGACTTTATTGTTAAGTTTAAGAAACTTTATGAATATAAAATATTTAATAAATAAAGACTTAAATTGTAATTGACATTAGAATTTTGTTTCAATTAAATTACTAAAGGTTTAAAACGTATTATAAATAGACTTATAGTGTGTTTAGTTCATCTGTTGGAATAGATAAGGAATTAAATGGTTATCCTTTATTAATCGGGTAGATATGGAATATAATAAAATGGGTATTATTTAGTTTGGTTTATTCTTAAGAATTTCTAATGATGATGTAATATCAAAGTTTGGTTTGAAAACATAAATTTGAAATGACAAATGAATAACTAACAAAAAGACCAAAATATCCAAGTAGCCCTCACTAACTATGTTATTATTTTTAGGGTTAGTTACCAAAAAAAGCCTAAACTTTTGTCATTTTTTAATTATAACCTGAACTTTAAAAAATAGCATTAAAATGCCCAAACTTTCAATTTTGCCAATTCTAGCCCAAACTTCAAAAGGTGACAATAAAATGCTCAAACTTTCAATTTTCTTTAATTCTAATCCGACGTTATCTGTTTTTCTCCTAATGTCCTTAGTCATTTGTTTTTTGTCTATTTTTCTGACATGTCAAACTACTCTCGTATTACAATGTAGTACATCAGTAAGCTCTTTATTTTTAGTTCGTTCTCATAATACCTTTAGTATGAGGGCAACGAGGTTGTATAATTTGAAAATTGAAGGAAAAAATTGAAATCAAAACATAAGGTTGTCGGGGATGCATAATCTGATTTAGGTCATTTTCAAATAACGATATCACTTTAATTATGTGATTAAACGATGTCGTTTCATTAATCTTCATTTGTTATGTTAATTTTGGTTAATATGTATTAATAGTTAAGGTTTCTAAAACACATGGCAAGTTGCGTCATCAAACTTAACAAAAACACTAACGTTGGGCTAAAATTGAAAAAAAATGAATGTTTGAGCATTTTATTGCTACTTTTGAAGTTTGAGCTGAAATTGAAAAAATTGAAAGTTTGGACATTTTATTGCTATCTTTTAAAGTTCAGGCTATAATTGAAAATTTGAAGAAAGTTTGTGCTATTTTAGGTTATTAACCTTTATTATTATTATTATTATTATTATTATTATTATTATTATTATTATTATTATTATTATTATTATTATTATTATTATTATAGCAGCTAAGTAATTATATGGATTCCTTAAGGATATTTTTGTCCAACATGTCCTTAATTTTATTCCCAACTACTTGGAATATATAAAGATAGGGGGTTGATGAGTTTACTTATTCCCCAAACTCAAAGAATAAGTAAACCCTTGGATTATATATTCTGTATGATTTCTTTAATCAAATAAAAGAATAACGTATTACCATGAATAGATTAGGAATGGAATGGTTATTCTAGTAAACCAAACACCCAATTAGATTGTAAAGGAACTAGAACTTCTTGTCAAACCCTCTCTACAATAGTTGTAAAGTTTTTTCAATGCGTTATGTGGATATTACTAAACTTTAGATACTTATATGACTATGGTAGTTAAGTTTTCCAGAAACGATTTGAGGAAAACCACAGAAAAAGAGTAAGCTTTGGAAGAACGTATGGACTATGATTCATACTTTGTTATATTTTATGTGTTAATCATGCTATAGGATTTAAGTAATGCTAGCTTTTGAAAAATTAAACAAAAAATTTTTGTTCTTATTCTATTGCACACGAGATAGAAGTCTCGATAGCAATAAAAACAATAGTTGACCCTCTTCCACTACAAGAAAAAGGACGTTTACCAATGGAAAGCATCAACAAACCGTTGGTAATTCAATTTAGCGACGGTTTTCACCAACAGAAAAATGTATCGTGAAATTGGATGTCGGTAACTTTGCCGACAGAAACTCTTATCCATCAGGAAAAATACCGACGGAAAAGATTTTCTATCGGTATATTTACTGATGGAAAAATTGTTACCGTTGGTAAAAATACAAATGGTTATGTGAATCCGTCGGTGAATCTACAGTAAAAATGTAAAATTTTTTTGACAATTTATCACAACCGTTAGTAAATATAACTCAGTATACCGAAGGACAATTAAAATTCCATTGGTGAGTCTAAGGTGAATATGTGCATTTTTCCGACGGTTTCTTAACCATCCATAGGTAAATATAATTCAATTTACCGACAGAAACTAAAATTTCGTCGGTAAGTACCATAAATATTTTGCGATGATTTATCATAAACCATCAGTAATGACTCTACCATAAAGGTATTAAATTTTCTTTTTAAAAATTCTGACATTAAATTTTATTTCATAATCTTATTATTAATGGATAATTTCAACAGCTATAAATTATCTGTGTATAATTTTTTGATTTGTTTATATATTTAATTTGTTTAAACAGAAAATTAATTGATCATAT
>JAOQMP010000006.1:36547340-36557915 GCA_027563575.1 Erythroxylum pedicellare
GTCGGACCACAGAGCACTTGAGCCTAAATGGTTCTAGTCCGAGCTTAACTCATGACCCAATCGAGCTAAAATATTCTACTCGGAACCTGGTGAATGGCTCAATCAACCCTAACTTAATCTGTTAGCTTGAGATAGACCTGTCATACCTGTCCTGGAGTATTAACTGAAATTTTTAACAAAAAGTATAAGAAAAGCATTAGTAATAAGAAAAGGATCATGGGATAAGATAAAATTAAAGTGACAGGCCCGCTAGTATACCTAATTTGAAAACGTCAGTAAAGAAAACCACGTGGCATCCACTTGTTTCCGTACTTAAAGTTATGATTTCATCCATCATCGAATGTAGGGACCTTGACACGGCAAGCAACAACCACACGTAACTGTTTCTTTTTCCCAACCCCGCTTAACGCCGTCATTAACGTCGCAAACTCCCGTCAATCTTCCGTCTCCTTGGAGCATTTTCTCTGCTTCGCTTCACGACTTCTCTCTCTGAAGTAGAGAAGCTCTTTATGAATGATTGTATATTTTGGGGCCTTCAGATTTGGAGCGTTTCTAGTAGCGAAATGAAGTTCTAGTGACTGTTCTTGGGGTTTTGGATTTATGGCGATTAGAGGTGTCGACTTCAAGTGGTAAGTTCTAATCTTTTCCCGCTTTCAATACATATATGCGAATCTATCTACATGAAGTGTTTTCTGTGAGAGTTTATTGGTGGTACTTGTGTGGGATTTTATGTTTTCTTTATGATTTTGAGAATTGGATTCTCTGCAGGTACGATGGTTTCTTTTTGTCCATGCTGGCAACAAGCGTGTAACCTTTCTCTTTGGGAAATTTTGCCTAAAGTTCACATTTTTTTCTGGGTTTGGTTCATTTAGTTCCTCTTTTATAGAGTTTGGACTAGTCCTTAGTGTTCCTCATTTTAGTTGAGTAGCATCTTGTTAATCGATAGTAGGGCGAGAGTTACGGCTTCCTTGGTCATTTTTTTAACAATTTTGGTTGCAGAATCATTGTTGCTATCAGTTGGAAGCGTTACCATCTTTGTACATACCCATTGCACATATGGATCGTGGTTAGTTGGTCTCTTTCTGTGTGTTCTATTTGAGCCTTTTGTAACTGTTATAGATTAGTGAGTATATGCAATTTGGATTTAATGATCTGGAAACTCTTGCGTTGCTCTAGGTTGATTACACTACAGTGTTTGTATTTCGCCTGTTGATGTTCATAGATAATGGACTCGCCGCTGGAATGGGTTTGTAAGTCTTTCATCTGTGTGGTTGAATCTTTAGTTTCATTGGATCTTTAAATCAATTTACATCATATTTGATGTTATGTCTGAATGCTGATTTGCATTCTGTTTGATACAGTATTTGCACATCATAATTGATAAACAAGTCCTTTTTGCATTTGTTTACCTCTTTTACACACTTCAGGGATTTTGGTTGGCAGCAAAGATATGCCCGTTTTTGTGGAAGAGTAGTAGTTCTTTCTATACTGTCCATGTTACTCTATCCGTTTCTCTGGGCATGGACCATTATTGGTTCACTCTGGTTTACAAGTGCAAGAAACTGTGTAAGTCCCTAATGTTTTGACTTTCCCTCTTGTTCCTAGTATTCAGGCAACTCCAATTATGAAAGTGATTTATTTTCCCTCTTGCAGTTGCCAGAAGAAGGTCAGAAATGGGGTTTTCTAATTTGGTTACTTTTTAGCTACTGTGGACTACTCTGTATTGCTTGCATGTCTGTTGGAAAGGTTAGTGAATTTCTTGTCCTTGTGTGATTACTTTCTTTAGCTCAAATATATTCAAGCAGTGAAGCTATCATTTTCATTTTTATGTTGCATTTATGTATTGAGCCCAAATATTTAATGCCATTGCTGATGTTACTTTCCATTTCAATTATTCTACTTGTTGATGCCTTTAATATCAAATCTTTCAGTGGCTCACTCGAAGACAGGCTCACCTTTTACGTGCTCAGCAGGGAATTCCTGTTTCAGAATATGGGGTAGCTCTTCATGCATCTTAAGTATTGAAATTTATCATTTCTCTTTGAAGGTCTGAATTGATATTGTTCTGTTGAATATAAATCAGGTCCTGGTCGATATGGTCCAGGTACCTGATTGGGCATTTGAAGCTGCACGCCAAGAAATGAGAGGCATGGGCCAGGATCTAACTGCATACCATCCTGGACTTTATTTGACTCCTGCACAGGTAAAAAACTAAAGCATGCGTGAAGAAGAGGGGGGGAGACAGAGTCTCCTTGTAATGTTCTATATTGGAAGTACTTCCCTTCATTTTCTAGTTTTAGTGCCAAATTTTCAGATGCCCTCCCTTGTGTATTCTCAGAGAGAAGCTGTTGAGGCACTCATTCAGGAACTTCCCAAGTTTAGGTTAAAGGCTGTTCCAACCGATTGCAGTGAATGCCCTATCTGCCTGGAAGAGTTTCACGTGGGGAATGAGGTGAATTTCCTTTTCTTATTCATCTTTTTTCCTTCTAGATTCTGATTCTCTAAATTAGAACTTTTGGTCATGCGTATTAGTTATCAATGTTTGTGTTGTTTGGCCCCACCTAAAGCTGGATGCAATATGAATTGTGAAAATTGTTAAAAATCCTTCATGCGATTTGGACAGTTGAGTAGAGTTTTAGAGCTCTCTTGGTGATGCAGTTGTCTGTCTTGGAGAAAATTAAATAGAGAAAAGTGTCTGAGGGTGCACTTACCTTCATCTAAAAGTGCAAGAATTTTAATTTTGTTTTGTGATGTCATTTAAGTTTGTTATTGGTAATCATGCAGGTTCGAGGCCTTCCTTGTGCACATAACTTCCATGTTGAGTGCATTGATGAATGGCTTAGACTGAATGTGAAATGTCCACGCTGCCGATGCTCAGTTTTTCCTGACCTTGATCTTAGTGCTTTATCCAATATTCGTGCTGATTCTGAACGATCTTCTGCAACAGTTGTTACAAGTACTCGCTATGTAAGGACTGAACCTCCCAGTCAGAGATATTTGTTGAGATTACATGGTCTGCTTCGCTTAGTCCATACAGGGAATGCTGGGTCTCCCATTGATGCAAACATGGATTTAGAAAGTGCTGAAAATGGAGTTGCAGTTGTGTCAAATAGAGAATTGACTGGTTTAAATCCGATTCCTTCAGCTCATTGCATACTTATCAGCCATTTGACCTTGCCACAACACTAGTCTCTTGGATACTCGCATTATCTAGGACTTGTTTCTCACCTTCAGCCAAAATATGAGTGGTGACATTTGCTTAGGCTGTGCCTTGATGGCTGCACAAGTTGTCAACCTAAGGCGAATCCTTGTTCGAGTAATTAGCAGATGGTGCATGATGGACATGGAAATTAACAAATGATCCCTTCTCCCTTGATAAAAGGTGTAAGGATCTATACCGATGGTGAACTTGTGCCAATTCACACTGTCATAAGAAAAAGGAAACTTGGGATTTCGAAACATCAATTAGTGGTGCTAGACAAATGAGTCAAAAATGAATGTATTCGTTGGAGGAATTTGCACTAGGGAGAACTGAATCTCTCTCACTTCTTGGAACATTTTGATTCTCAGTTAAATGATTTGCATTAGATCTGAGAATCGTTGGTTATTGGTCAGTAGATGTCATTACTTTGGGGGGCTGGCATGGGCTCTCTGATTTGTACATCAATGAAAGCTGAATAACACGGGTTAAAATGAAAGCTGTCATAGCAGGGCTATGATAAACTGAAAACAGGAAATTGTGCGGTTACTTGTGGACTCTTTACAGTAGGGCAGAGTCTGCTTGAGAGGATTGAGTCTATTTCTGTGATTTGGTAAAGCTGCTTATCTTTTTATTAACAGAGTGTTCTTTTTATTATGTTTTGAAGTCTGGAATTTGAGGTATAAAGGGTAAAGAGTATTGAAATTTGGAAACCAGAACAGAACAGTGAAAGAACAAGTCCAAGCTTATCCCATCTATTTCCTTTCCGCAGGTACAGATGCAAATTGTGCAGCGTATTCTTCTAAGAATAGCCTTTAGCCACTCATTTAAGCTAAAATATTTTAAATGGAAAATTATGCACCTTGTACTTTGCTCCCACTTGCATATGATTAAAACCACTAATCTTCTTTTTGTGTTAGTTTTGAGACTGTCGCTTTAAGGTTACAGTGAATGTCAAGTTATTTATCCTGAAAGTGAAGCGATAACTCAAAGTCAAATTTCCAGAACACATGTCTGTTACAGCTGAATCCAAATGTTTCTTCCCTTGGTTGACGTTGACCGTTACAAATATGTGAATAAGTGGGCCCCTACCTTTTTTTAATATTATCTCTACATGTTATTTCAAATATATAATTGCAAGCTTATCTTGTTGAGTTCCTCTGGGCCTGTCCTCGCAACTCACACACAACTCCATTCTCGATGACCAAAACAACACACAAAACCCGCAATAAGAATAACAGACTTTGTTTCTGAAAAACACAAAAGGTGACAGACTTTGTGAGAGAGATAAGAACAGAGGAAGAGATGGTGGTGGGAAATGTATGGGGATTGGGGCAAGCATCAACAACAACAACAGTTCCCCAATTGAGACCCTTCTGTTGTATAGATTTCTCAGCCAAGAAATCTACCAATTTCAGCTTTATTTTCAACTGGGGTTGCGGTGTTTTTCACAACAGAACCAGTTCGAAGATTTCGTTGTCTTCCAATTATAATAGAATCCGAAAGAGCTCAGATTTGTGTTTCTGTCGTTGCAGTAACGATAATAGCGATAATAGTGGCACTGCTTGTTCGTCTTTGGAGTGGGACTGGAATAGATGGACTCGCCATTTTTCTGAGATTGCGCAAGTTGAGAGCTTTGCCTCTGTTCTAAGGGTACCCCCTTTTTATGTTTTTTTGTTTTTAAATTGCCTTTTGGGTGTCTGTTGTTTTCTGAGTTGGGTTGTGGGTTCCTTAGGATTCTCTTGTAGAGGTTGACTGCTTGCCTAATACTTATTTTCCTTTTTTTTTTGGTGCTTAATACATATCATTTATTATATTTGTATTCACTATGTTCTTCTTTTGAAAGAGCTTAATTTACCTTAACTGCTGTCTTATTGACTAAATTGCTGAGTCATATTGTAGAAGACTAGATGTAATAGTTATCCCGTTCTATGCCCTTTGACTTCTTTAGTTTGGTTTTAGGGTGTTTTAGCGGTTCTGTTCCCCTCTGGGGGGTTGAATTTCCCTTACCAATATTGCAGAACAGTCTAAAAGTGATGCCAACCAATGGCAATTGTCTTCTGAAATACGACTATGAGATAATTGTTGATTTTACTATAATTATTGTGTGCCTCCCAAAATGTTTCCTTTCAATTTGTTGATTCAACTAAGTCCCTTATTTTATTCGGATTGGCTAGGATGCACTTTGAAATCTGTTTGAAAACCAAGGTATGGCTGCCCTTGGTAAAGGGTGTTGTTTATCTGTCATTAGCAATGACATCACATCATACATTTGGCATTGGCTGCCTGTTATTTCATAATTGGAATAGATGGCTTAAAATTTTTTCAAAATTTATGTAGTTGAGCCTTTTGATCTCAACAAAGGATTGGAATTGGAATTATTTCCCTCGTGTTTGGAGCTCTCTCTCTCTCTCTCTCTCTCTCTCTGTGGTTTTACCATTTAATTTTTGAAAATTGAATAAAGCCTTTCTTTAAAGTTAAGAAGGGTACATTCTCGTTGAACTTAACCTAAGATTCAAGAATCTCTTGCCCTAGTTGCATAGGATTAGATGTAGAAAAGCAATCTGTTCACCCAAATACAAGAGTGATTGTTTCTCAAATGTTCTAAATGAGAACTTTTAAATTATTTATTTATCTATGCTAACTGAATGTCATTATTGGCAGTTTCAACTTGAAGATGCAATTGAGAAGGAAGACTTCCTAGAAGCAGCAAAGTTAAAAGTCTCTATTGCAGAAGCTACCTCAAAGGATACAGTTGCTGTTATAATGTCTGAGCTGAAGGTTAGAATACGATATGGTACAGATTGTCAAAGGAGTCGATACGAGTTCTTTGAATATGAACTGTCATGCATAAATTTGGTTCTAATATTATGTTTGTTTCATCCACAGAATGCAGTAGAGGAAGAGAGATATCATGATGCTTCAAGATTGTGTAAATATACTGGAAGTGGTTTGGTAACTATAGACTCTACTTACAGTTTTTTCCAGCTATTTTATATCATGCTACTAGTCAGGTTTTTGTTACTATATTAGTTGGCATCCTTGGCCAAGATTTTATTTATGGATGTTCAAAATAACACAAGATGAGGACTGAATCTTAAAAGATAAGTTTCTAATAATTGAGTGTTATGCTTAACTTATTCATGCTGCTCCTAGAATTCACCAACTTTTTAACTTTTAAGTAGTATGGTGGGAGTGCCAATTTCTTAAGTACTCTCATACTTCACAAGTTGTGTATGAGTATTCACATTGGCAGTGTAAACAAGGCCCTTATTTGATTATGAGTCTCAAACTTATTTTGTAACATTCTCATAGTAATGAATTCAGTGTAAACTAGTTTTAAGTTTAAACTGCTGTATGGTAATATCACCTAAACTGCCGTAAAGTTGACCAAAATGCTTTGTTTGTAATTACAGGTAGGCTGGTGGGTGGGTTACTCAAGTGATTCTGATGATCCCTTTGGCAAACTGGTACATATAACACCAGGTGTTGGCAGATTTGTTGGAAGGAGTTACAGTCCAAGGTAATTGAATTGTTTTAAATGTAATTGATCTTTGCTGCTGAAAGTTATCATGATAAATGCTTTGTGGCAGGCAGTTGGTCACTACATCTCCTGGCACTCCATTATTTGAAATTTTTGTTGTCAAAGATGCAGATGGAAGATATGTTATACAGGTAAGCAGGATTGTTCCTTTTAGGTTGTAGCCATTGAGGATTTCTAGCTTCATTCTTTTGGTTCATCATTTTCGATAGAAACCAAATTTATGACTGTGGAAACATGTTAGTTTCAAATGGATACGAAATTCTGTACCTGTTTTGTGTGCAGTTGGAACTTGACCTTTCAGTGACAATTCAAATCCTGTGAAATTTCGAAGTAAATGTTTGATAAGGGAGGCATAGAAAAAAGCCGCCTCCTTCATTGTAGTTCATACTGTTGTGTGGTGTACAATGGAAAAGAAGGAATTGAAGGTTTGGTAGACAATAATATGGTTTAGCTTTTCCCTATTTGTCAATCTTGTGATGTTAAAATTACGTCCTTTTTAGTATAAATTGTCATCTAGTAGTTCTTTTTGCGTTGTGATGTGTAATGATATTGCATTTCTGCACAGGTAGTATGCCTGCAGAGACCTAAAGGAAGTTCAACAAACCACTTGAGTTCCCCTACTGAATCTGCTAAAGGCAAATCCCCATCTGAAGTTGAAAACGCTTCTGTGGTAGATGTTCAGGAAAATGAAGTTAAAGATGATGGAAATGAGGAGAAGGGCATACATCTTGAGGGGGCAACTGAAGAAGGAATAAAAAGTGTTATCAATTTCCTTAAAGAAAAAATTCCTGGTTTGAAAGTAAAAGTCATGAATGTTAATGCCACAGGGGAGGTGATGGAGGATAGTGAATCTGTGAAGCAGTTGATGCATGAAGATGATGAGAAGTCTGTTTCTAGTGAGAATGCTGAAGATGAAGATAAGGTGGAAGAGGTTCAAAATGATGGTGTTTCACTGGCTGGCGATGGTGATTCCTCTGAAAGTGGAAAAGATTTAGATATGAAGCTTTTTATTGGTGGTGTTGTACATAATAAAGAAGATAATACTATTAAAGAAGACTATGTGCGTCTTCCAGCTGAAATTAAAGATGTGGAGAAAGATTCTTTTGTATTACATGTTCCAGGAAGAAACCAAGACGATGACAATCGAGAAAGTAGAGCTGCTAAGCTGAAAATGGCAGGAATAGCTGCTAAAGGGGTTTCCGAACTTATGCCTCCTGAGGTTGTTAAGGCATTTTGGGGCTCAGACAAAGTTTCATCAAAGGTAAGATGCACTAATTGAGAAGGTTGATTTTAGACAGAATGCGTTATGCTTCAGCGTCGACCTTTGAATTTGTATGGTTAGAATGCTTTAAGCTTACTATGATAATTAATTCCCCAAAGTTCTTGTCAAACAAAACCAGTGCGGGTTTTTCAATTTTCAGTCACAATTCTGGAAGTTTTTCTACTCTTTAGCCTTTAACGATAAGATCATGCCCACACATTTTTGTGATTATTAAGATTTGAACAGCTATTTCTTCATGTAATTGCAACTCTTTAGAGGTCATAATCAAATTGGTAGTTATTAGCAATCTAAACCAAAATATTATATGGTTGAAGGATTAAGGTATAGGAACACTGTGGATCCTGAATGTTCTTAGTTTATAGTCATGTCTTCCTGCTTTCCATGACTTTAATGTAGCATCTTATATTCTGCTATTTAAGTGTTTTCACGAGAAGTTGATTTTTGTGATAATTGCTTGAAATTTCTACTTGCTAAGAAATTGATTCCTGTTGTAATTGTTTTTCTAGGTTTCCAGAAATGTGCGGGAAATTGTTAAACTTGCTGTTAGTCAGGCTCAGAGACGAAGCAGCTTGTCGGAATATACTACGTTCAATAGAATTACTACAAGTAACAACAGTTTAGATCCATTTGAGGGTAAATCTCCCTATATTCCTCATTCCTTCTCGTTGTCTGTCTATGTGTATGCCATTTATGTGTTTGGTGGCATAATGTGCTGGTAGTGCAGGCCTCTATGTTGGTGCGTTTGGCCCTTATGGAATTGAAGTAGTGCAATTGAGGCGAAAATATGGTCATTGGAATGGTCTTGGAGACAAGTCTTCAGATGTGGAGTTCTTCGAGTATGTTGAGGCAGTAAAACTAACTGGGGATCTTAATGTCCCTGCTGGCCAGGTTTGCATCCTTCCAAACCTCTTTATACCGTGCAGTTGCACTCAAAAATTGATGGGCAGTTGGACATTCAGGTGACGTTTCGTGCCAAAATTGGGAAAGGAAGTCGAATTCCAAATGTTGGAACATACCCAGACGAATTAGGAATGGTAATTTTACTTACATATTGATCTCTAACTCTACCACCCTGTGCCTTTTCTGCTAGGATATACCTATTAAAATAAAAAAAGGGTTGCATGGGGATTCAATTCATTTATGTAAATTACAAATATGTCTAGGGCGTGTTGATTTGGTAACTGCAGAGGTTAGTAAAAATCCTGTATGTCTAGGTTGCAAGATACAAAGGTGAAGGAAGAATTGCAGAACTTGGGTTTCGCAACCCACAGTGGGTTGAAGGTGAACTTCTGCAACTAAATGGGAAGGTAAAAATCTAGATGTGGAATTTTGTAGTGGTAGGCTTTATTCTTGCTGCTAACCTCAATTAGAGTTGTCATTATTCCGTCTATAGGGTATGGGATCTTTTGTGAAAGGAGCAGGTGCGGATCTTGGTTTCCTTTATGTTGTCCCAGATCAAAGTTTCCTTCTGCTGTTCAACCGGTTGAGGCTTCCGGAGTAAACCACTTTTATCGGCATCTGATACTGACACTGACACTGACACTGAGACAGTGTCTTTTGAGAAATGAAAGGAGCTTCATCCTTCCACTCATCTGCCAACAACAGAGAACAAGGTCTGCCTACTTCTGTTATGCGGGGCATTTTTCCTTGTATGCCCTTTCAAGTTCTTTCTATATAGCATGTAAAGCATCTTTTTGCTGACTAGTTAAACAGATGGACAATAATTATAATGAAAACCTTCATCCGTAGTTTCACTTTAAAATTCGGTAAGCATTAAAATGTTGCATTCAAGCTTAGTTTTTGTTTTGAGGAAAGGAAGAGACTGATGTGTTGGACGAGACCTTTGATATAGTAAATAAAATAAGAGGTTGACGGGTGTAATAATTCCATTTCTGCTTGCTGAACGATTACACGTTGTAAACCGAAAGAAGGTTTATCTGATAGAAGTCTTAACGATTTAGAATTACAGTTAGGCCGAGGCCCCAGGGGGGCATGTTCACTATACTTGAGACGCCTTGAAAATAAATAAATAACAATGCAAGAAGCATTCAAGAATTGAAATAGTGGCAGATTCAGTTTCATCAGTAAACGAAGCAGAGGATATAGAAGTTAGATGAAGATGACAGAAGGGTGCCCGACGATAGTAGGTGGTGGCTCAAGACACATCTATCAGTGTCATGTTCCAATCTTGGAAATTTGAGTTTCTAATCTTTAGACGAGACGACTTGAGAACTTAGATCCGAAATTTGGATAAAACACCAGCAAAGTTCAAGGTAAGAATTATTTGCATGCATCTTGAAAGCAATGTTACAAAAACAGCATGGGTATGTAAGTGGCATTGATTTGCTTCAGGTAATTTTTTAAATATAAAGTAATTCTTGAATGTTTTAATTGTAAAATAGTTCTTTAATATATTATAATATATAATTTTATATCAACCATTTCTTCAAAAATTATAATAATTGAAATTTAAAATAACAACAATTTATTTATTTTTATTAACATTAGTTTTCATTTATAAATAATAACCACATTTAATGTGAAAATTAT
>JAOQMP010000006.1:36593930-36614755 GCA_027563575.1 Erythroxylum pedicellare
TAAGATAATTAACTTTAAGATAATTAATTTTTAGGTTTCGTATTTTAATAAATATGCCTAATTTCTCATTTTATTTTATCGTAATTAACAAATTACACATACACTTCAAATAAATATTAATACAATTATAAAATAATCAATGAATTACATCTTTCCAATATATTATATTTTAGGGGCATTTTCGTTATTAATACTATTTTTTGTTCTATCCACTGCAATCAAATACATTTCAGTCTTGAAGACGGGAACAAGTTCCTCTGTTTTGTCCACTGCAACCAAATATCTCATTGTCTCTAATTTTTGTTCTATTCCATTTTCAAATTTTTATCTCGTCCCGTCTCTACATGTTGAAGACGTTAACCAAAGAGACAGCAAGCCTGGGTGGAATAGAATTTCTTTTGTTATAATAAACATAGAAATAAAACGGAGGTTGGGGTTGGGCAAGGTAGACCCATTACCGAGTTGTTGTCTCAAGTATTGCCGGTTCTTCTCTAGGAATTGCCAACCACAACTTGGGTGGTACTTGCAGTCTGCAGAGGAGCTAGTCCTAGTCGGTAGGTTTCTTGTATATATAAATGTGTTTAGGGGTGCGTGGAGTTATTTGCATCGAAATTAGTAAGGATGAAGCCGTATACGGAAGAGGACCATGAGCATACGGGCATCGTCCATTCATTTCTCTATAAAAAACGTGGGCCCCACCCCCAACACAGTACTAAATTTACACGTACATCACCATCTTTCGAATCTAATTTCTCTCCCTGTCTTACCCTTTCTGTTACAACATTATGGCTTCGTTAAAATGACCAACTTAGCCTTTTTCCTTGTACCAATTCCATTCACCTTAATGCCTATTGCAGTCCAATAATATAGTTTAATGTTTATTTATTAGAAAACTATAAATTTCATAAAATTGTTTTCTTATGCCACAACATTAAGATATTAGTTCATTGGACATTACATAATCATATTAGTATATCTTGTATGAGTGACCCATTGGAAAATAAATGGATTGAGGGTGAAAAATAACAGGAGCACGTGTTGCCCTAACCAAACAATGGCAGAGGAGAAGTTTGGAATGAAAGAAAGGGCAAAAAGAAGAAAGAGAAGGCCACAAGTCATGATCGCAAGACCCTCCCTGTCTCCTCCAATGTGGATCTTCGCACGTTATGAATGTAGTGTAATGATATTTCTTACTTCGTAACTGTTAGAGATACAGAGCGTCTGTGTGTGTGTGTATGTGAGTTGGAGAGGCCAAACGACAGAGGCTTGTTGAACGATTTTTTCTTCAGGTCCTTGAGAGTTGAGACAACTGAAACAAAGCCACCAATTTCCATCTGCGCCTTCACACCATAAACAACAACAACGTCATCCCAACTCAACCTGCTCTTTCTCTCTCTTTTTCTCTGGAAACCCAACAAGCAAGTTCTGAACTTTGTCAAGCTCCAGCATTTGGGTTGAAATTGTTGCTGCAACTGCGTGCAATGGCGTAGCTTCTAAAGCTAATGTCCTTTCGACCAGCGATGTTTTTGCGCTGAAGAGTTTCTTTTTTGGCTCGTTTTCGTTACTTTTTACGGTTTGAGCTTTAAGGTTCCGGGTTTGAAAAGGGTCTCTCTGTATCTATAAGACGAGGTTCCTTTTTGGTGAAGAAGGTTTAAAGTTTTGATTTTGGTGTTTGTAGCGTGATCTGGAAGTTGGATATGAGCGTAGTTTGATTTTCTCAAGTCGATTCAAGTAGAGCCAGTTGGTTGGCGACAAAATCGTGCTCGTCAGTGTTTCAGTGCATGGATAGCTGGTGTATTCGAAATATGGAATGATGAACAGCTCGTAAGAATTTTCCCTTTTGGGTTACGGTTGAACCTACTGACTACTATACGTTTCGGCTCCTCTTGGTTATATGTTAAGTGTTTAAGTGAAAAGGACTATATTTGATGATTCTGTTATGGTTTGCTTGGAAGCCATGAAGAAATTTCGCTGCTTTAAGCAAATATCCAACAATGTCAAAACGGAGACGAGACTTTCTCTTGGAGAATATAATAGAGCAGTTTCTTGGTCAAAATATTTGGTGTCTACGGGGGCTGAGATTAAGGGGGACGGAGAGGAAGACTGGAGCGCTGATATGTCCCAACTGTTCATTGGTAACAAATTTGCGTCAGGGAGGCATAGTAGGATTTATAGAGGAATATATAAGCAGCGAGTTGTTGCTATTAAGCTTATGAGCCAGCCTGAGGAAGATGAGAACTTGGCTACTATGCTGGAGAAGCATTTCACTTCTGAGGTAGCATTGCTGTTTCGGTTAAGGCATCCTAATATCATCACTGTAAGTTCTGTTACTTTCTCGGCATGTTTTCATATACCGTTTTTTTTTTTAACTGACTTAGGGAAATTATTTACTGTACTTTTCACTTCTTATATTTGCTAGGACTTTTTAAGGAGTCTGGTTGAATCCTTTATTTGTAGTTCAGTTAGAATCGCATTGGTGATACTTAGCTCCGTGTTAGAGGCATAGATAAACCTTACACACCGGAAGCTCGTTCGAGAGCAATGATGACCTTATGCAAGTACCAGTCTATCGATGATAAGAATGGAAGATGTGGTTACTCTAGTCGTGTTGTTTCACAATAAAAGTTAATGCTTTTGAGGAACATATTTTGTAGCACCACTTTGATAGACAAATTTATTTGTTGCGATTGCGGTTGATAGGCATTTAATGGATGCCTACAATGACATGATCAACGTGCATTATTTATTGTCCCCCTATTATCGTTCTTCTGTATGGAGGGTTAAATTAAAAGCTCTTTCAGTGACAGTAAACATACTTTGTAGCTTTAGAATGTGGAAAAGAAGATGAAGAATCGGTAATTTTGTTCCATTAGAAACTACGGGACCTGACATTTAATTTGTGTGTCACCAAGAATGCCGGCTTTGATGATGGATGTGGAAAATGAAGAGACAAGGATGCGAGAGGGTGAGCACGATTGGGTGGATATATGTGCTGGTTAAAATCCTTTGCATTCTTTCTTGATCAGACTATCTTCATTAGAGAACCGGCTGCAATTGTGGAAAGTTATTACAGAAAATAATAGTCGCAAGTACTAGCTAAGCGTGTTGTCTTTCCAGATTGACTCTGTGGGAAACTCCAAATAATGTGATTATTAGAAGCTTGAAGACCTAGAGGAGAGCGTGAAGAATAGTAAAACTAGAAGGAGCTATTAAATGTATCTTCACATTTTTAATATCTACATATAGATTCCATTTATATTCCTGGCGTTATTGGCATTGCATCGCACATAACCTATGAAATCCAGAGTCAAATGGCATGTGGTGAACTTTGTTTATCAGACGTCAATCTTTATTTTTCTTTTCGCTTTCTTCATTCAGTTTGTTGCAGCTTGTAAAAAGCCTCCTGTGTTTTGTATTATCACGGAGTATTTGGCTGGGGGCTCATTAAGAAAATATCTTCATCAACAAGAGCCACATTCAGTTCCACTTCACCTTGTTCTCAAACTAGCCCTTGACATTGCTCGGGGGATCCAATACCTTCATGCAGAAGGGATACTTCATAGGGATCTCAAGTCAGAAAACTTACTGCTAGGAGAAGACATGTGTGTCAAAGTTGCTGACTTTGGTATCTCATGCTTTGAATCTCAGTGTGGTAGTGCCAAGGGATTCACTGGGACATATCGTTGGATGGCCCCCGAAATGATAAAGGAGAAACAGCATACAAAGAAAGTTGATGTTTATAGTTTCGGCATTGTCCTTTGGGAGCTTTTAACAGCTTTGATTCCATTTGATGACATGACTCCAGAACAGGCTGCGTTTGCTGTCTGCCAGAAGGTGAATTTTTTTAGTTCAGTTTCTGTGTTTAATGTCTTCAGTTTTACATGCAAAATTTATGATCACTCTATAGTCTTCTGTTAGTTCTTAAAGTTCTTCAAGGTGTTTTTCTCCATCATGAAATGAGTCCACTGGTGAAGGTCACTAATCTGGGATAGGGCCGGAAGTGGTTATAATACATCAGAATCATGTTAATGTGGGGTTTATTTTCCAGCATGAAAAGTGATGCTCTAGGTACCATTACCATAGCAAGAAGATAGAAATTCAGTACTGTCTGTGCTAAAAACTTGTTGAGGACTTCCCTAATTCTTGATTTGTAGATTCTAATCTTAGTTGGATTTGAAACTTGTCAAGAAAGTTGTGAACTTAGGAACAAGGGTAATCTTGAGGGACAATACTGTGCTTTTGGGGAACAACTCGTCTAACTATATATCATCGACAACGTTTTTTGCTAGTTGGGAACACACCACAGTTGCGTCCTTTAGGAAGAGCAAACCTATTTTATATACAAAATACTGTAAACCACTGTAAAGATAACACTAACTTGATGCTTAACAATGATTGAAAAGATCTTTTTTGTTCTGCGAGTAGTTATATGCTTTTGAAGAACCATGTATAACGTTCACAATAGAATGTGACATGTTTTCTAGTCTTCTATGGATTTATGCTACAGAAGTTGCGATAGTTGCTTAAGAATTGCAATAGCATTCTCCTTTACAGTCTAAATTGATCTGTTGCATTGAATTGATGATTTTGCTTTACCCAACACATTGCGAAATTTGGTTGTGCAGAATGCTAGGCCTCCATTACCCCATAGATGCCCCAAGGCATTTAGCAATCTCATAAAGAAATGCTGGTCAAGAAATCCCAAGAAGCGACCTCATTTTGATGAGATAGTTGCTACATTGGAGAGCTATTTAGAGTCACTCAACCAGAATCCAGAATTCTTCTCATCTGTTCCACCGCCACCGACCCATAGCTGTTTTGCAAGATGCATTGATGGCAGTAGATTTGCTAATCAAAAGCCTAGCATGTCGTCTTGATGTATTCCTCGCATGTGTCCCTTTGTATTCATGCTTCTCATATTATTGGTAATTAGATGCTTATGTGCCACAATCTCCTTGTGTAATGCCACTTCTTTTAACCTCAATTTTTTTATATGGGAATGAGACTATGGGAAGTATGTAAGAGTTCCTGATTTATTTTTCTAATATTTTAAATAGGTTGAAGTTGCAAGTAAATGTGTTTAGGCAAAGGAATCATCTTCCTTAATTTCGAATGCCTATCCTAATACATATCTAGTGTTTGCTTCAAAATTAATAATTTGTGATTATTATTATTTATGCTTTTCACATATTTTTTATCCTTAAGTTCTTGTTGTTGTGAATCTTTAAATACTTTTTTATTCTTATCATTTTTTTATTTTCAACATAAAATTATTTAAATATATGTTATAAGAATATAGATGATATTTAGAAAAATAAAATAAGGAGATAAGGAATATATTACCCGTATCGAAATTAAAAATTAATTACCATTGTTACAAAACGAATAATTTTAATTTTATAGATAAAAATGAATTTCCATACAAATGTAGCCTTTTAATATGCTTTTTAATTTTTATATAATGTGTGGATAAAACAAACAAACACAGTTTGGTTTGTTATCATGGATTTACTGCGGCAACATCATAACAAGACAGTTTGGCCGAGTGGTCTAAGGCGCCAGATTTAGGCTCTGGTCCGAAAGGGCGTGGGTTCAAATCCCACAGCTGTCATCTTTTTAAAAATATTTTGAACTTTTAAATTAGCAGTCAACTCAAATGTATCTTAACCAACTTACTGGTTTATGAATACTAAGAATGAACCTCTTATTGTTCATTTATCCTTCTTTTATATTGGTTAGGAAGGCCTAATGGTCCCAATAATTTAATTTAATACCTAGGACCCACTTGCAGTCCACGACGATACGACGTACCAAACACATAACATGTAATATCTCTTTCTAAAACTAAAACCACACAAAGTGCTTCTCTACTCTCATTGGATGCCTCGTCAATCCAGGCTTGATCATCGTCATCTCTAAGTTGCTCACCGTATTTTTATATTGGAAAGTTTAGTGCCTTTACTTCATACCACGTCTTGCTTGTAGCACATCAAAGCTGGCCGTATCACCCATCAACTACTAAGCCTCTTCTCCAACTATTCTCTATCAATCTACTATTGTTGCACAAATCATTAAATAAGGTTTGTCTTTTATTTGCTCGGTAAGTTACCCTGGAAAATTTCCAAGGTATTTGGTCAACCAATCAATACTTCCATAAAGGATATCATTCTCAAGTGAAGCTATTTACAGCTTCATGTGCTATTGGTACATTCAATAAATGCACCATCATAAAAGATGATGTTTTGCAAGCTGGTATATATCATATTCAGAAAGCTACGAGTTACTTATTAGACGATTACTGAGATAAGTAATGTCTGTAGAAACTTCTCCTACCAACGTCTTTGGAATCATTTTATACACAGGCAGTCACTACTCAAGATGATAAAGGAAGTTTTTAAGCATGCATTTACCTCTTCACTTGATCATTTATGGAATACGATGAATTAACAAATGTAGCATCAAAACTATGGAACCTTAATAAACTTGAAAGGCAAATATATCATATTATACTCTAAACTTACTGTCTACATCACTCAGTTTCATCCACCGACAGACTTGGATAGATGCCAAGATCCTACTTTGCTGCCAGCTTTAACTTTCTTCCTTTGCTGCTTATTCCATATGTTTAAAGCAGAAGATTGTCTGCTCAAACATCGCATGAATTGGGAAAAAGATAAGGAAAAGCACCATTTTGTTTATTTATAACAGTTGAAATGACAATCTGGTTGCTGACTTTAGGATTTAAAACACACACGAGGACATGATAATGTGGCTTACACACCTTTACCAGCTTAGATCTCAAGCATGAAAAGAGGGTAAGTTTGTATCGTGAATGTGACTTTGTGTCTGCAAATGATCTATACGTTCCACCCAAAATCTCATACCACAGGCTCAGGCCTAAGGGTCAAAAATAAACCACAGGGCACATCTGTCGATCAAATGAGCGAACGAGGTCAAAGCTGTCTTTTAGGTTCGAAGAAAAGGACCCATTTCGCCACGTGGCGAGACCCAATGTTAATGGAAGAAACAGACTGATAACAGATCGGTAGTTGCAGGCCTCCCGCGCTGCTAGTGAAAGTACTGTCTTTCATCTCTGACATTCCAACTCTGCTGAAAAGTTATTTTCCTTGCTATTTTTTCACCTTATTAAATTCCCATTTTGATGGATACTAACTCTTTCTATTTCCATCGTTGCCCTTCATTCTTTCCAAGAAACCCACTTGGTTTTTCTTTTCTCTATCTTCTAGCTTATAATATACACACAAACCAAGGGTGAAGTCTTTCCCGTGCCTATATTTGGACAAAGAAATATCTCAACTTTTTATCTTTCGTCTAAAACCCAGATAGCATATCGCTGGAGAAGCTTCTTCCATGAAAGGATTGTAAGGTGCTGAATTCTTTTTTCGTTCTGTACTTTTATTTTTGCGCTCTCTTCTTTTTTATGTTGCCCCAAGTTTTCTGTTATCGGATCAGTTCGACGCTCAGTTCGAAGATCGTAAAATTTGTCCCTTTTTATATTCGACTTCTTCTGTTGGCTGCTATTTTGATTCTGGGTTTGTTTCCTTATTGCCTACATTGGTTTATGGTATTGTTAAGGTCGGTACTTGATGTGCTGTTTTATGGATTATTTTTTGAAGCATACGATTAAGAAAGGGTGGACCTTTTACGTGACATTTGTTTCCCAATGTTTTTCGAAACATGGAAAGTTAGTTTCATTGGATAATAAGCTTTAAGGTTAAAGGATTGAACTTGTGATTTTAAGTAGCTGTTTATTCTGCTTTGATTGACTTTTGTCAGGCATGTCTGTCCTTTTTATGCATTTGTGAATGATTTACGTACTTTAATAAACTTGTCTTGGTTGGATCTGCTGTGGCAATTGGCTGACAGAAAATTTCTTTTACTGCAGAATTTTTTTTTTGAAATTTTCAGTTTTGGATTATTGGGTGCATAAAGATGCCTGGAATTGTCGTTGATGGAATGAATGAGCAAGTTGCAATAGAAGAAACGAATGGAAATTCTGTGCCGGTTAAGGAAAGTTCGGTTTCAAATAGGTCTCCTAAGAGTACATTGAGTCCGCAAAGTCCTTGCAGTGGTAGCCATAATGTTCCCGTTGATGGGGTAGCTGTTAATGAGCTTGTTGACGATGGAGTAATATGTCCCTCTATAGAGCAGCTTTATGAGAACGTCTGTGATATGCAGAGTTCTGATCAATCACCCTCAAGACGTAGCTTTCGATCTGATGGTGAAGAGTCTAGAATTGACTCAGAACTGCGCCATCTTGTGGGAGGAGAGATGAGAGAGGTTGAGATAATGGAAGAAGAAGAAGAGGAAGAGGTGAACAAGCCAGAGGATGATACTCAGAGCTATGCCTCTTCCAAGAAGGAAAGTTCATCCAGGGGAAAGATGTCAGGGAAATTGGACAAGGTCCCATCTGCAAGCACCAAATCTGTTTCTTCGAACTCCTCAAAGAAAGCTAGTCATTTGCAAATGGACTCTGAAGCATCATCCAAATTGATTCCAAAGGGCAAAAGTCCACCAAAGAAACCTCCTACTGATAAACAGAATGGTAAGAAGGTGAAAAAGGCAAATGGTGGAGTGACATCAATTAAGAAGCAGAGAAATTCTCCATTGAAGTTAATGAATGGAACAGAAGATTCATCTGAATCTGAGTTAAACAATCCTGATCTTGGGCGATATTTGTTAAAACAAGCAAGAGATTTGATTTCTTCGGGAGATAATCTGCAAAAAGCACTTGAACTAGCCATTCGAGCATCCAAATCATTTGAAATATGTGCTAATGGAAAACCAAATTTAGAGTTGGCTATGTCATTACATGTTACTGCAGCAATTTACTGCAGCATAGGCCAATATGCAGAGGCAATTCCAATCCTACAGCAGTCAATTGAGATTCCAGTGATTGAGGAAGGTCAAGAGCACTCCCTTGCCAAATTTGCTGGTTACATGCAACTTGGTGATACTCATGCTATGCTCGGCCAGTTGGAGAGTTCAGTAAATTGTTACACTACAGGACTGGAAATCCAGAAACAAGCTCTTGGCAACATGGACCATAGGGTAGGAGAGACTTGTAGGTACTTGGCTGAAGCCCATGTTCAAGCTTTGCAGTTAGATGAAGCTAAGAGGCTTTGCCAGATGGCTCTAGACATTCATAAAGAGAACGGATCACCTGCTTCTCTTGAAGAGGCAGCAGATCGGAGGCTCATGGGTCTTATATGTGAAACAAAAGGAGATCATGAAGGTGCTCTGGAGCATCTTGTTTTGGCAAGCATGGCTATGGTGGCAAATGGCCAGGAGGCTGAGGTAGGCTCTGTTGATTGTAGCATTGGAGACTCATACTTATCCTTGTCTAGGTATGATGAGGCTGTTTTTGCTTATCAAAAAGCTCTTACTGCCTTTAAAACCACTAAAGGAGAGAATCATCCAGCTATTGCTTCTGTATACATTCGTCTGGCAGATTTGTATAATAGAACTGGAAAATTAAGAGAATCTAAGTCGTATTGTGAAAATGCTCTTCGGATTTATGAAAAGCCAATTTCTGGTATTCCTCCAGAGGAAATAGCGAGTGGTTTCACTGATGTTTCTGCTATCTATGAATCAATGAATGAGCTTGAGCAGGCAATCAAGTTGCTACAGAAGGCACTAAACATATACAGTGATGCACCTGGTCAGCAAAGTACAATTGCTGGAATTGAAGCCCAAATGGGGGTTATACACTACATGCTAGGGAACTATTCTGAATCTTACAACTCTTTTGATCGTGCAATTTCAAAGCTCCGTGCAAATGGAGAGAAGAAATCTTCTTTCTTTGGCATTGCACTTAACCAAATGGGCCTCACTTGTGTCCAGCGTTATGCTATAAATGAGGCTGCACAATTATTTGAAGAAGCAAAAAGCATTTTAGAGCAACAGTGTGGACCTTATCACCCTGATACTCTTGGGGTTTATAGCAATCTTGCGGCTACATATGATGCAATGGGAAGGTGTGAACTCTCTTCATTCTTGTAACTTTTTCATGAAATTCTCCTTAAATTGAACTCTCTCCATTCTTGTAACTTTTTCATGACATTCTCCTTATAACAGCTTGACGTCATTTTTCATAAAACATCATATTACAAATTGTTTGTGTTAACGTTTCAGTAACCTATGTTAAGTACTCAAATGTATGAATTTGAATCCTTCTCTTTCCCTGATGCTAACTTTTGTAGCCAAGTAACAGTGCTTGTCTTCTGTTGCAAGCATGTCCTTTTCCTCCTCTCAATGTTTAAATGCATTGCAGGCTTCATGTTGAGGTACTAATGTTGTGCTACTTTGGCACAGATTAGATGATTCAATTGAAATCTTGGAGTTTGTTGTTGGGGTTAGGGAGGAAAAGCTTGGGACTGCAAATCCAGATGTGGATGATGAAAAGAGAAGGTTGGTTGACTTACTGAAAGAAGCGGGCAGAGTGAGGAGCAGAAAAGGCAGGTCGCTGGAGAACCTTCTTGATGCACAATCTGATAGCATAAACAACGAAGGGATCACAGTATCGTAATATTTACACGTCAAAATGACTAAGATGTATTATAGAACATAATTCAAGGTAGGTGATTGTTTGCTTTAGTTGGATATTTATTTTGGTTTGGCAGTAATTCTATAGTATTACATTTATAAGTTATGTATTTATCAAAGTGCTATTTTATTTTTGTATGAAGCAGCGAAAGTCGTTATTCTATGGTGATCCTGCTAAGAAAATAAAGGTTCAGCCAGTCCTTATTGACATGGATGCTCCCAGTTTGATTCTGCAAGCCTCATTGTCAAGTTATAAGTTTTTTTACTTTGGCATGACCATACCGCATTCTATTGACTGAGTGATTCTCAGAAAGCCATTGATCATAAGCAAGGAATTAAGTGTGATTGCCTGCGTATAATCTGTAAAGAATGCTATTACCAGCAGATCTTATGTTTTTCAATGCTATGAATCTTTATCCTAGTTTAGTTCTTTGATGAACTAGTATTAGTTACCTCGAGTTTATAATCTGCAGTGGTCCCAACTACAGTCCTTTCACTCCGGCTAATTTTGAGGCCGAATTTTATGATGAATAGCTATCAACAGTTGCTCAGAATTAAATGTCTCAAGGTGCTCCACGGAATTGATAGCGGAGAGTCTAAACAGCCTCACATCAACTTCAAAGTATAATGTTAAGCTGGCCTGGTAGCCACAGGGTTGAGCATATAACTAACAGTTTTCCCATTTACGGAGTTGCATTTGCATCGTTTCGTCAAACTTTTGGTTTGTTGAACTCCCTAGCCATAGTGACATTAGCCTGAAATCATTTACTGCACCCAAAACTTAAAAAGGTCAGGACAAAACTTTATTTAGAACCTTAACCTTTTTCATTTTCTTTCTTTGAAAAATAACCTTAACCTTGCAATCTTCCATATGAGGTTGAATTTTATGCCAACATTAGGCTAATGACTTCAAAAATGAAAATCGAGAAGGAAAGGGGATAGTGGTCTATGAGGCATTTAAGTAATAAATATTTCTTTGAACAAAAACCCTATA
Organism: Erythroxylum pedicellare; assembly: GCA_027563575.1. Taxonomy (NCBI): domain Eukaryota; kingdom Viridiplantae; phylum Streptophyta; class Magnoliopsida; order Malpighiales; family Erythroxylaceae; genus Erythroxylum; species Erythroxylum pedicellare. The sequence continues at coordinate 36,605,491 of JAOQMP010000006.1, forward strand.
GAAGATGAATGTTAGCTAATATAAGTTGGGATGGATCCTTATGCAAGGAAATATTGGTACCAGCAATGACAATTACAATGTCCAGTTTTTAAGTAATCACACAATGAAGAGTTGCCGAAGAAGATCAAACTTGTTTTACTTCCCCTCCATAGTAGCAAAGAAGACTGCACTAACCTTGTTAAATCATTTTTTGTTCAGCTCCACCTCAACTAGTTTTCTGGTAGAAACTCAATAGAATAGTAATTTAACAATGAAAACAAGAAAAAATAGGAAGAGAAAATAGGGTTTGGCGATGTTGTCACTAATGAAAAGCATAAAAAAAGTTGACAATGGCAAATGACGATATATTACATCGTATTAGATCTGGGTGGATCAAATGGAGGAGTATATCAAGTATTTTATGTGATAAAAAGGTCTTCGTAAAACTCAAAGGGAAGTTCTATAAAATGGCGATTCGGCACATCTTGCTATATGGGGCATAATGTTGGCCGACTAAACGTGGACACACGAGACAGTTGGTAGTCGCAGAAATGCGTATGCTTAGGTGGATGTGTGGCATTACCATAAGGGATATGGTACAGAATCGGGTAGTGAAAGAGAGACTACAGGTAGCAAGTATTGCAGACAAGTTGAGAGAGACAGGACTTAGGTGGTTTGGACATGTACTCAGGATGTTCTCTGATACTCCGGTAGGATGTAGTGAGATAATAGACTTGAGTGGCTATAAGTGGACGAGGGGAAGGCCTTACAAGACCTAGAGGGAAGTCATCAAGAAAGAGATGTCAGAGTTGTCCCTCACTGAGGTAGTTGCTAGAAGTAAGAAAGTCTGGCGTAATAGGATAAGGGTAAACGACACACGTATCACATAGGAAGTTCAACCCACTGTTCCCATGATGGACGTCGAAAATGTAGGATTGTCTTATCTTCAGGGTTGCTCAGTGAAGACCCTAGTGCGACTAGCGATGAAACGGGCCGGTCTTTACAAGGTGTAAGGTACTGACAGCTCGGGTTATGCATCAGGTATGTCTTCGTCTTTTATTAGAATTCTATTTAATTAACTATTCGGCATGCTGGTTTTTTTTACTCATTCCCTTTTTTTCTTTCGTGTCCTGCATCACTAATTTGCATATCACATCTGCATGTGGGTCTACCGAAAACAACCTCTCTACTATGTAGGGGTAAGACTGCGTACTATCAGACCTCCCAGACCCCGACTCACTGTGGAATTTCAGACTGGGTGTAATGATGACAATGACGATGACGATGATGACGACGACGACAACGACTCATTCTAGGCATGCACACTTTCTCTTTGCCTTTGATATACTCGAATACTTTGGCATAATCCTAACCACTTAGACACCTCATCATTCTAGAAACATACTAGCAGAAAAAACATCAAAAATAGTAAATAACATAATAGGAATTATGTCAAAGTTAGAATGGGTCTTCCTTTTAATTTTTTACAGTATTATTAATATATTGGCTATTCTGGGTCTTTTTCTTCCTTAAGTGAACCGAAGATGAGATTATAATTATAAGATTTATAATACATTTATGTATTATCCGTACATTATTACTAGTTATTATTCTATTGAGACTTGTTACATAATATAACAATTGTAAGTAACTGTTACAAATGATAACAAATCCATAGGCATTATACAGTTAATGTAAATAACATAGTTATAGGGATTTTAGCATAATCATAGGAATCACTTTCCTATTCTAGCCTACGTATTCTTGTATAAATACCTGTATAATTCTATAGAAAATATGAAGAACATTCTTCTTACCTTCTCTGCTTTCTCATCATATCACAGCTTAGTCGAGTTTTTGTGTCTCTTTTTTGAAACTATTTTCTTCGTTTTATTTTTTGCCAATGAGGCAGTGCATGATTATGGGTCTGTGGGTAACACATTTGGGAGAGTTTTTTTTCTCACCTCTTCCTTCATAAGACTTCACGTTTGCCGATCGATCATCTCTTCAAATTCTATCGCCACATTTCCAGCACGTGACTCACACACTTTGCCATCTTCTTAGATGTCCTTTTTATGCCCAGGTGCGTGAGTCGTCGTCTACCGAACTGGTTTCTTCCTCCAACATTGCCTCCTTTATTCCTGTCCAAATATCTCGTCAGTTGCTTTGGGTACTATTGATTTGTGTTTGTGTAAGGTGATAGCCCTTCCTGCTCTCTCTTTTGGTGTGTGTGCCTCTGATTGATTCCAGTTTTTTGTTGTGAGGTTGGCTTCTTCTTTTCCTTCTTTATTTAATTGATATTGTCATTTGGGACTTATTTAAATGGATGAGGGTAGTGATATGAGTGATGATAAGAAGACTATTATTGAAATTACGTTGGGTTCATCCAAAATTACTGATAGAAAATTGATTGGAAGAAAAAATTATGCACAATAGAAAATGACTATTCGTAGATTTGTGACTAGTGTAGATTTAGAAGATCATTTAATAGTAACCTGTCTTTTAAGAGTGATGTTGTTGCTTGAAAGAATTGATTAATGGAGGATTATAAATTGTTTAATCAAATCCAAAATACTCTAGACCCAACTGTTGATGATGTTGTGAATCATTTTGATAGTGTAAAAGAACTATAGGAATATTTGGAATTTCTATATGCTTGTAAACAAGATCTATCCTGTATTCTTGAATCATTGTTAAAGATTTATCGAGCGGAACAAAAGGGTCGCTCCTTATTTCAGTATTATACTGAAGTGAAACAAGCATTTAAAGAAAATCATTGTTGCTAACATAAAGCAAGTGCAAGAACAATTGGAGCAAATTGTGGTACAATGTCTGTTAATGGGGTATGAAGTGGTATGCACACAATTGTTAACTAATGACACACTTCCTTTACGAAAGTATATGCTCGTTTGCTTCGAATTTGTAAAGATGGTGACATGACTTCTAATATGGTGCCTAATGAGACAGTGGTGTTGATTAATAACATTTCAAATGCTAATCATAGTGGCAAAGCTGGAAATAGTAGTGGTTCTGTTGCTGGGAATAGTAGCAACTCTCGTACTTGTAATTATTGTGTAGTCGAGGAGGAAATCAAGAAGAATTGTTGGAAATTTCAAGGTAAGCCTCCCAAGTACTCAAGTCAGAATAATAACAAAAAATTTGTAAATATGGCTACTCAGGATGGCGTCCTACCACTTCCTCAATCATCCTTACCTTTTATCACAATTTCGGCAGATGAGTATGCTCATTTAACCAATGTCCATTAACAAAGTTTGGCCACTTATGATTCACAGCAGCCATCCTCTACTACATCAGCTTTGGCTAATACCGGTAACCCTGCTGCGTTTCTCTCCACCTCATCTCGTAGATGGGTTATTGACTCAGGTGTTACTGATCATAAGATTGGCAACACAAGTATCCTCTCTTCTTTTCGATCTACTGCTAATTTACCTTGTGTTACATTTGTGAATGGATCTATTGCTTATGTATGAGGACATTGAACAACCAACCCAACAAAATCTCTCCCATTATCATTTGTTTTATGTTTATCACAAATTTCTTTTAATTTATTATCTGTCAGCCAACTTACCAAAAGTCTTAACTATTGTGTTGTTTTCTATCCCAATTGTTGTCTCTTTCATGATCTTGGGATGAAGCAAATTATCGGTAAAGAGTATCTGGTGAATGGCCTATATGCTCTTGATTTGACTTCTGAACTCGCACCTCGATTGATTGCTTGCACAAGCTTATCTTCCCTTTTGCAATTTAATTTTTGTTTTGGTCATATGTCTCTACTAGTTTTACAAAAGTTATGTCCTAGTCTTTAATGAGAATCTACCTTAGAGTATGAAGCTTGTCAACTTGCTAAACATCATAGAGTATCTTATTCTCCTAGAATAAATAAATGAGTTGAGTCTTTTTTTTCTCTGTATTTTGTGCCTTTCATGTTGAAATTAAGACTCAATTCGACAAATCTATCTACATTTTGAGAAGTGATAATGCTAAAGAATATGTTTTACTTTTATGTCTTATCTCTCTCAGCATGGTATTATTCATCAGTCATCATGTATTGTTACTGCTCAGTAAAATGGTATAGTAGAGCGAAAGAACTGTCATTTATTAGAAGTTGCCCGGGCACTAATGTTCAATATGTAGGTCCCTAAGTTTTCTAAGCCGATGCTATTTCCACTGCTTATTTCCTAATCAACTGAATGCCTTCCTCTATTCTTAATGGTCAAATTCCATATTCCCTTATCTTTCCCTCATTTGCATTATTCCCTCTTGGTCCTTGAATTTTTGGGGTACTTGCTTTGTTCAAGACATGCGACCCCAAGTCTCGAAATTGGATCTAAATCTATTAGATGTGTCTTTTTGGGATATTTTCGTGAATAAAAAGGATATCGTTGTTACTCTTCTTCTTTGGGTAGTTACTTGGTATCTGCTAATGTGACCTTTTTCGAGAATACACCTTTCTTTGATTCTCCCGTGTCCTCTTCTTGACACTCTACTAATTCAGGGGACAATTTTCTCATTTACATTATCAGTGAATAGGTAGTTTCTCCTCCCTCTCGACTTGTTATTCGTCAAGTTTATTCTCAACGTAGGCATCATTCTATTGACCATCTCCTATTAGTCAGGACATGGACCCAACCCATTTTGCTTCGTCTCCAGATTCCTCACCATCACCTGATGCTAGCCTTTACCTTCCTAATATGCTTAAAGGTAATTGCACATATACTTACCCTGTTTCTTCCTATGCATCTTACCATACTCTATCTCCCTCCTCCAAGTCTTTTGTAGCTTCCTTAGACTCTGTTGTTGTTCCAACACCTTAGCTGAATAACTTTTTCTGCTATAACTTGAGTAATTTGATCCAAAAATGACATAGAAATATTTTTTCTTGATTTGAGATGATAGATCTTGGAAACCAATGTAATTGAACAATATGTACAAAAACATCAGCGATAATAGTGGCTATAAAAGGATGCTTAAAAGCAATAAAATGCCCGTACTTACTAAATCGATCCACAATCACAATAATAACATTTAATAGACTTAGGCAACCTTTCGATGAAGTCTATCGTAACATCCTCCTATACTTGTTACGAAATTGATAAAGGTTGTAAGAATCCCCATGGTGATAAAAATAGTTGCTTATTCTGTAAACAAACAAGATTTAACAAATTTGTTAATATTATTTTTCATACCTTCCCAATATAATTCTACCATTACCCTTTTATAAGCCTTCAAAAATCTAGAGTGTTAAACAATCAAACTCTTATGAAACTCAGCTAAGATTGTTGTAATGAGGGGAAGATTTTGAAATCACCAAACTATATTTATATCATAAATGCCCCTGCACTAACGACCATCTAGGTTTGCTATATACGTCGACACTTGAGGCCTCTTTAATGGCCCTTGGTTCTTCATCTTAGTTTGTTTATGCCATTAATTCAGTCACATCTAAACATTGAGCAACTATACTATTCAGTAAGGATGACATTCGAGATAGTGCATATGCTGCCTTGCTTCCTCCTCGAGCTTATATTCGATTTCAAGGTTAAAGCTCGGTAATTTGGTTAACCACTTTTGATACTCTTCTGAAACTAATCGTTGTTCAAAAATATGTTTCAAAATTTAGCTAGTAGGTACCAAAAATTTGTCGCCCATAAGGCAATGACTTCATTTTTGTATAGCAAACATTATTGTGATAAGCTCTCTCTTATAAACTGACTTCAATCTAGCTTGCTCCTTTAGTACTTGACTGTAAAATGCTATAGGTAGGTTTCTTTGCATTAAAATGGGCCCTACTCCCATGCCCAAAACATTCGTCTCGATCATAAAGAACTCCTCAAAATCAAGTAAGGCTAGGCCTGATAGTTTTGAGATGGTTTGTTTAAGATGTTAAATAGCCTCTACAGCTTCATTGTTCCAAAGAAAAACATCTTTCTTCAATAAATTAGTTAATTGAGCCACAATTTCACCATAACCCTAAATGAATCTCCAATAATACCTTTTTAGCCTAAGGAGGCCTCCTAATTTCTTAAAGTTCTTAGGTATGGGCCATTGTTCCATCATCCTTACCTTTTTAGGGTTAATTGAAACTCCCTCCTTCAATATCACATGTCCTAAGTCCTTGATCCAAACTTAACAAAAATAATACTTTTTAAGGTTAGAAAATAATTCATGAGCCTTTAGAAGGTAAATTATCTCCTTCAAATGTTGTAGATGATGATCTAAAGAGGTGCTATAAACCAATATATTGTTAACGAATACCAACACTGCTCTCCTCAACATCGATTTAAACACCAAATTCATTATCGATTGAAAATTGGTTGGAGCATTTGTAAGGTCGAAAGCCATGACTAAAGATTCATAATGGCCCTCATGGGTATGAAAAGTTATTTTTCCTACATCTTTAGTCTTCACCGTTATTTGATGATATCAGGACTTCAAATCCAATTTTGAGAACAAACAAACTCCCTTCAATTCATCAAATAACTCATCGACTGTTAGGATAAAAAATTGGTCAAGTACTATTTTTTTGTTTAACACCTAGTAATCAATGTAAAACCTCCAAATCATGTCCTTCCTAACTAATAACACCAGACATAAAAATAGGCTCACACTCGGCTGAATAACTTCTATAACTAACATTTCTCTAACCGATCTCTCGATCTCGTCTTTTTGGGCATATGAATAATAGTAAGGTCGTACATTAATCGGTGTAGTACTAGACTTCAAATTAATCTCATGGATTTTATCCTCTTTGTCGACAATTCATTGGGCCAATTGAGGACTTCTTAGAATTCCTCAATCACTTTTTATATGTTTGTTGGAATATAAATTGCAGTTTCCTCATCTCATAGTCATATATACCCAAGTTCCACTAACATCCCTTGTCCCTGTTGTTGAATTATCTTCACTATATTTTAAAGGGAATCCATTAACTTGTTCAGGATTAGATTCCCTTGCAGTGTCACGATTTTTCCATACACTAGAATTTTCAAGGATAGTATGTGCTGATTAAAAATTAGTGTGACATACCAAAAATAACCATTTGGGTCCCAAGATAACATCAGAGCTGTAGTGCCCCTTTACTGTAGGGTACACCGGGACGTTCGGAGGTCATTCCAGTACGTAACTTATGATAATGGAGAGCTACGTTCGATCGCTACATTCACTTCACATGGCATCATATCAATATTCACTTATAAAACATCAATAGAAAAACACAATATTTTAAAATCAACTTTTTCCTCATTTCACTTTACAAAACCGAAAGTCTACATTGCGTCTTTCAACATTTTCTATATGTACATCAACAAAACCTAATACAAAAATACTACATGAAAGAGGAAAATATACACAATCTAACTAATATGTCCAAAAATCCTAGCTGACCGACCTTTGACCCATGACTTCTCTTACCAATCACAATCTACACGACTGGTAAAGCCTCTCAATGGCTAGAGTCGTCTCTCGGTCCTGAAAAAACACCAATGCAATTTTGGTGAGTTTTGTGAACTCAATGAGGTAACCACCATTGATGGTTCACTCAATTCATACAACACAACAATTCACATAACATATTATCATATAGTGCACTTTACATAAATTTCACATTATTACTTCAGCATAGGCATTTCATTTCCACAAATATACTTAACAATGTGCATATGAGATGCTCATGAGACACTTTCTAATTATTATATTGTTGTGACCGAGCGCCTGAACTGTCCCGTATCCATTTTGGATACTGGGCTCATTAATAACTGTCCCTTATCCGCTTGGAGAATATAGGGCTCATTTTACATAGCAAGCCTTAGGTACTTAATCACTTTTGAGCTCAATGCTCATTTTCACTCGTTGAGTTTTTAGCTTTGATCGGTGGCTACTCTGGTCACAACTGCCATTATCTGATTATGTATTCATGTATGGACTCCATGTACCACAATCACTCACATTATAGAACACTTAGGTCTTCACATTCACATTCAAGTAGCACTTTAATATCTTAATCCACAGTCACATTCATCGGACCTTCTGTCCAGAATCCACAACTACACACAATCAATTATCATTCAAAGCATAATTTAAGCAAAGAAATAATTAAGTGAGGCCATCTAGGTTACTCACTAGTTGCTCTCGAAGCTAATGCCTAGAAGATCCGGCAACGTCTGGAGGTTGACGTTCCAGTTGCTCCTATATCACAAATAATGTACACAATATCACAATTTGCACAATCATAAGTATTCAATAATGCATATGTACGAAATGAATTATCTACAATGCATTTTCATGACAATATCGGATATTTATCCATGAATTTCATCAAAAAAACAACCTCATATTAAAACTCATCTAACTATAATTTATTCTTAGATTTATGCCTCACTAAACCATTAAAATCTCTATTCCTTTCTCATTAACTCACTTCAGAATTTTTTCCAAGTCACACTTTCGGGTCTACTATTCACATTCAATTAGAAAGAGAAATTGATGTAATTTGGTTATACTCTCTTCTAGAAAAATGTTCCTCTATGTCTTATCTTTCCATTGACACCAAAATCACTCAATTTTATTCAGTAATTTGTAAGATATACCTCCAAAATTATCGGGTTGCTCACATTCAATAACAGTGTACTATATACAACTTCCATCCAGAAATTAAATATCTTAAAGAAAGAATTGAAATTCGACTTCTTGATACAATTTGTAGGCCTATATCTCTAGTTTACTAAAAATAAAAATTCATCTTCTTTCAAATCCTACAGATCAAGATATCATCAAAATACTGGAACATATTCAGTAAAATATCCACTTCATGCTCTTCCAACCGATACCCTTACTTTGATTCAATCAATCTTTTTCAAATCAAAATAAAAAACTACAAATTTTTATGGAGAGATAGAGGAATATGTTATGAATCCAATTATTTAAGGATCCGTTCATTTGAAGGTCGGAAGAAAAAGTTATGGGTAAAAGAGTAAAATATGTTCAGGCTGGGAGGAGGACCTGCGGTCGCGATCGTGACTTTCACCCGCTTCCTCCCTTTTCTCTTCTTCTTCAGACCTGTTTGGTAAAATGGGTATAACTTTTACTACAAATATCGGATTAAGGTGGTTCAAAGACCGTTTTTAAGCGAACTTCTACACCTATAACTTCCATGAGACCTTAAAAATAAATTTTTTCTCTATATGGGTCAAACTTTCAAATCAATGCAACTGCCCTGAATGCCCATCCCATGTAACATCACAGACTTCTAAATATCATATCTCTCCAC
>JAOQMP010000006.1:36614855-36635603 GCA_027563575.1 Erythroxylum pedicellare
CAAATCAATCCAATTATACCCGGCATTATTCAGGAATGCATGTACACTTAATTTTATGTGCAGATAAATTCACTATTCATATAGATGTGTATGACATATTATGCATCAGCATGAAGAAGCATGTCTAAGCCTTTCCTAAATCACTCACATTTAATATTTTAACCTTCCCACAGGTAATGGGATGTTATAAGAGCTATGGATAGTGAAAGGCAAAAAATCTTCAACAATTATGACGTCTTGCATTTTTAGCATTGTCACATGACAAATGCCCTTTTTAGGAATAAAAATTCCCATACCCATCACCACCCAATAGCTAGTCATTTCCATTATCAGGATATGAAATTTCCCTACCAATCATTCACTAATAAAATTGTGTGTAGCTTCACAATTCATCAAAACTACCACCTCATGTCCCCTTATTTCCCCTTTAAGTTTCATTGAGTGAGGAGAAGTTAAACCAATAACTGAGTTTAGAGAGTTCTAACTTCCCAACTTGGAGCAAAACTTCAGAATGTTCGACCTCATCTTCCTTAGATGTCTCCCCTTCTGCTTTATCATTTAAGACAATCAACATATTAAGCTCTTGACCCTTACATCGATGCCTAATATGATTTTTCATGGCATTTAAAATAAAGCATTTTTGCCCTTTTTGCTTATATCCTGGTTGTTGTCACATGTTTAAAAGGTGTTTGGGTGAGTTCGAATTACGTCTAGTCATTTTTGAGTTTTGGGTTATAAGGATTGTATTGTTTTTTTAGTGTTTGAGGTCTAAGGAGTGTATTTGTTAAAACTATAGTTTAGGGTCTGGGTCTAAGTTCTATTGGAATTTTGGTAGAACCAGATTTATTACTTGGTTCCCTTTCTTAATCTTCTTAAAAGCTTCCATTACTTCTAGACAATTCATCTTCAATAATTCCCTCTTAATCTTATCTTCCACCCCTTTAATAAAAATGGCTACTAGTGTATCATCTTCCAAGTGCTTTAATAGAATTGTTAGTGATTCAAATCTTATAGATATTTTATTAATAAGGAAGTTTTCCACAAGGATAGGAGTTTTTGTTATTGTATTCCCTTTCCTTTAGGCAATAATCTTTGTAAGAGTTGGTTTTTGAGCTCCTCCCAAGTCAAATAGGGCCATCGATTTTTCTCCCATTGTAGCCAGGCTAATGCTGCGCTTTGTAGACAAACTCCAGCTAGTTCGAGTTTCTCGACTTTAGTTAGGCGGTTAACCATGAAATATTATTATGTCGTGTAGAACCAAGATGTTGGATCCTTTTCACCATCATATTGCTGGGGAAAATTACTACAACCTCAACAACAATAGTAGCAAGAAAAATAAAGTGTAAGAAACTAAATCAACCCATATGCATTTTATGTGAAAAACCCCTCTCAATTAGGGAAAAAGCCATAGTCCGAATCTCCATGACCTAAACTCAATCCACTAAAAAAAATCAAGAGTACAATCGGTAATCAACAACAATAGTTTCAATGACAAGTACAATTATCTCTAAGTTCTAGTACAAATTGAAAAACCTAATCAATTTGGTAATCTCTACAAACCCAAGAGATACCAACACCAAATACTTGTAGATGATGATCCGCTTCCTCTTGATTATCTCACCAAACAGTTGTCTTCCCATATGTCAAAACAATAGAATAGATCTCTTTTTTCCCCTCATATGTTCTGGTTTTTACGGCAATCCCCTCTATAAAAAAAAGGGTAAAGCCTATTTATCTTATCATAAATTGGCTTCTCCAATAAGCTACCAAAACCTAATACCTTGGGTCAATTAAAGAACTCCTTATTTAGTGGGCCACTAATTGTAAGTAAAACAAAGCCCACCCATGCAAAACTCATATAGCTAGTATTTGAGGAGATACCCAACATATTCCTCCCTCGACCTAAATCACGAAACATCTCCACCTCATCTAAGAATTGAACTTTGTTCTTCACGACTTTCTCCCTCCGGATGCAATGACCCTCCACATAGCAATGTTGTTGTTGGCCTTCCTCCTTAGCATCACCAAGCGAGCATCGCAATACACTTTGCATCACCTCCCACTACCAACATATTTATACCCATACTTTGTCAATTCACCCAAAGAAATTAGGCTAGCACGAGTACTTGGTACATACATCACATTGTGGAAGGTTTGGGTCATACCATTATCGAACTTCATCCTTACAGTCCTCATGCCTTAGACCTTCAAGTTTTGATCACCCACCATGTTGATATGGCCATACTCCCCATCTTAGCGTAAAGTATCAAACAAGGGTTGGTCTCTACAAACATGAACTGACATGGCCGAATCCAACACCCAACTCTCTTAGCCCTCGTTCACCTCACCATAAGTAGCCAATAACAAATCACCATCTCCGTCACCTATTACCATATTAGCAGAGTCACCATCATTATCTATTTTAGTCTTGCCCTTCTTCTTTTGCATCAAATGGATACTCTTCAAGTCCTCCATCATCTTTGGACATCAGCTTTAGATGTGGCCCTTCTCCTTACAATAGTAACACTGAACGTTACCAAAGTCTTTCACACATGATTTAAATCTACTCCTTGAGACATATCCCCTTCTCTCATATTCCTCCCTCTCTCAAACTCCTTCATAACTAGTGCTCAATCACCATCACTCGGAAAACCTCCATCAACATGTGTCATCATCCTTTCGTTCTCCCTCAATACCATCATAGCTTCATCTAGCGTAATCTTCTCCCTACCAATAAGCAATGTCATAATAATGAATCGGTAGGACTTGGGTAGTAAAGCCAACAATAAGAGACCTTGTTCTTGATTGATGATTTTCTCATCCATATTCTTCAAATGGGCCACTAGTTGGTTAAACAAATTAACGTGGTCCTGCAAGGTTGTATCCTCCTCCATCCTTGATTGGCAACTCCTATCTCAAGCACAAGATGTTAATCAGCGATTTGGAGGCATACAAAAATTAGAGCTTATCCATTAAAGTTTTTGGATATGTCTCATTTAAGTAGTTGTACTTAATCTCTGAAGCTATAGTCAATCGAATTGTACTAATCACCTTCTTCTTCATCAACGCCTATTTGGCATCATTTAAACTCAATGGCTTGTCTGCTTCCAAATCTACATCTAAATCATATTGTACTAATAAGTCCTTAATATTACTCTCCCACACCTAAAAGTTTATTTTCCCATCAAATAAGGGAACGTGAAATTTCAAAGCACTATTTTCACGCATTCTCTTCTTACACCAATTTCTCCTTAAATCAAACATACGGTAATTTTCCCTATAAAATGATCCCCTAACCATAACTATGATACTATTTGTTGGGGAAATTTACTACAATCTCAACAAAAATAATAGCAAGATAAATAAAGTTCAAGAAACTAAATCAACATGCATGCATTTTACATGAAAAGCCCTCTCAATTAGGGGAAAAACCATGGTCCAAATCTCCACGGACTAAAATAAATCCACTATAATAATCAAGAGTATAATCAGTAACCAACAATAATATTATCAATGATAAGTACAATTATCTTTAAGTTCTACTACAAATTGAAAAACCTAACTAATTTAGTACTCTCTACAAACCCAAGTGATACCAACACTGAATACCTGTCGATGATGATCCACTTCCTCTTGATTATCCCACCAAACAGTTGTTGTCCCATATGCTAAAACAATATACTAGACCTCTCTTTTTCTCCTCCTCTAGTCTGGTTTTTATGGCAAGCCCCCCTGTAGCAAAAAAGGTAAAGCCTATTTATCTCATCATAAACTGGCTTCTCCAATAAGCCACCAAAAGTTACCACCTATGGGTCAATCAAAGAACTCTTTACTTAGTGGGCCACCAATTGTAAGTAAAACAAAGCCCACCTTTGCAAAACTCACATAGCTAGTATTTGAGATTTGTGGAGATATCTATCACATGTTGCTGTCTTTAATTTCTTATCATGATGGGTGTGGTATTGTGGAGATATCCATTATTTGCTTGTAATTTTGTCAATATCAGATGGTTTAGCACATGGAGGATGTGCCGTTAGTGGATCTCATGACTGACCTACTTCATCGAATAAAGTACTCCGTCAAGCCCGACAAACATCTTGTGGTCATCGGTAATTACTTTGTGCTCTCTCTTATTCTTTGTAGTCGCTTGAATGCATGGTTTTCAAGTGTAAAGTCTTGAATTTTTTGGCTTTACAAGAGCCAACTAGATAGATTCAGATCTGGAAACTCATTTTGGTCTTGTTTGGAATTCTTGTGGCATTGTTTTCTTAATTGGTTCTTTTGTTTTTGCTGATTTTTAGGGAAAAAGGGAAACATAGGATAGGGGTTCTTCGTTTTGCTTTGTGCTTTACTTGGGTGCGTTTTTGCTTGTGGGGTTTTACACTGTTGGTGATTTGAATACAAGTGCCATTTTCTTTCTTTAACTTCTAGGATTTTTGTTATTTGTTGGGTGTTTACCGATTGACATAGTCTAGAATTGAATAGCTTATATTTTTAGTGGGAAGTCCTTGAAGCCAATTTGATCATTTGGGATGAGAAGCCTATGAAATCCAAAGACTAAGAAGCAAGATTTTACTCCCTCATTTCCAGATCTGTGGTCTTGGATAAGTCATGTTTGTTTTCTTTTTTGATAAATTGCTGTGAGATTCTCTAGATATAGGGTTTCTTCGAGTTATATCTATGAATTTGGTATTAGATCTGAGTTTTGCGTCATGTGAATTTGGAATTAGATCTGGATTTTGCGTTATTACCTATGTTTGGCATTAGATCTGGATTTGCGTTTTGCACTCTCTTTATGTCCGCCATCATCGTCGTTTTCTTCCATTGCCTGCCATCGTCATCGTCGTTGGTTTCGGTATGTATTCCTTTCTCTTATAATGGTGATGTTGTTGTATTTGGGCTTTGTTTTCTGCTGGATTTTATGTTAAGTCGTGTGTGTTGTGGTTTTCTTAATTGAATTTATGTTGTCATAATAATGAAGATGGTGAGATGAGAAGGGCATGCAGAATGGTTGTCTCTAGCTTAAAATCAAATTTGAAGGTTGTTTGAGTACTGCCTATTAAGTGTTCAATTAAAGTTTTGTTAGATTTTGATATTAAATGAATCTTAGGGATGAAGTGTTCTAGTTCATTTCTTTGTTTGGGTTTTCACTTGGGGTTTCACTCTCAGGATCGCTCTTCTACTAGCCCTTATTGCAGCTGTTGTTTCTGTTTATTTTACTCTCCTTGTCGAAAAGGGTTGGTTCTTGAGGTAACTCTTATCGAGGTACCAATAAGTAAGTTTTTCTGTGTTGTTCTCCTTCTTTCTTGGTGCTCTCCCTCTCATCCTTTGGTTAACATTACTGTTTTTTATTAATTTATTTATTTATTTATTATTATTATCCTTTTATTGAGTTTATTATTAGTAGTAGTGTTATCATTATCATAATAATAATAATAATAATAATAATAATAATAATAATAATAATAATAATAATAATTTATTATTATTATTATTATTATTATTATTATTATTATTATTTATCCTTATATATTTATTGTAATTTTATTTACTTAAATATTTTGCGTGCCATTTTTACTTGTTTACTCTTTTAAACTACATCACTATTTTTATGTCACATTTACATTTGGGTTTACCAGAATCAGCCTCTCTACTATGTAGGGGTAAGGTTGTGTACCATCAGACCTCCCCAAATCCCGTTTCGCTATGAGACTTCAGACTAGGTGTAATGATGATGATGGGTATGGTATATTGAACTGTGGGTAGCCATACCTTATGTTAGATGAGTTCCTTCTACTCCCAATCCAGACATAGCCTTGGCGCCACTACAATTAGCTATGCTCTTCCCTGCCGAGATGGAGCTCTTGGTTGGGGCATTTAATACTTCATCAAGTTTTTAGTTTACGGAAGACAGTTGAATCTAAGTGGGAAAGGTGGGTTTCAATGGCTTGTAATCTCTTCTCTATACTTTCCATCTGAGATTCCAACCTCGTTGCTGGCATTCCCCAAAGATTCAAAAACCCAGCTCTAATACCAAAAGTGGTATAAACTAAATAGAATAGTAATTTAATAATGAAGAGAAGAGAAAATAGGGTTTAGTGATTCTGTCACTAATGAAAAGAAGGAAAAAAGTTGAGAATGACAACTTTCGAGGGGTGGCCCTCTCAGTAAAAGACTCATTCCATGCTTACACACTCGCTATTTGCCTTTAATATACTCACTCATTGTGATAGAATCCTAACTACTTAGACACCTCATCATTCTAGAAATATACTAGCAAACAAAACAGGTAAAGTAGTAAATAACATAATAGGAATCAGCTCAAAGCTAGATTGGGCCTTCCTCTTAATTTTTTTGCAGTATTATTAATATATGGGTTTTTTGGATTTTCTTCTTCCTGGAGTACTGGAAGTGTACTGGAGGCCTAACATTCTCCTAGTGTGGGAAAATGAAAATGAGTTAAGCAAGTGAGACTACATAAGTGGGTTCCTATTGCACTGCAGTAGTGTAAAAAGGAAAAAGTTTTTGAGTGGCAATGAAGAGAAAACTGATAAGAACCACACTCTTAACCCGAACTAAGTAATATAAATAAGGGAAAAGAAGATCAATACAGAGAAGGATAAAAGTAGAATTTATTGATTATGGGGAGGGTAATACACGACTGTTGGAGGACATTAGAGAGGCCCTCGTCCGTCCCTGACGCTGGGGTCACTACCAATCACTATTCACTCACTCAATTATCTCCCCTACACCCATACCCCCTAATTATAAATGTTATTAGTGTAACAACCTTTCCCAATCAACATTCTAGAACTATGCCAAATGACAACAACTTCACGATAACAGTCAGCAATAGCAAAACAACATTCATAACAGAATGATAGCAACCTTCCTGGACCGGACTTAAAGGATCGACCGGTTTTATTTCCTTCTTCTTTCTGCGAAAATAAACATTCTTGACAATTGGGCCTAGACTTCTATCAATAAACCCCTTTTTTTTCTTTCACCTTGTCCTCAAGGTGGAATTAAGGGAATTAAGCACTAATCAATCCTGCTAGTTCCTAAGTCGCTTTGAAGTTAGGTAAATTACTCCATTTAATTAAAACCTCTAAGCCCTTCACACCTTAGCGAACTTGTCGTATATCTTCCAGAACTACTTCCCATTCCAACTCTTTATTTAACACATAAGGCAAGGGCAAAGGCTGTACCTTCTCTCCCATAACAAGTTTTAGTTGAGAGACATGAAAGATGGGGTGGATAGCTGTATAAGGGGGCAATTCCAGCTTACAGGCAACTTTTTCGCCACGGCGTAACACCTAAAAAGGCCCAAAAAATTATGGTGAGAGTTTCTTGTTCAACTTCCTAACCAATGAAAGTTGCCAATAAGGTCTTATCTTGAGAAATACCAGATCGCCCTCCTGAAATTCCAGTTCTCGACGGTGTTTGTTAGCTTATTTGGGCATCTGTTCTTGTTCCTTAGTAGTTTCTCTTTGAGCTCAGCTAGCATGATATCACGTTCCAAAAGCATGTCATCCAAAGTGGGATTAGTAGTGCTATGGACTTCATACTTGAGCAAGGCCGGTGGCTCTCTCCCCTATACAATCTTAAAAGGAGAACACTTAAGGGATGTGTGGTAAGTTGTGTTTTACTAATACTCAGCCCAATGTAACCATCGAGACTAGGTCTTAGATTTGTTTCTAGCGAAACACTACAAGTAGGTCTCAATACAACAGTTTATGACTTCACTCTGGCCATCACTTTGTAGATGGTAGGCTGTGCTGCGACGGAGGGTGGTATGCTACAGCCTGAAGAGTTCCATCCAAAAATTGCTCATGAACACCTTGTCACGATTGGAAACAATAAAGCGAGGGAACCCGTGTAGCTTAACCATGTGATAAAGAAATCCTTCCGCAACCTTTTTTTCAGAGAAAGGATGTTTGAGCAACATGAAATGGGCATACTTGCTTATCATATCTACCACCACCAGAATATAGTCATATCCATGGGATTTAGGGAGCCCTTCAATAAAATCCATGGTTTTATCCTTCCATACCATTGCAGGGATCGGTAAAGGTTGTAAGAGACCTGCTGGGCATAAAGTTTTATATTTATTTTGCTAGCATAGTACGCAGCTTGCAACAAACCTGCTAACATTAGATTTGAGGCCTTCCCAAAACAACTCGGCAGTGATTCGTTTATATATTAAGAAATCCCCTATGGCCTCCCACTGGACTCCCATGAAATTCTTGCAAGATGGTAAGGATCAGGGGTGAACCCTTTGGAAGAGTAATGTGATGCTGGAAACATAATAGGCCATTCTCAACTGACCATCTTAGCTTAGCAGTAGGATCTTTACTCAAATCGGTCAAAATCTCTTTTAGTTAGGGGTTATTTTATGTTTTCGATCTGATATGTTTCCAATCCCACAAGGTAGGGATGACGAGTGATTTTAACTCCATTGCATAAGAGATTCGAGAAAGGGCGCCTACTGTGTGATTTTTAACTCTAGGTTTGTATTGGATTTTAAAATCTTAGCTGATGAATTTCAGCAGCCACTTCTAGTATTCTGCTGCCACTAGCCACTGTTATAGTAGAGTTTGAGACTACGCTGGTTCGTTTTGACTATGATGTGTATCCCAAGAAGGTAGTGGCGCCATTTTTTAACAGCGAGGACTATTGCCATTAACTCCCTTTCATACACCGACTTGTATTGTGCCTTTCCCATTAATGCGTGACTAAAATAAGCAATAGGCCTCTGCTTTTGTACCAACACAGCTCCAAAACTGATTCTTGATGCATCGGTCTCGATTTCGAAAACGCTACCAAAATCTGATAAGGCAAGAACCGGAACTGTCTTCATAACTTCCTTCAACTAAACTACCGCTACACTAGCTTCCTCATTCCACAAAAAGTTATCCTTCTTAAGGAACTCGGTGAGCGGAGTCGCAATCTTCCCATATCCTTTCACAAAGCGTCTATAGTATCCGGTTAAGCTTAGAAATCCTCGTAGCTCCTTGGGGTTTTTTAGCCTTGGCCAATCCTCCATAGCATGTACTTTATCTGGGTCAGCGGCCACTCCATCCCCTAAGATTATATACCTTAGATATTCCAGCTTGGACTTGCAAAAATAAGACTTCTTGAGATTGATAAATAAATCATTTTCACTCAAAATGGTCTGCACTTTCCAAAGGTGAACGAAATGCTCATCAAGTGTTTTGTTGTAAACCAAAATATCATCAAGAATACCATCACATACATCCTTAGTAAGCCTCCAAACCCCTTGTTCATCAAGGATTAGAAGTTTGCAGGGGCATTGGTAAGTCCAAAGGGTATGACAAGAAATTCGTAGTGCCCCTTGTGCGTCTGAAATGTTGTTTTATGCGCATCCTCCAGTTTCACTCGAATCTAGTTGTATCTTGATTTGAGGTCAAGCTTGGAAAAAACCTTTGTTCTATTTAGCTCATCTAGAAGTTCATCAATGTTTGGTATCGGAAATCGATCAGGAACAGTTGCTTTATTCAGGGCGTGATAATCCACACAAAACTGTCAGCTACCATCCTTTTTCCTAACCGACAATATGGGACTTGAAAACGGGCTAACGCTTGGTTAGATTATCCTAGCAGCCAAAATTTATATTAATAGCCTTTTCACCTCCTCTTTATGAATTTGGTCGTACCTATACATTCGTACATTCATCGATTAAGTTTCGCTCTCAATATTATGGCATGTTCATGACCCCGATGAGGAGGCAAACTAGTTGGGGTTTGAAAGACGTTGCTAAATGCTAGTAATAATTCCTTCACCTTTGGGTCTAACTCCTCTTTGGTTCCCTGTGCTTCTACCTCCATCTGACGCAATTCCACTAATATTCCCTCCTTCTCCTGTTGTAAAGTCCTTACGATGGTTTTGAGTGAAACCAGAGCTTTGTTGAGATTCGGATCTTCCTTGAGCATTATGGATTGGCCCCCTAGACTGAAAAACATGGTGAGCCGTTTCCAATTGTCTTGTGTTACCCCTAAGGTCGATAGCCATTTGACTCCCAGTATTACATCGGAACTTCCCAATGGTAATAACAGAAAGTCCTCCATAAAGGGTGAGCTCCTACAACTTGAGCACCACACTCTTACAAATTCCATTCCCTTGTAGTCGTTTCCTTAACCCAATAATAACCCTGTATTCGACTATCTCTGAGATTGGAAGTTGTAACTTTAACACACAACGTAGTGGAGATGAAATTATGGGTTGCACCACAGTCAACTAGCACTACCACCCGGACCCCTTATCCTTCCCTTTTGAGCCTCAAAGTTCGTGGCTCTGATAACCCAACCACCAAATTTAATGATAGCTCTACCTCCTTTAATTCTTCCAACGCCTCGTCATCCCCACCCTCTTCATCTCCTTCGGTCACACTGACCAGCAGGAAGTGCAACTCTTTATTTCGACATCTATGTCCGATGTGTCATTTCTCATCACATCGATAACGAAGTCCCTGCGCCCGACATCCATGTGCCTCTGCAGCTATCAGCCTCTTGATTCTATGGTTTGGAGGTACCGATGTAATGGGTTTAGGATCGATTGTATAGTTTAGTGGCCATGTTATTTTTTGTTGGTTTTTTGGGTGTGTCGTGGTTGTGTACAAATTGGTATTTTTGGGTGGTTGTGTCTAGGTTATTGTTTTAAAATCAATTCGGGCTTGGATTGAAGGAGGCTCTTTATGGGCTTTTGAGCTTAGGTTGGGTGAAAGTAATTGGTTCTTAATGTCGATCCTAATGGCTACCTCCATTGTCTCCTTAAGACCACTAGGGTTTATAACTAATAATTCAACTCATAATTGTTCCTTCAAGCTGTTGATGAATACTGCATATAACGTCTCTTCCTCCAACCTCCTTACTATAACTACCAGACATTCAAATTGAGCCCTGAACTCTGCTAGTGTGCCTTCCTGTTTGACTGCAAAGAAACGTTGCATCATACTCCCTTCTCTCAATCCCCCAAATTGTTGTAATATTTGAGACTTTAAAGCAGACCAAAAGGAGAACTGGAAATCTCTTTCCTCAAACCTTAACCATGCATGTACTTCGCCTTCAAAACAAACCCCAGCTGCCTCGAGCTTCTCTGATTCCGTCAACTTGTTTATGGAGAAACAACGCTCGACCCTAAAAATCCACGCACTGACTCTTCTCCTGTGGACACTGGTAGCTCCAACTTCATCGAGAAACAATCGTTGTTCATTATCCGATTCATCTCCATTGGGATGACGGGATCATTATTGATATTGGTTCTCGCTTCTTGCCCAACCATAGCATTACTAAATTTGGCTAAATGTTTCAGTAGGGCTCGCAAACTCTACTGTATATTCTCCAAGCTCTATTTTCTTGACTCTATTAATTGCTTCTTAAGTCCCGGAATTTCTTTCTCTAATTGATCTAATCTACTCTCCATCCTTGTTTTCGTCATATCTACTCCTAGAAATGTGGGCTCTAATACCAAAATGATAAAAATCACACTCTTAACCCGAAGTAAGCAATATAACGAAGGGAAAAGAAAATCAATACTGAGGAGGATAAAAGTAGAATTTATTGATTATAGGGAAGGTAATACACGACTGTTGGAGGACATTAGAGAGGCCCTTGTCTTTCCCTGATGCTGAGGTCACTACCAATCACTATTCACTCACTCGATGATCTCCTCTACACCCCTACTCCTAACTATAAATGTTACTGGTGTAACAACCTTGCCCAATCAACATTCTAGAACTATCCAAAACAACTTCACGACAACAGTCAGCAACAACAAAACAACGTTCATAACAGATTCATAGCGACCTTCCTGGACCAGACTTAAAGGATCGACCAGCTTTATTTCCTTCTTTCTGCGAAAATACACATTCCTGACAATTGGGCCCAGGCTTCTATAAAAAACTAGATAAAAATGAAGAGAAATTATCCAAGGGAAAGAGAAACAGGAACACCAGAGATTAAAAGTTCCCAAAAAGTTGTATCGAGTTTGGAATGTGTCGGTAAATCTCTTTCTGTTACATGAAGTCTACGCATGTACGTTCTATTTGGAAAACTACCACAGTGTAAAAATAACCTTTTCTGGCGTTTTAAAACTAACGTTGCGCCTATTCTACCTCTTTTTTCTTCAAAAAGTTACAGATTACATACAAGATACTTTTCAAGGGTAATGCACATCAAAATCTTCCTATTGAAAAGACAGTATGCCATAACTCCTGGGAGCTTCTTTATTTTGCTACTATTTTTTTCTTGATTCTGCTCAATAGATTAAGGCTTGCCTTCCAAGCTTGCTTGGTCTACCATTTTCACCCAGCCTTTTCCATTCAGCTCAACAGTCCCATTTTGTGTGTTTACCTGGAAATGAAACAATATGCTAACAGTAATATGAAAAACTGCAAATAATTCCAGGAAAATGAGTAAACAAACTAAAAATGTAATACACAAACTTCCTTGTAAAGTAATGAAGGATGAAGAGGATAATCACTTAGCTTCCACCATGTAGCAGTAATCATCTCTAATTGCAGCTACTCATGCAACTCTGCTGCCTTGCCTTTCTAATGACATTCATAACTTCAACTTGATTAAGAATCAACCCCTCACTATTATTAGCCATTGTGACCCTATTTCCAAATTAAACAATGTTAGACCATAGCAAACCCTCGTTCTCATTCACATAAAAACCATCCTCAGGCTCATCAGGCACAGATTTCTGTGACTGCAAAAGAGGAGTATAGCGCGCCTTAATCTCTTGCATTAAGTTCTCTACCACAGCATGGATCTCCTCAGATTGCTTATGTGACCAATCACCAGCAGTAAATGTATGAACACTATTGTTGACTTCAATCCAACTGCATCCAGGCTGCTTCTTAAGGCCTTTATGCTTGATTTCTAATCTAATCCTGGTAACTTCATTCCGTCTCCCAGAATCTTCATACAAGTTAGCAAGGAGGACACGGTAACCAGTATTTGTACGATCAAATTCAAAAAGGTGACCAGCAACAACTTCTGCCAACTTGGCATCTCCATGATTTTTGCAAGAACCAAGAAGAGAACCCCATATACGATCATCTGGTGAATAGGGCATCTGCATGATCAGATTATAAGCCTGACTTAGAAGGCCGGCTCGTCCTAGTAGATCAACCATACAAGTATACTGTTCAATCCTTGGCTCAAGGTTATAGTCTTCAACCATGCAGTTAAAGTATTTCCAGCCCATTTCAACCTTTCCCCCATGGCTGCAGGCAGAAAGAAGAGCAGTAATAGTTGCGTGGTCAGGCTTCACGCCTGCTTCTTTCATCTCTTCAAATGTAACAAACATTTTATCAAATTGACCATGCATTCCCAATCCCAACATAATTGAATTCCAGGATACTTTATCTCTAGTAAGCATTTTCTCAAACATAGTCCATGAGTTACTTATGTTCCCACATTTAGCATATGTACTAACAAGAGAATTGCTAACGAGAATATTGTGATCATATCCATGCCGTAGTACATAGCAATGTACCTCCTTACAAAGAATCATCAGTGACAAGTGAGCACAAACAGAGAGAACACAAGCCAGTGTCACTGAGTTTGGTCGGATTTGTTTGGACAGCATAAGACGAAATGCCTTTAAAGCTCCATCTGGACACTCGGTTTGAGCAAATCCAGATATAAGTGCATTCCACGTAACCAAATCCTTATCTGGTAAACCATCGAAAACTTCTTGAGCAGACCTTGTGTCCCTACATTTTCCATACAAATCAACTATTGCACCGCCTACAAAGACATTTGAATCCAAGCCCATTTTTATTGCTAATCCATGGATTTCCATCCCTCTGCTCTTAAGAGCCAAGGATGAGGATGCCCTTAGAGCAGCCAATAGGGTAACAGAATCAGGACAGCCGTCATCCAGCAAGTAATCATGAAACAATTGCAATGCCTCATAAGGATAGCCACCCTGAGAACAATTAGAAATCACTGAACCCCATGTAACTAAATTACGATTTTGAGACCTTTTGAATATTTTCAAACCAGCTTCAGGATCACCACATTTAAAGTACATTTCCATAAGGGCTGTTTCAACCCTTGCATCATTTTCCAGCTCAAATTCTAAGAAGATTCGATGGATTTGCCTCCCAAATCCTAAGTTGAAAAGTTGAGAGGCCAACATCAAAAGAGCCACCACTGTGGTGGAATCTGGATCAATCCCAAGTTTCAGCATATCAACAAACAATTCCAATGCCACTGATAAAAACTCATTAGAAATATATCCCAAAATCATTACATTCCATATCACGCTGTTTTCTCTCAACGTCTCTTTATCACGAACAGTATTGAAAACATTTTGAGCATTCTTTACGTCCCCACATTTCATATACATCTCAAGAAGTGCACTGACAATGAATTCATTGGTATCCAATCCATATTTTACAAGGAACCCATGAATCTCTCTCCCATGAGTCAAAGACTCACACAAAGCACAGGATGATAGTGCAGAGACACAAGCTACCCGGCCCAAATGCAATTCACCGCACTCCCTAAGCATCATCCCAAAATATGTCAAAGAATTCATGCAATCTCCTAAGTGGCAAAACCCAGATATCATTGCGTTCCATGAAACCAAATCCCTATCACTCATTCGCTCGAACACTCCAACTGCATCTGCAATAGCCCCGCATTTTGCATACATACTCAATAAAGCATTATTAACGAACAAATCTTCCGAAAATCCCAACTTTAAGAGTTGCCCATGAATCTCCTTAGCTTTCTTAACATCACACAGCCCACCAAAAGCCTTAATCAAACAGGGGAAGAACTGAAACTCCTCAACAGGAAACCCACATTCAAGCAAATTTAGATAAACCCTAATTGCATCTTCAAACAATCCATCATCAGTAAATTCCTTGATCCTGCCATAAGCTAACGAAACATCAATTACACTATTGTTGCTCGAGATCCAACGAGAACTGGTCAATGGGTTATTAGAGAAAGTTGAAGACAAGAAATGGTGGTCACAAGAAATTGAAAACGGGCTTTTGCCACAAAATAAATAGTTAGGAGCTGACTTAGACGGTATTGGGTTATGCTGTTGAAATTCGGATGGACTGTACTGATGAAGAGAGCCTGAAAAGAGTGATCTTACACACTCCATTCTTGGATGAAGCGCAAGAAGGACATTCGGCTCTTGCACTTTGGTTTACTCCATAAATGTCTGTTTGTCCCGAGGTTTCCGTAAAACTTGAGCTCTGAGTTTATCTCCCCAAGTTTGGCAGGTCCTTCGAGCTTTTAAGTTAATGTTATGGATCTACACCACGTGGACCATCCTGCTGGAACGAAGTGTTTAGCGGTACTTGTCTATTTATGAGTGATGTTGAAAGTATGTGTACGGGGAAGTATTACGTGAAAGAAGTAGAGTAGAGTCAAGAGTGTACTATTTTTAAGTAAATGTGGACTGATTCGAGAAGTGGGAGGAATAATTCCCTTATTATAGAGCTTAAGAATATGTTAATTGTTTGTTTGTTTTAATTATAGGTTATGAAGTAGCCAGGTAGTGATCTCCTAGGAATAGAAGACTAGTAGCTTAATGTTAAAGTAGTTATGATTTCCAACATTTGATTAGCTATAAATATAGCTATGATTGTCAAAAAGAAAAAAAAACATATTTCCAAAAATCCAATATCTCCATGAATTCTCTTTTTTTGCTAAATTCTTTTCTTTCCTACCTTAAATTAAACTTATCAATTAGTATCAGAGTTAGGTTTACCTAAAATGGAAACCCGCCAGAAGACTAATGCTGAATTTCGAAATGAAATCACGAACATGGTGGCCAAATAAGATGGCGTCTTTGATAACTTGACAGCTTTGGTGCAAACATTGGTAACGGACTTCCAAGCCTTCTAAACAACATTGATGTTAACTAACCAGGTGCAGACTTCGCCCCCTTAATCAAGTCCAGACAGTCATCCATTCAGAGTGGTAGAGAACTCAAACATAGGAAGAGACAATTGGAAGGCACCAGTGAAGCTTTTATTCCCACGTTTCGATGGAACAAATCCTTAAGGTTGGCTCTATGGAGCAGAACAATACTTTGAGTATCAAACAGTTCCTGATGAATGTCAAGTCCCTCTAGCTTCCTTCCATTTAGAAGACTTAGCTTTACAATGGCATAGGTGGTATACCAAGGACCATGGCCCCCTGTCATGGACTGAATTTTCCCAAGCACTGCTTCGATGATTTGGACTAACTGAGTATGAGAATCCTTCAAAAGCGCTTACACACTTATGTCAGACAACCACCGTTGAGGCTTGGCAGGAGAGCTTTGAGAGACTCTCCAACCATATGGAAAGATTACTGGAGTCTTTTAGGTTAGGTTGCTTCATTGGTGAAGGATAAAGTGAGGTTGGATGTGAAAATTAAACATCCAACCACACTAACAGAAGCCATTAGTGTCGCTAAACTGATCAAGGAAAGAAATTCTTCACATAAGCAATCGACCATAGGAAACCGTTCGTCCCCAAAGATTGGGGCACGCTCCAATGAACCGTCACAAAATCCTGGAGTGCTAGGACTGGCACCTGCTACTCGTTTAGAGCCTAGTTTCAAGAAACTCTCTCCATAAGAAGTTAGAGAACGTCGTGAGAAGGAATTGTGTTATTACTGTGATGAAAAATTCATACAAGGGCATAGGTGCACAAGACCTCAATTTTTTATAATTGAGAATGTGCTAGAAACAGAAGAGGAAGAAGAATACATCATTGAAGAAAGCACAACTCTAATTCCGGAGATCTCTCTCCATGCCATATCTGAAGTTCAGAACCCACAAAACATTCGACTCATAGGGCAATTAGGAAATAAAGAAGTGATGGTGTTGATTGATGGCAGGAGTTCGCACATCTTTATTGGGAAAAGGATAGCCACTAGGTTTGGACTAAAAATTGAAGCTAGTGGACGATTTCAAGTCATCATCGCCAATAATGCCAAGATTAAATGTTTGGGAATTTTCTGTAGGGTGAAAATCCTCATACAAGGATGTTTAATAGAAGCATATTTCTTTGTTTTACCTAAAGCCGTTACTCTAGTAGTGGTTGGTGTTTAGTGGTTGGTTACCTTAGGACCAATCACGACTAACTACTCCAAATTGATGATAAGTTTTGACCTGGGTGGGACCTATTATATTTTTAGGGGCTTAGAAAGGAAAGAAATGCAAGCCTTAACTGATAAGGAATCTAGTGCCTTATTTTCTAGTCAATCTCTGGAAGAAGGATTCATAATTCAGTTAGTTGGTGTTGAATCAAACACTATAGAGTCCACATCAAACTCGTTAGATATAAACCAATTGTTGACCAAGTTTTCTTCTGTTTTTGATATGTCAAAATCCATTCCCCCAAATCGTGTGCATGACCACCGGATTCCCTTGATGCCAAACTCTCTACCAGCAAACATACGACCCTATAGATACTCTTACTATCAAAAGGCAGAAATAGAGAAGCAAGTATAGGAGCGTTTATCTACTGGTCTCATCTGAACAAGAACAAGCCCTTTTTTCGCTTCTGTATTGCTAGTACAAAAAGCCAGTAGTGAGTAGAGGTTTTGTGTAGATTATAGAGCCTTTAATGCCATCGCCGTCAAAGACAAATTTCCAATTCTTGTTATTGACGAACTCACGGATGAGTTACACAGAGTTAAACATTATTCCAAGGTAGATTTAATGGCAGGATATCATCAAATTCGAGTCCGGAAAGTGGATATACCAAAAACTGCTTTTCAAACTTATGAGGGGCACTACAAATTTGACGTAATGCCATTTGGACTCACCAATGCGCCATCCACCTTTCAAACTTTGATGAATGAGATATTTCGACCATACTTGCGCAAGTTTGTTCTTGTGTTCTTTGATGACATCTTAATATATTCAAAGACATGGGAAGAACATCTTCAGCACCTGCAAATTGTGCTCTCAATCCTTAACCATCATCAACTCTTTGCAAACCCGAATAAATGTGTCTTTGGAGTTAGCCGTATGGAGTATTTGGGTTATGTGCTTATTGGGAATGGTGTGGAACCGAACCTATCCAAAATTCAAACCGTGCATGACTGGCCTAGACCTAAAATCGTACTGGAAGTTCACGGGTTTCTTGTACTTAGGGGGTACTATCGCAAGTTTATTCACAACTACAGTCAAATCGCAGCCCCTTTATACTGAATCTTGAGTAAAGAAGGATTTAGTTAGGATGCCAATAATGAGAACACATTCACCCATTTGAAAGAGGCACTGACATAAGCTTCGGTCCTAAGGTTTCCTAATTTTTTTGAACCTTTTATCGTTAAGTGTGATGCTAGTGGAGTTGGGATCGGAGCAGTTTTGATGCAAGATGAAAGACCAATAGCATTCATTAGTGACGCCTTGAAAGGGACCTCTTTGAAACTCTCCACTTATGAAAAAGAGATGCTGGCAATAGTAAAATCTGTCAGAAAATGAAGGCCATATTTATTGGGTCAAACTTTCATTGTAAAGACATATCATAGGAGTTTGAAGCATCTATTAGAGCAGAGGATCACAACTCCGATGTAGACATGATGCCTTCCTAAGCTCATGGGATATGAGTACATAATCGAATACAAGAAAGGTACTTAGAATACGACTTCTGATTCTCTCTCTTAAAAAATAGAGCTATATTTTATTACTGTCTCTTAACCCAAGCGACTTGGTGGATTCAACTTCAACATGAATGCTAAACAAATCCTTTCTATGAGCAATTTGTATCTGACCCAAGAGCCTAACAACGAAATGACATTTGGTTTCTAAACGAGAAGGTTGTCCTTAGCCCAAAATCACCGTTAGTTCCATTGATTCTTTCGGAGATTCATGATACTACAACTGGTGGTCACTTTAAGTACCACAAGACAGTGGCACGGTTGAAAGATGATTTTTACTGGGAAGGTATGCGTCAAACAGTCAAGGATCATATTCGGTATTGCGATATCTACCAGAAAAACAAGGTAGAACACTTACACCCTGCTGGCTTATTGCAACCGCTACCAATACCGGAAAGAGGTTGGGAAGATGTTTCCATAGATTTCGTGGAGGGTCTACCAAACTCTGGAAGTTGTCAAACTATCATGGTAGTGGTTGATAGGTTATCAAAATATGCTCATTTTATTCCACTCACACCGCCTACAACATCTGATTAGGTGGAAAATGCATTTATAGAGTACGTCATCCGACTATATGGCGTACCAAAGAGCATAGTGAGTGAATGGAGGTGGTGAATCGTACATTAGAACAATATCTACGCTGTTTTATTGGTGCACAACCGAAGAAATGGAAGGACTAGTTATTATGGGCCGAATATAGTTACAATATTTCCAAGTGGTTTGACACCTTTTGAGGCTGTTTATGGGGTTCCACCAACAACCTTGCTTCGTTACGTTCCTGGAACATTAAATGTGGCAACTGTAGACGAGTTACTTCAAACTTGTGATGAGATTATTAAAGATCTTAAACTCACACTAAATCATGCTCAGGATTGAATGAATTCGTTATTAGATAGGCGTAGGACAGATATCGAGTTTAGTACTGGGCATTGGGTTCTCCTCAAGCTCTAACTGTATAGGCAGACATTGGTTGCCTTCTGGACCTCATTGAAACTATCTCCCTATTTTTATGGTCCTTACCAAATTAGAGTTGGGAAAGTTGCTTACAGATTGGATTTAACTGACGGTTTAAGAGTTCACAACGTTTTCCATGTCAGCCAGTTGAAGTAGTATCATAGGTCTGTGCTAGTGATTTTGACGAAATTGCCACCCACCTCTAATGACCATTTGGCGTTGCCCCAGCCTGAGATGGTGTAGATAGAAGAACCAGGTAGTAGGGTAAATATCAAGTAAAAGAGGAGATTTTAGTTCAATGGAAGGGAGCCCCGATAGAGGACGCAACATGGGAGGATGCTTGACGAATGGCAAAGACATATCTGTCGTTCTTCCTTGTAGACAAGGAAGTTTTCAAGAGGGAGGGAGCTGTTATAGGTCTAGACCACGTGGACCAACCTGCTTACATGAAGTGATTAGTTGGCGGTACTTGTCTATGTGTGAGTGATGTTGAAAGTGTAAAGAAGTACTAAGTGGAAGAAGTAGAGTAGAGTTTGTTGTTTTTAAGTAAATATGGAGTGATCATGAAGTAGGAGGAATAATTTCCCTTGTTATGGGGTTAGGAATAGGTCAAGTTATGAGTTGTTTGTTTTTCCTTAATTGTAGGCTATGAAGTAGCTAGGTAGTGATCTCCTAGGATTAGAAGACTAGTAGCTTAATGCTAAAGTATCTATGATTTCCTGTATTTTGTTAGCTATAAATATAGCTAAGATTGTCAATAAGGAGAAAAAAACAGATTTCCAAGAATCCAATATCCCCTGAATTCTCTCTTTAGCTAAATTCGTTTCTTTCCTGCCTTAAATTAAACTTATCAGTTAACTTGTTGAATTGTAATCATACCATACGATCGCAGATTGCTTTTATAAAATTAAAGATTAAAAATGCTAGGAAATAGTTTACATTTTGATTTTTCATACTAATATGGGGCTGAATCACAAGTCTATAGCAAAGTTGTGAATATCGTACCAGACTTGGTACTAGATTGAGTTTTGGTACTGTACTGTATTGGTACCGGTCATTACCGAGTACCTTTTCAAGTAATTTTTAAAATTTATTAAATAGTCCCTAAAATTTTTAAAATTTGCAAAACAGTCTATTG
>JAOQMP010000006.1:36635703-36650640 GCA_027563575.1 Erythroxylum pedicellare
GTAACATAAAATCATTTATAGCTATTAATAAATACTATAATAAACTCAATAATGACATTTAAACAATGTTATGAAAAGGTCACTTTTAACAGTTTAAACCTGTTACAAAATACATATCTACAACAATTTAAGGATATTAAAAAAAATTAATATATAACATTTTATAATGTTATAAATAACTAATTTATAGCATTTATAAAATGGCATTTATAGCTATGAATAAATATTATATTAAACTCAACAATAACATGTCAAAACTGTTACTAAAGCATCATATCTTTAACAACATGGGCTGCCATAGTATACTCATTAGTGTTACCATTCATATTTAATAGCACTTATTACCTGTTACCAAACATCATTTTTGTTATAGTGGCAGAGTATATTTACTAAAGTGAAGATTATTATGTAACTCATAAGTTATATACAATCTTGGAGAATTTTTAAAAGAACACGAGCATTTCTTGGAATGTGTTGGTTGAACACGATATGTCGACTAAGATGGAGATTGTTGTCCATGATTTATATGCACAACGTACAATCTTAGAATGTTTCAGAAAGAAAATGAGTGTTTTTTTGTGTATTGGTTAAACATGGTACATTCGTCAAGGTAAAAATTATGTATGGCTCATGTACACCGAGTGTGCAGTCTTTTTCAAGTCTTTGGATGAACATGTGTACATCTCTAGAATCACGAGGAAAAAGACACGAACCAAAGTATGAATGTATTGGTGTGACGAGGTATTTTTGAAAAAGAACACGATTTGAGGTATAGATAAATCAAAGCCTAAGTTCACGTCCAGATAAATACAGTGAATTGCAAGACTTAAAACAAGTTGCGTCTTAGATTGTGTTCATAATGTGTAAGTACATTTATATAAACTTAATCTGTATATGAAATAGTTGTTTCCATTATTATTGACGAAATGATAAGAAAACAATGGATTTTTTGCTCCTAAGAACATAAACATTGTAAAAAAAATATCTTGAATTCTTATCTATTTTTTATACAACTTTATTTTTGCTTCACGTTCTCTCTCACCAATTTCCTGCGAAGGTCAGAACTGTTGGCTCTACCTGTCCTTAGAAACATTAATGTAATGTCATTTGCCTGTCGTTAACACATTATGTGTGCAGCGTGAGAATGAAATGAGCTCTGATGGTAAAATCTTCAGTATCTTTGTTTCTTTTTGGTGTTATCAATGTCCTCATGTAAGGCGTGTCAACTGCGGTTTGACGTAGATGAAGTACCGAAATCCAGTAATCAGAAGAAGATCCAATCAATTATTTTCCTCATAGCTATCACAAAGAAGCACGTTGCTTACCGGCGAGCCAACTATACACCATCAAACGTACACCATGAACTTGACTACTTTATTTGTAGTCCAGCAGCATTTAAGTCTAAGCAGTGGCAATTTGTGTAGGCTCCCTGCTCTACCGAAGATGGTATTAGATGCTTTTGTTTCACTTACGGCAAGTCCTCTCCTTTCCTCGATGATTAACTTAAACAGAGTATTGGAGGACAAAGTTATGTCAGTTCTAGAGTAGACTCTCACGGGGTCTCACTCAATGAGACTCCTAACTACGTGGGTACTTGACGGGCGAAGCAATCCAAAAGCTTGAAATAGCTTCCAGGAGTCCTGGATTATTCAGAAGTAATGCTCATTAATTACTTGAACACTAATTTTGGGAGAAACAGCCTCAATAAACCATCATATTTCAAAACATAGCTACGAAACGACTAAGAAACGAGGCAATTAAGCAATTACCATCCATTCACACTTTCAGAGTCAAATCATAACGCTGCTGTGTTTGTTCTGGTCTCTTGTATCCCATTACATGCACCTTTTCGATAAAGTGCAATCCTATAATTCAAACAATCAATGGTTGTTTCCCGAGGACTTTCAAAAATTTTCAAACATCCGTGCCATCTTCACCTATGCTTTCATGATAATTCTCTTTTGTTCCATAAAAACCAGTTCCATGCCTAAAGGTTAATTCCATTTCATTGACTTGAAATATATTGACATCTGTGCAACGAACTAAGAAAGTTCATGCTTGACTCCCACATCCCTGCTTACAGACTGACACTTGACGAAGGTGAAACTGTGACAGGGCAAAACCTTTGGAAGAGTGAGTTAAAACGATCGCACAGTAACTTATTGACATTAAGGTATTCATATTTAATTGTCTGATATTACACAGCAGGATAACAACTGACCACCAGGTGAAGCAGATGAACCAAGTTGAAATTATATATTATACTGAAGTAGGTGTTAGACATTTTGTTATCCTTAGGGCCAATTTTGTCTTTTTCCCGTAGAGTTGGACAATATTAACTGTATTTTTTGGTTTTTAAATAAATTATCGGTTAATTTACGTAATTTGATCCAGATAAAAATAATAAAGTAGCTCAATAAATGATCTAGATTAATGGGTCGAAGTTCGGTGAAAAATGGGTCCCAATTAGTGTGGACTAGATCTATCTTATCCTGTGATGGGGAAACCCGATATGAAAGTTATATAAAAGTTAAGTTCTTCTGCAGTTGCTCAAATCAATCGTAAGCATAAGGAATCTCTGACCCGTTAAGAGAGCTTACATATTGAAAAAATTGTAAAAAGGCCTAGTTCGTGTCCCGAAGAGCACTTTTCACTAAAGGTTCAAGGAGGTTCATGATCGTTTGAAGCTCGGAATCAGCATCAGAATCAGAGATGGAACCGAAATCAGGTATTTTGCATTACCTTCGTTTTTGATCCTTTCATGTAGATCTGGGGTATGTAATAAAGTCTATATTACGTATTACATGTGGTATCAGAGCGGCTACGTGATTGGATTGCCGGAAACGAAAATTTTTCAATTGTTCATCTCATATGATTTTCTCCGCTTTTGAATTGTTTTTTAGTTTTTTTGCACATATAATTACGTAAAAGTGGAATACATAAGGCTAGCTACAAAAAACGGGTCAAAACGGGGCTAACGGAGCAAAAAACAGAGTTTTAGGGTGTCGAAAATTGCCTCTGGTGTTGGAGGAGGCAAAGAACATCCCTACTACAGGACGAGGGGAGCCGTGTACGGTTGGTGAGTGCGTCACACGTGCCAATCGAGACACGACACGTCTCTCCACAAAGAGATGGATGCGTGTCACGCATGCAGCGCATGCGAGACTCGCGGCCCACGTTCCCACAGGCATGGGACGGAGGGCGCATGTACTGTCCATGTGGCAGCAACAATGGAGGACGCTTGTCGGCGCGTGCGGTGCACACGTAGTGTAGTGCAATCGCTTTTGCAAGTGGCAGCGCGTGACACGGACACACCAGACTCACAGGGGCGTGTCGGCAAGCTCGCGTGCTGTGCACGCGCACTGACATCTGCACTCCACATCAGTGACTGATGTCAGCCATACGGACTCAGCTATAGTACTTTTAAAAAAACAAAAAAATTGCAAATTTCCTATAAGGATTACCTCGAGGTGTTTTAGGTCAGTTTTCGGGTCCAGGAAATTTTTAAAGTAAGTTTTTTCATTTTTCTGGATTTATTACATTAGTAATAAATTAAAGTTTAACTCTAGAAAAAGGAATTAAGGTATTCTAAATCCGATTTCAAGTGAATTTTTATGCTTCGGATATCATATAAGGGAGATACATGAGGTTTTTGTATCTCAGGTCTCATGTTCAGTGTTCGGGTTGACATGATAATTGATTGAAAAAGTAATTGAGACATTCTGAAGCCATTTTTGAGTGAATTTTTGTGCAACGAACTTGCCATGTGAGATACATAAGTTTTTGTATCTCGAGTGAACAGTTCAATATCTGATGACGCACGATAGTCACTCTATCGAGATTTTTCTTTTACGAAAGTCTCAAATGAAGTTGTCAAAGAATGTCTTCAGCACGAGTGTGTGACAATGAGACTATGCATTCGGATTTTTCCATTTATTGATGTTACCTTGTCACATATTATATGCCCATAAAGAATGTGAGGATAACATAAAGTTGTATCCTTTGTGTTTGTGGACTTTTTGAGTGTTGATGAGAATATAGTCACCAAAGTGGCCTTTCAAATCAGTATTTTGAATTGTTCTGCTTGCATGTTAGGAAATATCTCTAATTTTATGTTTGGTTATTCTACCCAAAGGTGTTGGCCTTACATAACATTTTGAGATGTGCATAAAGGTATTAGATGGAGGAAAGTTATTGCTCAAGTGATCTATTCACCCAAAGGTAGTAGTGTCATAAGAGTTGATGGTTTGTACTATGATCTTTTTTATATGTGAAGGTCTACTTGCATATATTATGTATTCAGCCCAAAGGTGTTTCAAAATATGTGTGACCGGATTTTCAGTAAAGATACTATTTAATGGCTTTAGTATCATTGTTGTCCTACATTTGTGTTGATTTAAACATTATCATCTTGAAGTCACCTTTTCAGTCAACAAAATTAAACATTATCATCTTGAAGTCACCTTTTCAGTCAACAAAATTAGTGTCACCATTGAAACCCTGATCAGTTTCAATTTAAAGAAGTGGACGGAAGATGTATTGAATTCTATGGAGATAGTTGTGGTTAATATGACCATACGGACGAATAGGCTATCTCTATTTACATCCATGAGCTTGAAAGCTCATAAAGCAACCTATGAAACATAGGATCGGTTTAACATATTATATTTGATGATCGTTAAGAGATCCATTCCTAACTATCTACAAAGTGGACTTCCGGATACAGACATAGCAAAGGAGTTCTTGATAATTTCTCCAAGAGGTACAAGTCTCATCTAGTGTTAAGATAAGTTCCTTGATTAAAGAATTATTCTTTATAACGTATACAGGAGAAAAGGGGAGTAATGGAGTACATATCAAGAATAATTCATCTTCACAATAGATTGAAGATGTTGGGATTTCAATGTTTTGATAGCCGATTTCGTTGCTGAGGAGGAGAAACTCAAGTTTGTTACTTCTACAGTCCTCAAAGCAACTAATGCGAAGACAAAGATGAAGCCCGTTAAGTTCAAATCTTCTCCACATGCTAAAGTTGGTCAAACTAGAGCTGATAAAGGTTCTAAGGACATAAAGAAACCAGTAATATGAGGTTTAAAAGGAAAGACTGATACCATCAGGTTACTATTTGGTTCATCAATTATGAATCTATCTTGCAATAGTCGCATTATGGCTATTTAGTGGAACATCTAATTAAGGTGTTTCCATAATGCAGATATTCATATCCAGGATAAAGCCAAATTAAAGGAAGGAGATATTGATGGTTCACAGCAATAAAGAAGTGGAAGTAATATCTATAGGGGATGTATATATTGAATTTTATTGTAAGGTTCATTTAGGTTTTACACGACACATTTTATATGTAATCTTTTGATCAATTTAGGACAAAGAAGGTTGATATTTTGTATTTAATGCTTTTGTTGAACAGATGTTTAATGCAAAACATAATGGTATGACTTTCTTGTCATATGATTTGTATGGAATGTGTCTTACCCCGCATTAGATAAATGCTTCTTTATATCTTGCTAAATGAGTTATGAAGAACCCTTATGAATGAGAAGTCATACATAGTGTGGCATCAAAGTTTAAGCCATATTTTCAGAGCTAAGGTTAAAAGATTAATCAAGAAAAGCATTTCTCAATTCTAGATTTTGATGCTCTGGAAACATGTGTTGATTGTTGCAGGGGTAAGTTGACTAATAAGGATATTTAGATCTACTCTTGCTTATGACTTATTGAGTCTGATACATAAAGATATCGATAGACCTTATACAATTGCATAGTGCAATTCTTAATGTATTTTGACATTTATTGATAACTATTCCTATTACAGTTATATGCTCTTGCTTAAAGATTGAAGGATGAGAACCAATTGGAAAAATTCATCAAGATAGTCAGATTTGATCGTGGAGGAGAATATCATAGCAAACATGGTGTTTCAGGACTTTAAGAGGTCCGTCTACCAAATATTTGGAATCAGTTGGAATAGTGACTTAGTTTACTATACCAAATAGTTCTGAGCAAAATGATGTGTTGCCGAATGCCATAACAACACCTTAAAGGAGTTGAAGAAGTCAATGCAGAGTATGACTAATATACCTAATTACCTAAAAGTTTGGAAACACAGCCTTGCACACATTAGTGTGTGGGGTTGCCCTACTGAGGGAGTATAATCCTTATAAAGAAACATGGCATACTCCTTCCCCTCATTGCCATTTAGTAGGATATCTTGACCACTTTAAGGCTACAGCTTTTATTGTAGAGAAGGAGGGACCAGAATAGTGGAATCACAAACAACTAAGTTTCTAGAATATCATGTCTATAATAATGGTGGGCCCTTTGACCCTTCAGCTGATAGCAAGGCGGATACTACAGTAATCAAGTACCCGCTACTCATACAGTTAGATCTGGTGGGTCTAGGTCATAGTACCATTCTTGTATAGGAACATGAACCCATACTTGTAGACACAAGGGTTCCTGGGGGTACAAGATCTAATACAGTTGAGTAAATCCACTGGAGTGAGACGTCCTGCTATCCCATCTGATTGCATAGTCTATCAGGTGTACAGGACTATGTTATTAGACATGTTACGAATCCAGTTACTATTACAGAAGTTGTTTCTGGACCCAATGCGAATGTGTGGTGGGATGCGATGAACGATGAGATGCAAGCCATTGAGCATAGTAAGGTCTAGGAGCTAGTTAATTTGCAGCAGAACTGCAAACTCGTCAGTTGTAAATAAAGGTTAAAGACCTAAAGGATTTCAAAATAAAGTTCAGCGATTTATAGACTCACTCAGTTGCCTAGTGGTTCACTCAGGGAGAAAGGTTAACTTTATGTTACCTTTTCTCTCGTATCCTCGTAGGATACATTTTGAGTGATTAAAGCAATTGTAATTCATGATGATATAGAATTATATCAGATGGCTGTCAAAATTGCTTTCCTGAATAAAGACCTTTATGAAGTGGTCTATATGGTACAAACTGAAAGATTTCAGGATCCAGATAGAACTGACATGGCTTGTGGGTTATACAGATCAATATATGGTTTACATCAAACATTCCGAAGGTGATACCTTACAATTGATAAGGTTGTGGCCTCTTTCAGCTTCATGGAAAATAAAGTTGGAAAGATGCCTATACTATGAGGTTAAGGGGAGAAAAATTATCTTCCCATTACTGCATGTGGATGATATATTGCTCACGTCAAATTACTTGACCATGTTGTATGAGGTTAAGCAACTTTTGGTCAAGAACTTTGACATGAAGGGACCTTAGTGTAACATCTTCTGTCCTAAGTATTCAGATTC
Source organism: Erythroxylum pedicellare (assembly GCA_027563575.1). Taxonomy (NCBI): domain Eukaryota; kingdom Viridiplantae; phylum Streptophyta; class Magnoliopsida; order Malpighiales; family Erythroxylaceae; genus Erythroxylum; species Erythroxylum pedicellare. The sequence goes on from JAOQMP010000006.1 coordinate 36,643,011, forward strand.
ACCAGGGCAGATCTCAGCACTCATCAAACCTCTCATAGAATGCATATATTAAGTATGTGTTACAAAGGTTTAATACAGTTAACAGTAAACCTATCGTAGAACCTGTCTCTCATAGTGAGAGCTAATCTTTAATACAGTATCCAAAGAATAAAGTAAAGATAAATGTTATGAGAACTGTTCCATATTCTAGTACAGTTGATAGCCTGATATATGCTCGACTATGTAATAGGTAGGACATTGCATTCACTGTTTGACTATTTGGTCAATATCTAGTTAATCCAGTTGTAGACCATTGGAATGAAATCTAGTGAGCGTTGAGATACTAAAAGGAATTAAGGATTATATGTTGACATACTGCATAGTCAACAAACTAAACCTCGTAGGGAATTCAGATTCAGATTTTAGCTAAGTATCCGGATGATCGAAAGTTCACTTAAGGTTACAGTTTTAAGTTTGCAGATGGTATAATTTCCTGGAAGTGTAAAGTAGACAAAGGTAACTTCCTCGACTATGCATGGAAAGTGCATGCTATGGGGCTACTTCACCGACAGTTTAGCTCAGAAATTTGATTTCTGAGTTGTCCGTGATTAATTCAGTAGCTAGACCCATTTGGTTGTACTGTAGGTTTTAGGAATTAAAGATCAATTATTTGGTCATAAAAGTGTTGATACAAAAAGGTGACATTAAGGTTTTGAGCATTTAAAGACTGAGGAATTGTAAGTCGATCCTTTGACTAAAGGACTTCATCCACTTGTATTTGGGACACAAGTATACAGTATGGGTGTTTTGACATCCTTAGACACTATTAGTTAGGGGATCGATATGTTTGTTCTATGTGCATTTGTATATTTTGATGTATTATGACAGTATGATGGTTTGTCGATAAAGATGATCATCGTTTATCCTCAGTAATATGTGTCATCATACATTGTCATAATACATATGAAAGTCTTAAGATTTGTGTCGGTCTTAAGCATTTACAGGTTATTGGGCATATATACAGATTGACCTTGTGCCTATGTCATTTAGACGCATACAGTTTTAGTATAGATATCTATGAAGTTTGACATGACATAGGGGGATATAAGTTTTTAATCCCATAAAGGTTCTCTAATGCAGTTTAGCATAAAGTTGGAGAACATAAAGGTTTTCTCTAATGATGTTTAGCATTCAGTAAATAAAATAAGATTTCTCTAATGCAGTTTAGCATAAAGTTGGAGAAATCGAGACCTACAAACGAAGATGATATAATTTAGATCATAAAGGTATTATCGTAGTTTATCACACTCCATTCCATTCATGTTAGTGAGGTATTGGATCTGTGTCACACATAACACGTGTCTGATACTTTTCGAAATCGAAAGCCTTACAGGGCAGGATGTTGGACTTTCATTATCTTTGTATCAAATGTTTTGTTTTTTAAACTTAGTCGACTAATTAAGTAGCATGGCTTAACTGAGATTTTAAACTATTTTTTAAACTAGAGTCAAAATTGTAGTGAATGCTTATCCAAAGGGGAGATTGTTAGACATTTTTTTGCCCTTAGGGACAATTTTGTCTTTTTCCCATAGAATTGGACAACATTAATTGCATTTTTTATTTTTTAAATAAATTATCGGTTAAGTTATGTAATTTGACCCAAATAAAGATAATAAAGTGCTCCAATAAATGATCTACATTAATGGTTGGGTGAAAAATGGGTCCCAATTAGTGTGGACCGGATCCATATCGGCCTTGTAATGGGGAAGCCTGATATGGAAGCTATATAAAAGTTAAAGTCTCCTGTAGTTGCTCAAATCAATCGTAAGCATCAGGAATCTTTGACCCACCAAGAGAGCTTAGGTATTGAGAAAACTGTATGAAGGCCTATCCCGTATTCCGGAGAGCACTTTCCACTAAAGGTCCCGGGAGGTTCGTGATCGTTTGAAGCTCAGAATCGGCATCGGAATCAGAGATAGAACCGAAATCATGTATTCCACATTATCTTCATTTTTTATCCTTTTATGTAGATCCAGGGTACGTAACAAGGTCTATACTACGTATTACAGTAGGATCATTTTATAGTATTCTACAAATTTTAATAATGGGTACATAAATAATAAAATGATATTAGGAACACCTGAATTAAGAACCATAACTATTAATATTGTATCTTGTGAGGTGATCATCTTTATATAATATCTACTGATAAAAGAATAGAAACTCAAAAGAAGTTCCTGATGCCAAAAATTACTTATACAGGAGTTCTCGATGTTTTAAGTCTTGAATGCAGACATTACAGTGTAAGTTCTTTCGAACGTCATTGAATAAAGCATGCAGCAGGTTATTGCATTCATCTTCATATTTGGATCTCATGCTTCAGATTTCTTTCACTTTCCGCATCAGATCATATTTAATTATCTACAATATTCCGCCCTTTTGGAATGGTACATGTTGGTCATGCATCAGTCTGCCGATTACTCAGGCATTTTGTTTCAATTAAAAATTATAGTTAGCCAATTAATAAAATTAATTGTCTCATATGTTGATGAATGAACAGTGATATTTCGTTTACAAACAGTTTACTTAGCCTTACTCTTTTATCTTATAGGAACCCGTTATAAGTGCATTTGATCTTGTCAGAATGAGGATTGTTAAACTTGATTTTGGGATAATCTTCTGCTGGAGCAGCCGTATACTTTCTTTCATGTTTATGTGTAGTTAATTTCATCAATATAGTTTGATACGAATGACATCTACAGTTCAAACCATGTTTTGAAAACCTTATCATCCTCCTCCTTACGTAAAAAGAGATTAGGCCAACAACATATAGGTGCCTGGAACAATCTCTGAGTCTAAGAAAGAAACAGATTAAACCCTTGTTCTGCTGCCTGGCTCCATACATTAAGTGAAAGAGGCCCCTCTGATCTTCCACAAGAACCTTTGTCCCTCAATCTATTATGACCATTGTCATCATTTGCTAACATGTTTTTTGTCTTGTTCCCTTTAAAAAGAATTCTAAGGACTGACATCACCTCATCAATAGCTCTGCTGGTGCCTTATCACTGTACAACTACCCCTTTCTCTCCTCACTACTCACAGCTATATATAACCCCTCCAATAACTGATTCCCATCCCTATTAAACTTAGCATTCCTTATTAAATTTGGATCCGATCAACCAAAGCTAGAGGTGGTCTATCTCTGTAGTTACAGTTTTTTAGTAATATTTTGGGACAAGAATAATGGAAGTGAGGAATGGATACAAGAAAAGATTGTGGACAGTGGACGAGGATAGAATTCTGATGGAGTACGTGAAGCTGCATGGAAAAGGCAAATGGAACCGTCTGGCTAGGGAGAGAGGTGATTAACAGCGTCCTTTTGTTATGAACAAGCAAAAGATCATTTGCCCATTTAGAAATTTCCCATACATATATATTTTTATACATGACGGCTGGTTGATACACTGAGTTCCTTTTAATTTGTTTCTGTGTCGACGTGATTAATTAGGTCTGAGAAGATGTGGCAAAAGCTGCAGGTTAAGATGGATGAACTATCTGAGTCCAAGTGTTAAACGTGGTGATTTCTCAGAGGAAGAAGACGACCTCATTATTCGACTCCATAATCTCCTTGGCAATAGGTCACTTATCTTCTTCCAAAGTGATATTTTTCTTTTCATTTCAAATAGTTATTGAATGCCTGACCGATGTCTGCAGTTTGTACAGACAGTGAGGTTTTAAGGTTTAATTACAATTGTCAGTCAATAAATATGAGCGAAATGATTGTTTGATGGTTTCCAATTAATACTTATTTTAAGGTGGTCCCTGATCGCCGGTCGAGTTCCAGGAAGGACGGACAATCAAGTTAAGAATCGATGGAACACTCATTTGAGCAAAAAACTTGGAGTTGGCCAGCCAAAATGCAAAGTTAGTGCTACTTCTTCCATGTTTTCCAGACATTTGGAGCATAGTTTCAATACCCCTTCAAGCTCAAATGTCAAACCACCTCCCAGTTCCACTGATGGAACCATCGGCTACAATGTTTTGGGAGTTGGTTCTGATGATAATGCATTTGAAGAGCTGACAATGAGTGACTGCTACCAGAATTTAGCTTTCATGTTTTCTGGTGATGATCCAGATCTCTACGCCATGAATAATTTATTGGAATTTCAGGATGGCTAGTCCAGTGGTTATGTGTGGATTTAGTGTTAGTGTTCCATATTTCACAAACTAAAATTAATCACAATTTATCTTCCCGGTGCCTTTAAAATGGACTAATTTGTTTAACTTTAGTTGTCTGCCGTACCAAAAATATTTTCAAATTCAAGTCTAAAAGAAAAAGGCAAAAAGAATTTTGACTTTTCCAAAGCCACCATCAATTCATGCCGAGGATGCTTTTTGATGTATATGAGACATGGGATTATTGTTAGGACAAAGTCAATCAATTGCTTACGATTTCAGCAAACTGACCCAAATTCAGTTTGGTAGGATTATTTTTAAAAAATCATTTTGTACATTATACTTTTATGGACAATTCGCCATAGCAACAGAGAGTTTTAGGCGAACAAATTAATCTGTAGTTAATATGTCAAACGTGAAATAAATGTGGAACATTTTGTATGGTATTATTATTAATACTTAAATTTTGGTTTTCTAGTGGATTTCACGTGGAACATTTTATATGGTATTATTAGCAATACTTAAATTTTGGTTTTCTAGTGGAGTAATCCCAACCGAAATTAGAATTAAAGGCATGTTCGTGCCATGAAATATAAATTTGATATAGCAAGTAATATCAATTTTAGGTAACTAATTTTCTAAATTCATACCTATAATAGTGCCGGTGAATTAAAGTTGAAGCTCTGCTTTTCCTTTGATTTTTTTCGTCTTTCTTATGTCAAGTGTGTCTTCTCCTATTTATTCAGCTTCTACTCTCCTCCATTTCCACTCTTGTTCTTTCCTTACTTCTCCTGCTCAACAGTTATCCTTCTATCACTCGAGGCCCCGAAGGATAACACAAGAAAACTATGTCCTTTTCTGGTTAACCTCACCGGCTAACTTCTCTAAACAATCCATGACGGTTGTATCATCGACCAACCACAGTCATATTGGAAGTGTGTAGCACTACGTAGGGAGTTCCAGTTATCGGAGTCTTATACCCCTCAACGCCTGTCCATCGGCTTACACGAGACTTAATGCTCACGCCTTTTAGGAACTCTACTTCACTCACACACTCTTACTCGTCATTCCCCGTTAATGCTTCTGACTCAAGGCAGTGGAATATTTAGAAGCAACAGTTCTTCTAGACTGTCATAGATGTTTTGATACACAAGATCCTCAACTGAGGCGAGTGTAGAGCATACTTATCCAACAATCTTAGGAACGGAAGAAACAGATATGATTCAGGCTTTTTGGAGTCTTTAGAAGAGAAGGGTTGTGAAGAAAGAATTCTTCATTTTCCAATATCAAATTTGTACATCAAAGTTTTTGTGTCCTTTACAACTGAAACTAAACCCTGCTTATATAGGCAAAGTCAGGGGTAGCAATGTAAATCTACCTAGAGACATAATTATTACACTTTAACAAAAGTAAATGACTATTTCACCTAACCTTATCAAAAGGAATCCACTTTAACCAAAAGTCTTAAAGCAAACAGTGCTTAGGTACAAAAGTCTTAAAGCAAACAGTAGACAAAACTAAAGGTGAAAAAGAAGATGATAAGATGGAATCTACAATAGTTGTTGACAGTGGTATGCGTCTATCTTTCATAATGTTAGTTGTCTCATTGTTACTTTACAGGTGTAAAGTAAGGTCATCATCGTCATTTGTCAACTCCATTTCTCGATTAATTTGTTCAATAAGTTCATGGATGTTGGTTTGAGCCCATTCAGGAGGCCATGGGCTTGTTACAGAGGTACCAGTCGGACTAATTTCTTCTGACTGTAGGCTTGACTCCATAGTAGGCCTATAAATTGGACAAGGAATAGATCCTCCACGAATGTTGATATAATGATCATGGAAAGAAGCCCATTCACTTACTAGTGGAGTTCATAGAGGCTGTCGTAAAGCTGTTTCTCCGAAATATGGTCCTTGGGATGTGCAAATAGGAGAAATATCAGACTGTGGATGCTGGTTGTATTGGTCGAGAAGAGCATAAAGTTCTTCAGTAAATTGGATTTTTTCTTCAGACCAATTGGTGCAAGTATGCCAATACTGAATGTGACTAATGGTGTATAGCATATTGGTATTGGTCATACAGTAGGGACGATGCAACAGATAGAAGGTATAGACATTTTTGTCTGCTAACATTGCATTCCAAAGTCGATGTCATGATAGCTCAAAAAACATATCAATATGCCATTTAGAGAGAGGCTGAAACCATTCAAGGAATGTCTATAAAAGGGATCCTAAATTTGTTGGATTTGTCAAATGGCGATACAGATGTAGAGGAGAGAGTGCGATTGTACAGGTATACAGAGCAGTTAGAGACCAGAGATGCCAAAAGAGAGGAATCGGGAGTTTCAGAGAAGAAGAAACAGAGAAGAGTGGCTTGGAAGGTCTTGAGAGATAATCAGTTAAGATGTTTTTATGACCTTTCAAATGTCGGACACTGAATTTATAAGCAGAGAACCACTATTGCCAACGTAAAAGTTAACTTTTGGGAATCTTTTTCCCAATCTGATCGAGAATCTTGGGAAACGCAGTCTTGTCCATTTCAATAACAAAATGATAAGGAGTGAGGTGGATGGTGAATTTTTCAATACCTTTTTTTATCGCAAGAATCTCCTTATAAGAAATATGATAGTGACATTCAGATTGACTGAAAGCTCCACTAGCATGTCCACAATAATGACACTGATTATTGACGTCTTCAAGAAGGACAACACCCTAGTGGGTTTCACTAGCATCTATCTGGAGGACACGTTGCCTTGATCAGGAATCTTTAAAGAAGGAGGTTCCTGACATATATGTTTAAGATGCTTGACAGTTGTAGTCTGTTCTTTTCTCCATAATGGTGGATTCTTCCGTAATAGCTTAGATAAGCATGATGTGTAGGTTGCCACATGTAGAATGAAGTCTTGAATGTAGTTAACAATTCCGAGGAACTATTACATTTGCTTCATAGTGAGATGTTCATTCGGAAATTGCAATAATTCTTTAGCAATATGTGGACCTAGCTAATAAAACCCATCTTTGAATTGCATCCCTAGAAATTTAACTTCTATTGTACCAATAGTGCTTTTCGAGGACGAAACCATAATACCATACTGTTAAGTAAGGTCCAAAAATATTTGTAAAAGGGCCTGATGTTCCTCATGAGATTTTGAGAACAAAAGAATATCATCGCTATAGATCAATGCCCTGTTGAGGATAGGCTCATAGATCTTGGTAATAGACTTCTGAAACAGTGATGGAGCGACTTTAAGTTCAAATGGCTTAACAGTCCATTGGTATTGAGCATTGGGAATGCAGAATGCAGTCTTGTAATGTTCTTCAGGGTGAATACCCAATTGCCAAAATCCCGCTTTGAGGTCAAACTTTGAAAATATGACAGCTTTCTTGAGAAATAGTACCTGTGTACTGATTTTGGGTAGAGGAAACTTATCATCCTGTAGGAATGCATTCAGAGGTTTGTAGTCAATGACTAATCTCT
>JAOQMP010000006.1:36650740-36666376 GCA_027563575.1 Erythroxylum pedicellare
TCCTCAAGTGCTGTTATCCAATGTTGTATTCCAAAGACGATGTCGTGATACTTCCAGAGACATATCAATACGCCACTTAGCCAATGGTTGGAACCATTCAAGGAAAGTCCACATAAGGGATCCTGAATTTGTAGGATCTGTCAAATGGTGATATATTAGAACCAGAACAACAACAAAGTCCAGGAAGTCTTTCCCATATCCTACGTGATATCTTTGTCTAGTTTGTGGTCAGGTAGAGTCGGTCCAGCCGAACACACCTGCGTACCCCTTGGAATTTTCTACTCCTCGATTAGTATTCCACTACTGCTTTTGGTTTACTTGGAAATATAGTCACCTTCGCATCTTAGTCAGGTGGGGAACATATTGATTCAGGTTAGGAAGTGAGTAAGAAGAGACTTGCATAATAATTATGGAAACTTCTTCAGATCCAATTCATTTATTGTCAAGTTTGTCTGTATCTAGTTTACCTAGAAGTGTGAAGCGCGTCCCATCCAAAAAAAATCTTTCGTAAGAGCTTAGATAAGCATGACGTGTAAGTGGCCACATGTGGTATGAAATCTCTGATGTAGTTGACAATTCCGAGGAACTGTTGAATTTGTTTCACGGTGAGATGTTCATCTGGAAATTACAATAATTCCTTAGCAATATGTGGACTTGGCTAATAGAATCCATCTTTGAATTGCATCCCTAGAAATTCAACTTCTGTTGTACCAATAATACTTTTCGAGGCCGAAAGCATAATACCATACTGTTGAGTAAGGTCCAAAAATCTTTGTAAAAGGGCCTGATGTTTCTGATGAGATTTAGAGAATAGAAGGATGTCATCGATGTAGATCAATGCACTGTTGATGATAGGCTCATAGTTTTTTGTAATGGACTTCTGGAACAGTGATGGAGCGACTTTAAGTCCAAATGACATCACAGTCCATTGGTACTGAGCATTGGGAATGCAGAATGCAGTTTTGTAACGTTCTTTAGGGTAAATACCCAATTGCCAAAATCTCGCTTTGAGGTCAAACTTTGAAAATATAACAGCTTCCTTGAGAAATAGTACCTGTGTACTGATTTTGGGTAGAGGAAACTTGTCATCTTACAGGAATGCATGCAGAGGTTTGTAGTCTATCGCTATACGTTTCCAACTCTGATACCACTCAGGGACCCTTTCGGGCACACAGGGAAATGAACTTCACATGTTTACTGCCGCAGATGGTAACTCTTTCAAGATTGGGTTGAGAACAAGAAGACGAATTGGCATTAACTTCTTTCCTCAGTGTACAGTTTGGACTAAAGTACTTGGAAGTAATCTACCTGGCCCAGATATCCTTATTGGAATGGATACATACAGTAAAGCCCAACATTTACTAATCCTACACACAGGCCTCAGGTATCGAAACCTTTTCAGTTTATACACTGACATAAAAAATGTGTTTGAACTTACACAGGTTTACACTGGACTTAGAGATAAACTGTTGAAATGACTAGGTGTGGCAAGCAGCTCATGTTTGAGGAGGATTTTATGCATATAATATAAAAGACTCTGGTAAAGAATAGGAGAAAGGCTTTGTACATTATTATGCATACGAGAAAACCAAGGAGGGAAAATTTTCTTATACCTAGCAAATCTAGGAAACTCCATGAGCCAAAAGAGAGGAATTAGGAGTTGCAGGGAATAAGAAACAAAGAAGAGTGGCTTGGAAGGTCTTGAAAGATAATAAGCTAATATGTTTTTATGACCTTTCAAATGTCGGACACTGAATTTATATGCAGAGAACCACTCATGCCAGCGTAAAAGTTGGTTGTTGGGAATTTTTTTACCAGTCTGTTGAAGAATCTTGGGAAAAGCAGTATTGTCCATTTCAATAAAAAATGATAAGGAGTGAGGTGGATGGTGAATTTTTTAAAACCTCTTTTCACCGTAAGAATCTCCTTATATGAGATATGATATTGATATTCAGATTGACTGAAAGCTCCACTAGCATGTCCATAATAATGACAGTGGTTATTGGTTTCTTCGAGAAGGATAGCACCCCAGTGGGTGTCACTAGCATCTTTCTGGAGGACACGTTGCCCTTGATCAGGAATATTTAAAGGAGGAGGTTCTTCGCAGATATGCTTTAGATGCTTAACAGCTGTAGTATGTTCCCTTTTCCATGTAGGTGAATTCTTCCGTAACGTTTCTTTCCTCGTTTTTTCTTTGAATGTTTGTTGACATAGAACGCTTGAAAAGCTCAATCCGACTTTGTGGTCTTGATTAATCCTTGCTGCAATAGGATTGCACACTCATCTTGTGCGAGCTTGAGATCATCAGGGTTCATCCTTGGGTGCGTGGCTTTCGTAGGATTTATATCCTCGTTCTTCTTGAAAGGTAGACTTATCAAAAAGTCATCATTTTTTCACAGAGGATATGGATGAGCAAACTGTGAATGAGTCTTTAGACAGTAGCTCAACAATTTATCTCTAAGTCTAGTGTAATGTGCTGAAACCTGTTTAAGTCCAAACACATTTTTTATGTTAGTGTATGGACTGAAAAGGATTCGATACTTGAGGCTTGTGGGTAGGATTAGTAAATGCTGAGCTTTATTGTAAGGATCCATTCCAATAAGGATATTTGGGCCTGGTAGATTGCTTCCAAGTACTTTAGTCCAAACTGTACACTGAGGAAAGAAGCGAATGCCAATTCGTCTTCTTGTTGTCAACCCAATCTTGAAAGAGTTACCATCAACGACAGTAAAATACTCTTCATATGAAATCCATGCTTTTGATGATAAGATGTTGGGTTTCATGATTGTTCTGCTAGGTCCTGTATCCATAAATCTAATAGCCTTAATAGTTCGATCATATTTGTCTTCTTGAAATAGCTAGATCTAGACATATGGGTGTTGTACAGATGTACGATCTAGTTTTATACAGTTTGATGTCTCTGTTTTGACAAATGAAGAAGAATCACAAACGCATTTATTTTACACAACATGTATTTTCTTTACCTAATAGACAATGTCAACTTCTGAACTCTTCCTGCCATTGAAAAAAATTCAACCTCCTCCAACTCCTCCTTCATCTGCTATACCAAAATCTACTTCATTGCCTTCCCTTACTCTTCTGCCTCCTCGTAATCACCTTCCAGCTTTAACTAATTCTGATCCATCCAATAATTCTTATGTGTCTTTTAATACCAAGCTTTTATGGGTTCAAGTTGTTGAGAATATGAATCCTGAAGCTAAGCTTTCATGTTTCCCCTCAGTATTACTTCTGATCACCTAATAGTGTCATCCTTTATCTCCATTCTTCATGTTGGAGCTCAAAAATGAAAATCCACTATGGTTGGTTTCTTTTTAGCTAAAAAAGTTCTTTTTCCTATAATGAAAACTTAGGCAACTAGCAACTAGAAGTAATTTGGCCTCCTTGATGTCATGATCAATAACCAAGACACATTCTTCTTTAAATTTAACTCTCCTAGTGTAGTGGATGCACTCATAAAGTCTGGTCCTTAGCACATTTATAGTAAACCTTCCTTTATTCAAGCATGGAGACTTGGTGTTAAATTATAAGAGATCAGGCAGAATAGCATACCTCTGTGGCTTTGTATACATTATATACATCTTGAGTACTAGATCACTGAAGAATTGAGATATCTATCTCGCTCAATTGGTAGACCTTTATGTTTTGGTCAGGTTATTGCAGAAACAAAAAAGGTCAATTTTGTTAGAATAAGTGTGACTGTTAATGCTTATATTGAGCTACCTACGGAGATTTAAATCATAAAGTTTGATGTTAATCTTGAACTTATTGAAGACACAGTGAAGATCACATATGCATGGAAACCACCTCTACTAAACCAATAAAACTTGGCAACCAATTGGCAAATTGTTCAAAAAATGCAGCTTTGAGGAATTAATAGGTGAAGCTCATGTTCAAATCCCTGTTGAAGGCATCAGTGAGGACTCTCACTATAAAGGAAAGAGCCATTGAAGTCCTTGCACCTAAATTGGTAATCATAACTCAAGCACCAAGTATTGAAGCTAATTTTAAAATTGTCTCAAGAAGAAGATCTGGTAGAAAGAAGAATATGCCTTCTACTACTTCTTATTGTCTATTTATTCATAAAACATTAAAGGTATGAATTCCCTTACAAAAAAGCAAGTGATCAAAGAATTTATTATTGAAAATAAGCCTTTCTTGAAGAATATTTAAGAAACCATAATTAAAAAGAACATCAGTAGCCTCCTATCTTTTTTGCCTAATAGTCAGAGGTCCATTTCTAATGGAAGGATTTTAAGGATTTTAGTAATCTATAATAGTGACAATATATCATAGTTGGTTCCACCAATACTGACCAATTGATCCACTTACAAGTATTTTCTAAACATCTATACAAGGTTTTGGATATTTCTATCATACATGCTTTTAATCATGGCTTTCTAATACTTTCCTTAAGGAGTAAGCTTAAAGAGCTAGAACTTGGTATCAAAACACCCTTTAGCTCTCGGTTGGTGATTTCAATGTCATAAAAAGCATAATAACGAGACTTTTTTTGGAAAATTTTGAAAGAGGCTTATCCTATTTGTTTTGACTGTAACATTTTCCCAACACTGGTGTCTTTTTTCCCAACACAAGCATTTCTAATCACTCTCTAGTGGTTGTCAAATTTAAACCAGACCATACTCCTCTCAAGTATCCTTTTTGATTCAATAACTTCTTAACTCCCATATCTAGTTTTAGGATGCTATTAGAAGAGGTTATGGTTCTCATTTATATGGATCTAAGAAATTTTAATAGTTTATCAAAACCAAAAGCATCTGAGATGAAGTTAAATCCTTTCACAAGGAAAATGTGGGGCATGTTCATCATTTGTTAACACTGCCATAGTTGCTCTCAATAAAGCTTAAAAGAACCTATACATTAACCCCTCTTGTCCAAGACTCCAAGAGGCTGAAAATATTACATTGAACAAATACCCAAAGGTAGTTAATTTCGACTACTCTCTATTGAAACAAAGATCTAGGATTAAGTAGTTACAAGATGGAGACAAAAATACAGGTTTCTTCTATAGATCTCTAACTGCAAGGAAAGCCTCAAACAAAATTGTTACACTTGAATGTAATGGATCTTTGCTTCAAACTTAAAGTCAATTTATGCATAAAGCTACCTATTATTTTCAATCATTATTTAGATCTCCTTCTTCTCTATACTCCTATGTAGCATTTATTGATGAAATAGTCCAACAAAAGGTTTCTACTCAAGAGGTGGAAGCTCTGGCATTTCTTGTTACTAGATCTAAAATTGAAATGAGATCTCTAGCTCCTCAGAAAGCTCAAGGGTCAGATGGCTTCAAACGTACAATTCTTCATAGAAAACTGGTCCATTGTAGGCAGTATGGTTTTTGAGGCAGTCTTGGAATTCTTTAACATTGACAAGCTTCTTAAGGCTATAAATAACACTTTCATTGCTTTAGTTCCTAAAGGGAAAGAGCACGAACAACATAAGTCTTTAAAAGACTACAAAGCCATCTCCCACTGCAACTTTATTTAAAAAACCATTTCTAAAGAGATTGTTTTAAGATCACAGCCCATACTTCCTGGACTTATTGACTCAGCTTAATCTACTTACATCCCTAAAAGACAAATTAGAGATAACATTGCATTAGCTCATGAACTATTCCAACATTGTACTAGAAAGAACAGTAAGAAAAATTGTGCAATCAAAATTGATTTTGAAAAAGCTTATGACAAAGTGGAGGAGCACTTCATCCTTAATGTTCTTAAAGCCTTTGGTTTCCCTAATATTTTCTCTAAGTGGATTCACCAATGCTCTCAACTGTTTCATTCAAAATTCTAATGAATGGTGAACTTATCAAACATATCAATATTGTTAGAGGCATCAGACAAGGTGACCCTATCTCCCCTATCTCCCCATACTCATTCTCTCTAATCTCTAAAATTTTGTGTAGACTACTTAAAAGGAATGCCATCAGAAAAGGAATATCTAAATTTCATTCTAAATGCAAGAAGCTTGGCATAGTTAATCTGAGCTTTGCTGATGATATATTTGTCTTCTCAAAAGCAACCATCCCCTTTGTAACATCCATTTGCAAAGTCTTCAAAGTCTTCTATAACATGTCAAGCCTTGTTATCAATAAGGATTAGTCCATTATGTTTACTTCAACAAATCCAATCCAATATGCAACTAGACTATCACTAACTACTAACTTCAAGCTAAAGCACCTACTTGTCTTATACTATTAGACTATAAGCCTCTTATTTAAAAAATCCAAAGCAAGATTAAAAGTTGGTCCCTCAAATCACTTTCCCTAGCTAGCAGATGTCAATTGATAAGATCTATACTCCCTTCTCTAAGTACATAATGGGCCTCTCATATTGTCTTTCCTCAGGCTATGATCAAGACTATAGAAAAGATGTTTTTAAAACTTCTTATGCTTAACTAGTAGTAGTAAAACCAGAAGTAACAAAATAAGTTAGTCTTGCTTACCTAGAAAATATGGAGGTCTTGGCATTTTACTTATAAAAAACCTCAATTCTATTCCGTTAGTCAAAAAGCTATAGAGACTCATCAAAGATAAACAAACATTGTAGGTTAAATGGGTGCATACATACTACATCAATAATCAAAACATTTGGGTTGCTAGGATTCTAATAACTACCCCTTCCGTCATGAGTCACATGTTTAAGCTAAGATGGAGCATCAAAGAATCATGTAAATCAATTGTCAGGAATGGTAAGAGCACCCCATTTTGGTATAACAATTGGACCCCTAAATTGTGCAATTTAAGTCACTTCCCTAAAGGCTTTTACCCCTACCAATGCCTTGGTTATGGGAGAAATGTCATCCAAAAACCTTGACAGACTTAATCCTACTTTAGGCATTTCTTAATTCATCCTCAACTACACTTTAGACAAGTTAGTTGAAGACTCCATTAATTGGGAACTCACTCTCTTTGGCATCTACACAGACAAATCTTATTGATCTGTCTTTAGCAACCTTTCTTGTGTTTTACATTGGCACAAAATAGTGTGGATCAATCATGACTCACCTAGATCTTCAGTCGTACTATGGCAAGTTATTAAAAACATGCTTCTAACTTTTAATAGAGTAAAAATCCTCTCAATTGCCAACCTGGTATATACTTCATAAATCTTCTCTTAAAAATTTAGAACATCTATTCTTCCAATGTCATTATAGCAGGTACCTTGGGTAAGTAGTTATTTAACTATGCAATGTCAGTAATCCCCTAATTCTTTAGGATATCATTATTAAATGGAATATGAACACCAAGATGAAGTTTGAATGGGATCTTTGGATCTTCATATTAGCTTTTAGTTACTTATTCAATGTTTTATATGATGAAAGAAACTAAAGGATCTTCAATGATAATGCCATTTCTAAAGAAAGCCTTTTACAAGCTACACATGGTAGAATCAGAACACACATCTTTATATATAGGGACAGACACTCATTTAGCAAACAACAACTTATCAATTGGAGAATCAATTAACACTTTCTTATTCTACACAAGATTATTATAGTCCTTTTCATAAACTAGACTTTGGATTTCTTGTGTCACTTGATATTTGTCCTTATTGGATGCTTTTATACACATTGAGAACATTATTATTAAGCTTTTTATGACACTAATATATTTATTCATTTCAAACAATAAAAATAGTATCGATGAATTTGAATCATATAAGAATCTAAAATTAAGTTATTAATTAACCCATTTAAACAAGTATTTTATTATTTTCAATTATTTTAAAGTGCATTGTTTTAAAAAATCTTCTAGTAAATATATATCAAAATATTTTAACTAAAAAAATTGTTATATGAATGGTGAATTTTATATGATTGTTGCGACTTCTTGTTAATAAGGATTTATATCAAAATAATTTGACTAAATTTTTAACAAAATTGTTATTTTTTAATATTTTTAATATTATGATGAATTTTTAAAAAATTTAAAAATAAGAAAAAATAATTTTGACAAATTGAAATAATAAGGCAAAACGGTCAAAAATACCTAAAGTTTTGCTTAAATTTTAAGACTCATACATTTTTAAATGCTCAAATACAACCTAAATGTTTAATAAGCATTTAAAAAGACCTTTATATTAACACAAAATTAACGCCTCCAATAAATATTTCCTATACGAAATTTTCTTTTTTTTAGTTTACGAACTCATTGCCATGTAGATAATTTATTTAACATGGCATGGGGTTTATAATTTCATAAACCCCCAAATTAACTAGCATCTTAAACCTAATTTTTCAAATTCCATAATTTGGAATTTAAAATCCTTAGTTTTGTTACGTGTAGCTTCTTCGTGCATTGCTTTTGTATTGCGTTGCTTCTCCTTTCTACATGTTGCTTCTTAACTACTTTTTGCACTGCTTCTCTATGTGTTGCTTGTTTTTGTGTCACATTGCTTCTTTATATGATTACATTGTGAGGGTGTCTTAGGTTCATGTTGTTTGTTTTGTCTCACATTGTTTGTTGCGGCTTTATATGGTAAGGTTTTCATTGTCTACTCTCTTATTTCCTTAGTAACTAGTGTCCACAAATTTTACAGGTAATTAATGGTCTTAACTTATTAGTGGTCCCAACTGTCGGAGTGTTGTCGATTGTTTGTTTTTACTCCCAATTTGTGTTGTCTACATATATGTCAAATAGTAGGAAGATATTTAAATGAACTTGACGACTATAATCAAATTAAGTATTGAGCAATTATATAAATTATGTGGTGTTATTAATAATAAGAAGATTTTTAAATAAACCTCCAAATATTTACTATTACAATAGCTTTCCTCAAATGATATTTAATAGTATAGTCATAAAGTTTGAGTAATTCCAACCATCTTCATTGCCCCATATTCGATGCTTTCCTTAAATGGCCCCTTAATGATAATGTCTCTAAATTTAAGGCAATCATAACAAATGCAAGCTTTGGATAATGAGTAAGATAATGAAGCTTATAATGTTCTTTGCTCAGTTTGCTATAAGATATTCTTCCAACTATAATCAGTTGAAACTTAACAATCTTGGATCAACAGTAGAAATACAATTGTCGAGGAATCAAAAGATCTCATTATTACGATTTAAAAGGAAATTTATTTATTTTGCAGCAATGAAATCTAGTTAGAAACATTTGAGGCCTATACTAGGGATCGATGGTTGCTTCCTAAAGATTAAATTCTAAGGAAAACTAATTTATGCAATTTAAAGGGATGAGGAAAGAGGTATGTATCCTATAACATAGGTTATTATTAAAGTGGAAAATACTAATTCTTGGAGTTAGTTTATATGTTTTATAAGAGCTTATTTAGATTTAGATCATGGAGATGGAGTCACCGTAATATCTTATATGCAAAAGGTACATGCATTTTGGGTTTATTATCTAATTAAAGTATTTTCATTTTATATGTGTCTCATTAATATAATATCCATGTATCTTTTGATTTATTTGTGTGTATAAGGCTTGGTAAGAGCTATTGAGACCACACTTCCTAATGCATGCAATAAATGTGTGCCAAACATATTCATGATAATTGGCATGCACAATGGAGTGGAAAAAACTTAATCAGACAATTTAGGCATATGCATGGTGAACATGTTTTGAGGATTTCAATGAGCAACTTAAGAGGCTAGGTAAAATTAGACATGGATGTACTACTACATTGCTTGAATATCCAAAAGAGAGTTGGGCTAGGTTATATCAATCATTCGAGTCAAAATATCCAATTGTTAATAATAACATGAGCAAGACTTTTTAATAGATGGATACTACTAGCAAGAGATAGACCAATTATTAGTATAAGAGACTATCAGGAAAATGATTATGAATAAATATATTACAAGGAGGAAATATGTGTACAGATGGAAGTCTAGTATTGCACCAACATTTGTCAATAAGATTACAAAAAATAAGGAGGCAATACAATGAAGGATTGTATGGAATGGGGATGGAGCCTATGAGGTAAGCAAAGGAGATAAGAAGCATGTTGTCGAGTTAGGAAGAGACAATTGTTGTAGTTATAGGACATATGAACTATATGGTTATCCATGTAAACATGTTATTAGTGCAATTAATCACTCCATAAAAAATACTTGAGGCATTTGGCAATGAATGTTACAAGAAGAACATCTTTCTAAAGGTGAATGATAATGTGTTTCAACTTGTTAGGAGGATAAACTTCTGGCTAGAAAATGATTATGAACATATTCATCCACCAACTAATAATGCCAAGAAGACCAAAAAAGGTAAGAAGGAGAGATAAGAATGAATCAACAAAAGTACTTAGTGCAAGTAGAATGTCACAAAGGGGTTAAGTGCAAAAATGTAGGAAATGTAGAATTTATGGGCATAATAGCAAAAACTGTAATATAGCAACACCAAATGAACAACCTATCAATGTTTATTTAGTTTCCAATAGTAACATTATGTATATTATGTTGCAGGTCTCAATAACTTCTAGAGAAAGGCAAACTTTTGGAGAAGAATTAGCAACACTAAAATAATAGAGACACATTCCCATGTAAACTCGGATGAATTAGTAGTAATTAATTAAATAACTATGGTTTTATGACCTATAATAATTATTAGACAAATTTTAGTTTCAAAAAACTCGTATTGATATTAGTCCGTCAATTACTTAAGAATACATATCTAGTCAACAAAGCATAAATTTAAGTTTAATTCCTTAAATTTGTTGTCACTATTAAAATGGTCAACTTGTCCATATCAACATAACTTTTACAATTTGATTCATGGGTTGCTATTCCTACAAAATTGACTTCGGAAAATTTTGGATATGAAGAAACTACATCTTTCAAATTATCTTTTGAACCTAGAAATTTTAAACTCAAAGGTAAATATAGCATCATATTAAGACAATTATAAACTACAACTAAAAAGAGAGCAATAATTGAGAGTATTAGCAAAGACATTGACCTTCTAAACAGTTAAACATGTTTAACCATGGACTTTACTTTGTGTTAAGTTTATTTTGTAAACATCATACATTAACAAGTGTATTTAGCTATAAAATGTTCCATCTCCTAGTTGGTTTTGGAATTGCTACATTTTATGAGCTTGGAACTACTATAAATAGCAATCACTTCTAATTTCTCTTACTTCTTATATCATTGCTTTCCTTTGACAAAGGTGGTGCTAGTTGTATATCTGATATACAAGTTGAGATTAAAATTCTAGCATCTAAAGCCATAGGTTGAGCATGAGCATAAGTTGCATCACTTAAAAGTTCTCTTAGTAATCTTTTGTTACATTAGTTGTGGTACTTTGAAAGTATAAATTATTTCAGGCCCTTTTCTAGTGCTTTCCTATATAAGTGTAAATATTCCCTTTCTTGTTTTATAATATAGCATCTTATAAAGTTGTTTGGAAAATAATAAATTTTGAAAAATAGGACAAACATGAAAAGCAATCACAATAAAAATGAAAAAGAAAAAAAATTCAATAGGATCAATTTTAAAATTTCATACGTTGACATCCATACATATGAATATTGAACTAAACCTATTTTGTAAGTATATAAAAACGATGAACAATGAAATCAAAATTAAAATAAAGCTACAATTATGTTAATATCATCAACCTCAACTATTTCTTCTCTTTCGTCAACATTTCAATGTCTTGCTCCATAATTTTCATTTGCTCATCAAGTATCTTCGTTTCTTCTAAACTTCTCCTTAATTTAGCCTCCTTCTTAAGTACAATTATTTCTTTCCTTAACTTTTAAAGAACATATATCTATCAGGAAACTACTTGTGAAAAAACTTACAATTACCAACTAGGTAATTAGGACATCCTAAAAATCTTCTCCTGGGATTACGAAACTTTATAAAGTCTTTAAAGAAGCTTTTAGGCCACAATAGCAAATCAATTTTGACCTAGTATTATAGCTTGAATTGTTAGAGTTTTCAAATTTTATTTGTGAAACTCTGGTAATTAAATAAACTATATATATATATGAACCTGTTTGCATGACATTTGTCATCATTACATGATTAATTGTAGAACATGCTTGCATTACATAAGAAGAAATGCTCTATCCAAGCCATAATGCTCTATCTAAGAAATAAAAATAGAATCAGTTATAAATAGAAATGAAAGAAGATAAATAAAATCAAATGTAGAAGCAAGTTTTTTTTGGTTATTTTTGTGAAATTACAATGATTATTAGAAATGCAATTGAAAAGAAAGATCTAAGTATGAAGAATTGTAAGAAGCATGCTTATATTAAATGATTTGAGAAGCAAATGATTTTAACATATTTTGGGTTTAAATTTTTTACTTCTCTAATGTCTAATTAGTTTATATATGATTGAGAATATAACTTGAAAATTGAATTGAAATGTATTTGAACGGGGGAATTTCTATTTAGTTGAATTGTATGAGTTTACTCCGATAAGGAATTGAAGACTTGCTCAAATAAAATAAGAATTGTGGAGCATGAAAATTGAAGTGAAATGTACTCAAATCGGGATAGAAACATGAACCCTCACTAGTCTGAATATGAGAGTTATCAAAATTTGACAGAAACGTAAATGTTTGTGTGGAATATTCAAGGTAAATAAATGTTCAGTACCTTCTAATCCTCCTCAAAGTGGTAGGACTAATATGAGATTTTAAGTGCACAAGAAACAAGAAGCAAGACCAAGAGAAGTGATGTGACATAGAAGCAGAGGAGCAACGCACAGAAAGGAGAAGCAACGTCACATAAAAGAATCGAGGCAATGCGTAGAAAGGAGAAGCAATGCGACCTAGAAGCAACACACAAAGAAGCAATGAGCAGAGAAACTAGGGATTTTAAGTACCAAATTAGGACATTTGGGAAATTAATGTTAAGATGTTATTTAGTTTCGGGTTTTTTGAAATTATGGATCTCATGCTATTTCAGATAAATTAAGTACGTAGCAATAGAGTCGTAAAGGAATAAATAAAAATTATATATAAGAAATATTTAGTGGAGAAGTTAATTTTCTGTTAACTGAAAAGTCTTTTTAAATATTTATCAAACATATGGATAATATTTAAATGTTTAGAAAAAACTCTTGGGTCTTTTTTGACCTTTTTCCCCTAATAACAAGCATTGTACATAAACTGTCATTAAATCCAACACACAGTGATCAAGAAGCCTCTACCCTCATTACTACCAACATGCCCTTTTGACAGCTTGGGATGTGCTGGGCATGGCTTATCCAACTCCATTTCTCTTTGCAAAGCCAAATCTGCCAACAGGGCCTACAGGTATAGAAACGTCATTCTAATATTTTGAAAAGAAACATCAACCTATACAAAATCCTACACCCTTTTTCCTTTGCTTTCTTCTTTCAACTATGTTATCTTATGATTTTAAAGTTGGGAATATCAATCAGTAAAGGTAAAGGTAGGCCAATCCTTTCAGAATCTTTTACTCCCACAGCCCCAAATCTTCTTGTGCTTCTGGTTAATCATCTTTGTCCTATTTCTGTGTAGACACCTGTGTGCAAGTTTTCTACTTTACCCACGTTTAACGTTTTCCTAGATCTCGTACGATTTTCTGCAAAGCTCCTTTCGGACTGTGACCGTTGATGCAGCACAGCCGAGGTTGGAAAGTGCCTACCTTAAAAATAACGTTTTTTTAAAATTCAACAGGCTCCACCTCTACCCGGTAACGATAATACGTTAAGAAACAAAAAGGTAAAATGCTTCTGTGAAACATGGAGGAGGTAGACCTTTCCAGAATCCTGTCCCTACTCTGCAAAGAGTTGCTATTGGGGAATAACATTCTAAACAGCGGGTTATATGTAATAAATACTACTGTTAATATTACTTGTGACGTTCACATTCATTTACTGTTAATATTACTTGGGAGCATAGACTGTAGATAATCATAGCACTTAACTTGGGTTGCAGCTTTTGTGCACTTCATGGCAGAAAAGGTGCTCTGCCAAGCTAAATGAAAAGGCATTCCGGTGTTGTTGAATGGCGTATTCGATTAGACGAAAGATAGGTTGAGACTTATGGCTGGAAACATTAGAATATCTCGAGTTCATCCAATTTGGACCCAAAGCTGGCAGATCCCCAGAAAATTATGCTACAAAATCTCACGAAAACTAAAATTTTCTACTACAGAACACGAGACCACTTAACCAACATGATGTTGATGTCAAATAAAGAAAAGGGTCTGGGTAAAATGTATTAAATGTATTGCTTCCGTGATCCAAGATTAGAATTCCAATTATTTTCTTTTCCTTTCAGATAATCAGGGTGGGCACTATCATTGAACTATGAATATAGAAAAGGCAAAAATAGTAGTGGGAGAACAATACTGGAAATGGAAGGAATCTTAACAATGATAACAAGGAATCAATCCCCTCTACTCAACCTAAAAAGAAGAAACTTCCGTCTTAAAGTCCAGCCTGACGAAGTGGTCCTTCTTTCCATGGCGTCCAAATTATTGTCCTTTTAAACGACACAAAAGTTACAAATTTTTGGATACATCATGTCTATCCGTCTCCAAGATGCTCTCTTTCACATAACGTGCACCAGAATTTATCGACTTACGTTTTCATCGTAGAGTGAGGTTCCAGTAAAAATCATTTTTCCCAGTGAGGATAAGATATTAAGTTGATCCTATGATCCCAAAGTAGCATGGTTCACAATATTCTGAAACAATGCTGCTATGATATTTAGTGAACTTTTACTTGATGAGAATCTGAGGCAACAAAGAATTTGCAAGATTAGATTAATATGTAGCCGTGATGATGACAATTAAACCAAATTAATCCTGATAGAAATAATACAACCGGTCTTTTAAAGCGGCTCACTACATGTTAGCTCTTTGCAATTTTTGATTCCCTTCAATTTGTCTGTTGCAGAAGTAAGGCACCAATCATTGGCTATTTATGAGCCTGAGATGATCTTCTTGCTTTTTCTATCTTTTGCTTGGATGATCACTTCTCTTGGATGTTGATTTGTTTTATCTCCTGTTGGTTTTGCAGGATGCTTCTTTATGTTGTCATTTGTACGTTTGATGTTCTTTTTCCTTTTCTAAGTGTATATATACTAAGGATGAACGAACACGAAATTCCATCCCGCCATCCAAATGATCTGACGGTTCAGTTTTTTTTCAACTTTTTATTTGTCGTTTTTATTTACCGTCGAAATGATCCGACAGTTCACGTATTTTTTCCGCTATTGTATCTTCTTTTGTGTGTCATTTTTAATTATTCAGTATACATATATATAGCTAATATGTCACGTCTGTTATTTAATATTCACAAGCATGATTATATTTCATTTAATCAATTAAATAATTATATTTAATTGAAAATGAAAATTTTATATATGTGTCGCAGGGGTGACACTTAAGTCACGTGACCTTATATTTTAATTAGTTAAATAATATTTAGTATATATGGATTTTCTATGAATAGATACATAAATTTTCTTAGTTTTTTTAGCATATATGCCAAAATTTTCTATGCATGTACTACTATTAACAAAAATAGGGCTACGAAATCGTATATCCTTAATTAATTTTTATATAATTAATGATCATTTGAATATAATAAATTAATTGATTAATTAATTAATTAAATTTTATATAATTAATGGTTAT
>JAOQMP010000006.1:36676494-36709936 GCA_027563575.1 Erythroxylum pedicellare
AAATTTAGTGTTTTTAAGAATAAAAATAGTAATTTATTTTTAACAAAATTTTAAATTAAAATGAGAAATAAAAATTTTAAAATTTTAAAATATAATTTATTAATTAAAATGTGTGAGAATTGAAAAGAAAAAAAGATTGATTAAAAATTAGTTAAAAATCTCAAACTTTCCTTATATCAAAACTGAAAAAATAAATGCTTTTAACTTAATATTCATGGTGGGTCCCACATGTTGGTTCCACACAAATCATTAAAGAGGGAGGGGAAAACATCATGGTGGGTCCCACATGCAAAAGTGGTCCTACATTATTTAAAAAGATTACTCAATTTGTTTAATCCTGACCGATTTACTAATTAACTGGCCAGTTTTTTTATCACAAAGGTTATATAATACAAACCGAACCTAAACTCAAGATGATGCGTATTTATTTTAGTCGAATTGGCCAATCTAGTCTGGTTTTTAAATCACTAGTTCATATTGTTTAGTTTAACTAAAATAAAATTTATTGCATTTTATTATTAATCTCTTTGTGTAAATTCAACATCTCATATTAATAGAAGTATGCATTTCATAGTTTTCTTCCTTTCATATATTCTTCTAACTTTTTGAATTCAAAAGTAATTTTCTTTCTGAGCACTTATGAGATCTTCTTTCATGTGGCTACTGAAGAAAGCTTTATGCAACCTATTATTCCTTACCTTGATAGTTACTATGATCGTTGGAATATGTTAATAAAGATTTTTTTAAAAGTCCAAGGAGCATTGGCATTTTGTTGAAAATAATTTTGCATTACTAACCAAAGGAGCAGTACTAATGACTACATAAAAGGTAGAGCTTGAAAGGTAGAGGTTGAAAGATCTTAAGGCAAAAAATATGGGATTCCATAAAGGAGATACATCAAGGGAATACAAAAGCAAAGTGGCAACAATTTTATCATCTTTGTACCGAGTTTGGAACTTTGCAAATGAAGAAAAAGGAGTCAACTATGGATTATTTTTTCAAGACCTTAGAAATTGAAAAAAATTGCATATTCACTTTGAACAAATGGAGGACATGGTAATCGTGGAAAAGATACTTCGATCAATGACATTTAAGTTCAATTATATTAACTTTTTCATCAAAGAATCTTATGATGGTAAATTGTAAAATTCTTTGTAAACTTATAAGAAGAAGATCATTAAATAGGATAACCAGGAGCAAGCATTTCAAACATCAATTAAATCTTAAGGGCATGGTAAAGGCCAGTGGAAAGGTAAAGGGAAAATTAACAAGGAACATAAGGGCTAAACCAATATAAGAAGATGGAAAGGATTCGACCAGAATCATTGAGTAGTAGGCTCAAAAGCTAAGTTTAGAAATAAATATCAGGGTGAATATTTTCGATGGAAAGGATTATGTTGTTTGTAAATAACATTAAGATAGCTTCCCCAAGGCAACGCATAGGGAGCAAAGAAGGTCCTGACACTAGTATATTGTGATTTGTGTGGGCCTTTAAGTCTAGCTTTTAACAGAGGTAAACATTGTTTTAATATCTTTAATGAAGATTTAAATATAACAAAACATGGGCTCACTTCTTGTAGCATAAATTTGAGGCCTTATAAGCCTTTAAAAATTTAAGGTGCTTGATGAAAATAAGGCAGATTGTTTTATAAAGATGTTGCATACAGATCATGATAGTTAATATTTATAGACTTCAGAGACTTTTATGCAGACCATTATATTTAAAAGCAACTTAGAGCCACCTATTCTAATGACCTTATTCTCCTTATTCTCCTAAGCAAGGCAAATATTGACTCATTCACTATTTTGATGAGAACTCTCAACCTTTTTAAGGAGATCTCGGGTCTGTGTGTAAATCATCACAAGAGCTTCCTCATTCTCTCCAAGAGTCCTTCTCATCTCTCAAATGCTTTATCTCAAGCTACTAGGATGGAAATTAAAGACCCTCCTCTCCTCTACTTAGGGATTCCTATCACATCAAGGAGGCTTAGATTTTGTGAATGCATTCCTTTAATTGAAAAGATCTAGAAAAGATTGGGGACATGGACAAATAGAGCACTATCCTATGGCGGGAAAATTCATCTACTGAAATTGGTAATCATGGATATGAATACTTACTGGTGCACATATCTTTTTCTCTCAAAAGGGCTGATTAAAACAATAGAAAAATTGATGAAGCAATTTCTATTGGGAAAAGGGAATGGAGAGAAAGGAATGGCTAAAGTTAGTTAGAAGAAAATTTGTCAACCAAGAGAGGAAGGAGGGCTATGATTAGAGTTAATATCCAGTAAAAACAGATTTCTTACATCTAAGAGGATTTGGAGAATTCTAAGTGAAGATCAATCCATGTGGTCCAAATGGATTCACTCTTATCTATTAAAAGGGGGGAGTTTTGGGGCTTTAAAACCTATAAACAGCTACACCTGGTTCTTTAACCAACTCCTTAAATTGAGGGAAGACATGTACCAGTCATTTCATGCTAGATTGGGGCAGGGGAAAGAATTTCCTTGTAGTATGACAATTGGTTAAGGACTGGACCTTTGATACAAAATCAGATGGCAAGATACCTATTAAACCAATTCCCTAAGGATACTAAGCTCCAAGAAATAGTCAGGAATGGGGACTGGTTCCTTTCTTCAGAAGAAACCAGACTTTTGCTCTTTCCTCAATTTAGAAGCCTTAGGGAGAGAGATATATATCTATGGAAGGGTATTCCTGTCTCTGAGATTACTACTAAGGATATCAGAAGGATGAGGGAGGGGACTGCTAATCGAGTAGGATGGGATGCATTAATATGGAATAAGGTCCTCAGACCTAATGTAAGCTTTCTGCTCTGGCTAGTAATATAGGATAGAATGAGTACTTTGGATAGGCTAAAATTCCTAAACTCCTCTAAGACTTGTATCCTATGCAATCTAGAGGATGAAACTAGAGATCATCTTTTCTTTGACTGTGCCTACTCAAGAGAAGTTTGGACAAAGATCTTTACTCTATGTGCCCCTGATTTCAACTATGGCAGACTCACAGATATTCTACGGGTTTTACCAAATTTGCAAATTTCCAATTGTGATAGGGCTATCATACTACTCTCGATGGCTATATATGTTCAAGTAATTTGGTTTGAGAGGAATAGTAGAAGGTTTAAAGCCAAATAAAAATTGCTACTATTTATTATAAAATTCACTATTGCTAGCATAAGGGAGCAACTGATTATTAATCAATTAAACCTATACTGCAATAGGAGAATGACACTTTTATGGAGAATTTAGCACTAGCCCTATCAGAACTTTCCAAAGTTCTAACTACTCAATTCTCACAGGAGAAATGTTATGCAGTCATAGCCTAACACAAAGCAGATTATTCACCTACAGTATCTAAGGAATAACAGAGATTATTTAGATATGGATTTACCTGGTATTCTCTATACTGGGTTGAGCATTGATGAAGAGCCATGCTATCTACTCGTTTACCCTATGTTAAATCAGTGGGGATCAATGGGGGTCTTTAGGATAAAGAAAAGAAGTTAGGAAGTCTACCTGTTCGAGGATGGAAGCTACTCTAAACCCCCAATGGCTAGCCCCAAAATCCTGTAAGAAAATTAAATCCGACCTCAGAATAAACATGCCTAAATCTTTAAGAGAGATTGGCCTGAGTTTGATACCTTACCTGAGTTGAGATTATTGGATGAAGTACAGAGAGGGAGTAGACAGAACCACAGATCGATTAGCCAGAAAAATCTCCCTCTAAACAGAGAAGCACAAAAACGCTTAGAGAAAGGATATGAGGAAAGACATTAAAGAAAAAAAAACCAATAATCGAACTGATGACACTTACTAGAACCAAACTCTCCCTCGTTGGTATCAAAAAAGCCGAGCCCCAGAGAGATCCCCTCCTTTCAACATCGCAAGATCTGGAAGTTAAAGGACAAAATCAAGCCCTAATTAAGTAGTCTGCGATAGATACATAACATGATTTAGCTACCTGATTTGTTTTCTGTGCGAAGAACCAAAGGACTGATGATCCATGGAGCATTCATTTTGAATCGCCTGCAGAAAGAGTGAAAGATTCTAACCTAATCGAGTAAGAGGTAGAAGTTTCGAGAAAAGAGCAAGTCATTATATTGTAAAGGTTAAACGACTCTGTTAAATGCAATGCTTTGTGTTTTACATGTAAACGTCGTCGTTTGTTTACCTAGGCTTACTTAAAGACCTAAGTGGTCGAGATCACGGAGAACTTCTTTTGTGTAATCCTCCTATTTATTAATGAATTTTTAAATTCTCAAAAAAAAACTTAAAGCCACCTACGCATCCTAGGAAAATGGCATTTGTGAGAGGTAAAACATACAATTATGAACATAACATGAAATTTCTCAAAATTTTCAAAGGAAGTTAGGTAGAAATAGTCAATTGAAGTATCCATATTTTAAACAAAAACCCTATTTTTTCTATTCAAAATATGATACCAAAAGAGTTATGAGTGGATACAAACTAATAATTGATTATTTTATAATTTCTAGGTGCCTAACTTATGTTTACATTTAGATGTTAAAATAAAAACCAAATTAGATGATAAAGGACAGAAAGGCATTTTCCTTAGTATTACTGATCAACCAAAAGCCTATGAACTATTTAATCTTATCGTCAACAAAACTACAATCAATTCTGATGTTATTTCTAATGAAGACAGCAATTGGTCTTACATAAATAAATAAACAAACAAAATTAACTTTTATAGATTTTGAAATAAAAGAAGGTGATAGAAAACACCAAGTTACAAAGTAGAAAGTTGAATCAACTTTTGTAGAATTAAAAATAGAAGTTAGGTTGACACAACTTGGATGAGTGATTATGAAATACTAGGCTTTAATCAATTTGATAATAAGATTCCCACTTTAATTTGTTTTCATATTGTGATCTTTTGCGATTTAAGGATGTTGCTATTGAAACTAAGTGGCGAAAGGCTATGTAAGGAGAAATTAAAGCTATTGAGAAGAATAATACATAGGAACTTATAATCTTCCTTAGAAAAGAAGTCAATTGGTCTAAAGTGGATATTTAAAATAAAGTTTCATGCAAATGGCACCGTGCAAAAGAATAATTTGCTACACAAGGATGCTCGTAGTAGCAAGATATAGATTTTGAAGAATTATTCTCTACTATTGTAACGTTCGAAAGAGTGAGTATTATCCTAGCTTTAGCTACATAATTGTATTGGCTTGTTTACTAATTTGATGTTAAATATGACTTTTTGAATGATGAATTAAAGGAGGAAGTTTATGTCAACCATCTAAAAATATTTTGTTTAGAAAAAGAAAAAGAAGAAAATATATCCAAGCTGACAAAGACATTATATGGGTTAAAGTAAGCCCTCGAACTTAGTAGAACAAGATAGA
Organism: Erythroxylum pedicellare; assembly: GCA_027563575.1. NCBI lineage: Eukaryota > Viridiplantae > Streptophyta > Magnoliopsida > Malpighiales > Erythroxylaceae > Erythroxylum > Erythroxylum pedicellare. The sequence goes on from JAOQMP010000006.1 coordinate 36,681,887, forward strand.
CTTTTATTTTCAACAACATAAATTTACAAAATCATTTTATTTGCCTTTATATTGATGACATGATTTATATAAGCTCGTTTTTTCTTGATAATATTTCCTTAAAGTAAAGTAATGTGAATACAACATTTTTATCTCACAAAATAAATATACACAGGGTCTCTTAAAGAGGTTTAATAAAGTTAATTGTAAAGTAGTAGCAACAACCATAAATGTGAATAAAAAGTTGTAAGTTAAAGATACAAACAAGGAAAGTGAGAAGCATTTCAAAGGGCTAGTTGGAGGCTTGCTTATTTGACCAAACACCAATCCACATATTCCATTCTATATAGAAACAATTTCTAGTTTATATTTGTTATATCAAAACATCATTTAGAGGAGCAAAAGGATCTTGCACTATGTTGGTGGAACATTTGATTATAGAGTTTGATTTTCTAAAGTTTCAAAATTTTATTTTGTTAGCTTTATAAACAGTCATCGTGCAACATCTTTGGCTGATAGAAGAAGTGTTTCAGGCAATATTTTTAGCACAAGTTGAGGCTATTATTTGGACTTCTAAGAAGCAAGCATCTGTTACTTTATCTTCTGTTAAAGCAGAATATATTGCTACAATTTCTCAAGTCATATAGGTATGGAGGGTTTTTATTGATCTTAATGAAAAACAAGGTGTAACTAATATTTTTATGACAATAAGGCCATAATTGCAATGAAAAAAATTCATCATTCTATGAAAGGATTAAACATGTTGACATATGAAAACTTGTAGCAAATGGAAAACTTAGTTTGGAGTATTGAATACAAATTCTCAAGCATACAAGCCTTCACTAAGTGCATAGCACGAATCTTTCACACGTCAACTTAAGAGAATGCAAAATCAAAAAGATATGTAATTTTGACATCTTATATTAATAAGATATGCAATTTCAAATTTCTCTTCTCTTTCGATATCCTTCTATTTCTTTAACATATATTAGAATCTTAAAATTTTGAAATTTTATTATCATATTTAATTATTTTTTCAATTATAGTTAAAAGTGTGCATAGTAATTATAGTTAGAACTGTGCATACTAGTTTTTTTTTTCTTATTCTTATTCTAATTTCTTTTATTCATTATTATTCTTATTTTTTATCTGAACCCAATAGTTATTTAAATAAAACATACAGCCTAAGTTGCACATTTGAGCCCACTGTTCGAAACACCAATACAATAGCCCACAATGATCTGTTGTTGGGAAAGAATAAAGAAATGGAAATTCAATGGCCCATAATGTAAACAACTCAGTACGGATAAGGCTCCGGTCCGGAGATTATTACTGTAATTATAATTCCTTATTTCTAAGAAAAACACATTACCCACTTCGAAATGCGAAAATATTTCTGACGCACCCAAGTCACACCCTGTTCCATCTTACATCATCTTCATTTAGTCATCGTCCCGTGTCCTTTCACCACCAGCTTTATTTCCCATTGTGGTATTTTCTTTGCTTTATTCCATCGGCTCTCGTCTTTCTCTTTCCGTTTTAGTTGGGTGTTCTTCTTTTCTTTTAATTTTTGGTGTGTACTTTTTGGTTTCGGAATTCAGTCAACGGAGATTTGGTATGGCAACTCCGACTTCGCCTCCTCCTAGTTCCGACGATGATAAACCCCAAAACCCAGGTTCAGTTTTGCTGCTCTCTATTGTTTTCTTCGATTGTGTGGTGTTGTTCTCTGTTCAGTATAACTTTATCCTGTTAGTTTGTTACAGTCTTGTCTGTTTCCGTTTCTTAATAAATTTTCGAATGAACAATACTTAACCTTTCTTGATTTCTTGGAATTAGCAAACTAAAAACTTTTTCAGAGAATATTTTTTACTTGAGTAGGACGAAGATTTGCTGTGATATCGTAAAGCGGACATGAAAATATTTATGTTTGAATCAAATCGGAACTTGAAATGTCTATGAACTGGTGGATTGACTTAGGTAGTATGATAGCCACAGGTTTGACTCTTTCGGGTTCTTTCTAAGACAAAGGCCTCTTATAATTTTGCAAATTTTGTCTTCTTTTTTTTTTTTTACTTTCAGCTGATGAGGTTGTGCAACCGGTGGAGGGGAGTCATCAAGATGCTAAGCCCGAGCCTGCAAAACTAAATCCTGCATCTGTCTTTGTTAATTCGGAACCAATGCGGGAGGATCAAATTCAAAATGCTATAAAATTTCTTTCACACCCTAAAGTTAGGGGCTCTCCTATCATCCACAGACGGTCTTTTCTTGAGAAGAAAGGCCTAACTAAGGAGGAGATAAATGAAGCATTTCGACGTGTGCCAGTATGCTTCTTGTTGTTTAAGCCGTTATTCTTGTTTAATGCCCTCTCCTTATTCATTTATGAAGATGACAAAGGATTGTCAATTTGTATATACATAATCTGCTTGTTTCTCTCCGATGTTTCTATTAATTACAGGATCCACCTCCAAGTGCACCAGCAACCAGCACAAGTCATGGTAGTTAATGATAGTTTTAAATGGAAACTATGTACTCTATTATTTTACAGAACATTTGTTGGCTTGAGTTGAGCTCATCTGTCCATCACTGACAATTTTATAATCTGCACTCAGAGGGTATGGTCCAGTCAACACCAAACGTTCAGGTACCAGCTGCAGTACAAACAGTGCAACCCACCTCGGCTGCTACTGCTGGTGCCGTTTCTTCTGGGGGGATTTTGCCAAGGTCCAGATTTCACTGGTATCATGCTGTTTTTGCTGTGGGATTACTGGCGGTCTCTGGTGCTGGAACAGCCGTGTTAATCAAGGCAAGGACGGATCTAAATGTCTTGACTGGAAATAATTTTTTTTCTACATTAATTTCTTTATGTTTTTTGGTTTTGCCCTACAATAAAAACTACTCTCTACAAAATTAGAGAAATCTCTAGATCCTTTCCATAAATCCAGGTACTAATATCCACTCTGTGACTGTCAATTTATATGTGCCATATATATTTATATATATTTGGTTTCATTGATTTTCTTGAATCCATCTTCCTAATATTATGACTTGACACCCTAAGCATAGGACAGAAAAGATCATAAGTCTCTTTTTTCAGAATACTATTGTACCAAGGTTGAAGTCTTGGATACGTAAGGTTGTGTTGGAAGAAGAGGATGATGTTGTCAAGAAATCTATTGCAAAGCCCAGCTTAGCAGAAGAAGCAGCTGCTGCTGCAAAGTCAGCTGCAGCTGCTGCTGCTGATGTTGCAAAAGCAAGTCAGGAATTGCTGGATTCAAAAAATCAAGGTGAATGAACAGATATTTTTTCATTCTTCCATGATCATAAGCTGTAGGTCTCTTATGTGATTGCGAAATAATTTGTTATTGGTAATTGGATTTAGAATTGCTGATGCTTTTATATCTTCCAATTTCAGAGAAGAGATACTTTCAGGAATTTATGAATCACTTGGACATGCAAGTGCAGGAAATGAAGTCAATGACTACTGCAATACGCAAATTGGAAGGTAATGAATTTTGTATTTCTTATCAAGCTAGCAGATGCGCCATATGTACACTTGAGGTTCATTTTGTCCTTCCTATGGATAAACCTATTAGATGAGATTGTATGTGGGGTTTTGCTCTTGGAGAAATGCAATTTGGACTACAAAGTTTTGTTCATTGTTTCATTCTTAATTGAGCAGCTTTACATGCTTTGATGATTGCGGCGCCTTTTATTAATTATTGAATCTCTTAGGCCAAAATTTTCAAGAAAACATTGTCTTTAATGGACTGGAATTGTTGGATAGTTGTCTTTAGTATGCCTTCACTATAATTTCAATTCTTTCCGATGCTGTGCTGTGCTGTGCTTATTTAACAGCAAGCTTTATACACCCTAACTACTTAATTGAGTGCTAGAAAGTGTCTAACTTATCTGCACTGTCAGTTTTTCCCTAGAGCAGTTTAGGCTTGGGCACCTTAGCTTTAGCAGGCTGGAGATATCCTTATGTTTAGACTATACGTAGGTCTGTAGTAACTACCTAATATATTATTTTCTGCCATTTGAGTAGAATATGGAGTAGAAATCAAATAAAGATTGTTTATGTGCAAGAGTTGTAGAAAAATCTCTTTTTGTTCTCTCTACGATTGTAATGCCTGGTTGTTTTGATTGATCTTTTTAGTGTTCATGCATGAATTTTGTAATTTGTTTGTCCATTACAACTTATGCATGGATAAGTTGTTTGCAAACTTAATTATTCTATGGGTCCCCACATGAATTGGAAGTACTCAAGAAGGTCCTTTAGCTTCACTTGTAAAATCTCATGTTTTTGGTTACTGGAAGTTTTTTGGATAATAGATCTTGGCAGGCTTTTTAAATTTTATGCACAGCTGCAAGTACGTTGTCAATATGTTCTTATTATGTCTCAGGACTTGGTGAAAACCATCGAAGTGCCTTTCATGTCAGTGAAGATGATTATAGAACCTCAACCGCAAATACTAAGGTAATTTGAACATGAATTGCTGACATATGATGTTTTTTGAGATGCAAGCAATAGATCTTTGGGAAGTTCTTAAATATCCAACTTTAATGTTCTTTTACCTTCCAGCAAGTTTATGGGAATGGCAGGACAGAAGTTGACTTGCGCTCAGGTTTTCTTCTATTAATTGTGATTCTGGTTCTTATTTACTTCCTTTCGTTGTTGGTGTTAAAGTTCTTTGAATTTTAATTGGCAGTGAGATCTTCCTCCCCACCTGCAGCTGCAGAACCTTCTGCTGCACCACACCCAAAGTCATACAGGGAGGTAAATATTTATGCAACTCTAATAGTGGATACGTGGTTGCATGGGGATATTAGTTTAATTGGACTCTAGCATCCAGACAGTGATCAACTGATGGTGTAAATTTCTTTAGTAGTATCACATGGTTCTTCCTATTCAGATTTATGGCCATAAAGTTGGACTCTACTATACTGCTTGCTCATTTCGTTTCTGAATTGCAGATTATGGCCATGGTCCAGCGGGGAGAGAAGCCTTCAAACATCAGAGTATATTGAATCAAGTTCTTATGCTGAGATTGGATATTCTGTTGCATCAAATGCTAATTATTATACTGGATTTTTATGCAGGAGATTAATGACTCACCTCCAAATCCAAACCAGCAAATATCAATTCCGCGTGTAGCCCCCAGAACTAAGGTGTGCTTTAAGATTTTGCTGTATTTCGTGCCATTTACTTTTCTCTTTTGATTGTCCAGTTGATTTTATAGAGTACTGAGATCTACTTGAAGTTATTTTTCTACATAAGGGATTTAGTTCCTTTGTTCATCCAACAGCTTTAGTCAGACCCACCTAGATGCAGGTGTTCTTTTTATAATTTTGACACTTCCAGTTTTAAGTTCTATCACCTTTACTGGTTGCTCGTAATATAAAATTGACACTAGACAATATCCATATTTGTGAAAGCATGCAATTAGATTCCACGATACCATGTTAATTCTGTGTGATATATATACAAATATACATGTAGATACAAGCATTTTGAACCATCGGTGATGTTTGATTTATTTGAGATGTGTGTGAGTAAAAAGGTCAACCTGAGTTTTGTTTTCACTTTCACGCTCTGAATATCAAATTTTCTCATCTTGAATAGCCTTGGGAGGTAGGTCAACCACAAACCATCTCAAGCCAAGTGGTTGAGTCTCAAGGAGGAGGGGAAAACTTGAATTACAAGGTACAAGACAATGGAGTGACCTATCAATTGGACGGTGAGAGCACTGTGCCATGGTGGCAGAAGAAGAGTCCTAGAATCACAGAGATAGACAATGAAGATGAATTTAAAAGTTCAGCTTATGGACAGACCGGCACACAACCAATTCAGCGCACATGGGTCCCTCCCCAACCACCTCCTGTTGCAATAGCTGAAGCTGCTGAAGCCATCCGACGGCCAAAACCATCAGTTAGGCGAGAATTGGCAGAAGATCAAACTGCATCCCAGCCAACAGATGCAATAGATGAGTTGCAGAGGATAACAAAGATATCTGAATCAGGAGGTCCAGTGGGGGTTAATGGTGGTGGATCAAGTGTGAAAAGTGAAATAGAGGAATTGCAAGAGCATAGCTGAAGAGGTAATTGAAGAAGTGGATTTCCCTCTGCATGATTAGCTCACTGTTACAAGCGGGTGCCTGTGATGAGTTATAAGAATCAATATTTCGATATTTGGTTCAGCATAGAACAATCAATTTAATCCACTATCCTGTTCCAGACATAGTATTAAGACAGCTTTTGATGGAGCTCTACATGATGAGATAATAAGGGCGGAGATAATGAAATGCCATAATATATTCAACTTTATAAAGGCCATTATCGAAGTCCACTCTATACCTTGAGATTGCACTGCCTATTCACTCACTTCTGGTGATGCCCAAATGAAATTTGGCTTCTGTTTTAGTTGCTATTGTGCTAGACAGCACATTTGGAGCTCTACTTCAAGTTGTTTGTGTAACTTCTTGTCTTACTTGGTAACCCAAACTAAAATCTGCACTGTCGCTATTTTATAATATCCTATACCCATGCTTGATGTCGGGAATTGTAGATGTCACCATATCATTGGAGGGTTACAAATGTTCAACTGCTTTTTCTTCCCACGGCTTTAAATTATTGCGTGTGAGCTGACCTTTTTTGTTTTGTTAATGGCTCATTTGCTATAAGGGGATGACATCCATTTCCATCAACTCCGGTACTATAATTAATTAATTTCTACATCTTAATTAACTAGGGTAATCACTTTTTTTAACCCACGTTAGGACTCTTAATAGGGGTGCTGTTTTAGGTTTGACAATTGGCGTAGTGAGATATGGACGCTAACTTGGGCTTCCGATAAAGTCTAGCGATGATAATGATTTGAATTTTTAAAATGAAAAATATAAAATAACGTTTTTTTTTAATTAAGTCTTTAACTTAGTCAAATTGATTTCAGGTAATAAAACGGCCAATTGTGAGGATAAATCTTTTTAATTCAATATCAATTTTGATTCAAAATTCTATTAAATTAGATTTTATAGGGGAATTTCTGGTCTTATGAAGCCTAATATTTCTAACAAAATTTGCTGAAGTTTAAGAGTAATTTATTTTAGATAATTAGAATTAGTCTTTGCCATATAATTAAATTCATGTAAATGTATATTCTCTGCACATTTCTCGCTCTTGTCCTGCATCATTTGCACAACACAAGTTTTTACCGAATCCAATGTGGTCCAATTTCTTATTTTTATAAAGAGATTTGAAGCGTCAAAATTAGTTATTTATTTATTTATTATTAAACTATAATTTTGTTGACATTAAAATTGACTGTACGTCCTAAAGTCTTCTCACGATTTCTCCTCTACTAAATTTGCATAATCTGGGGCAGACGGTCAATGTCTATAATCACACTCCACACTTTGTCAAACTTTACGTAATATAAGATACATGGATGAGCAGCCACCGTTGAAGACTCTTGGTAGGTATGAATACTATAGTTATGACTACAAGTAATGTAAGACTTTTTAGATGAGTTCAAGTCCCCAGACAATTAGTTCATTAAATCCAAGGCACTCTCAGCTGCCCTTTTTGGACTGCTAAATTTTCCCAACAAAAATATAGTCGCCTATGCCCATTTTTCCTCAGGATATACTATTTGTTTAACGTATCAGTCCAACTTGAGCAAGAAAAGGGATCTTCAAATCTTCATAATACCTCAGCCACGGTTGTTGAATTCAAAGATAGTACTCACTTGCTGTATTTAGACAATGACTTTTGACAATCTAGGAACACATGTGACATCCTTTGCATATGAAACACACTTGTTTTTGTCCCCTTATTTCTCTGGACCCATCCCTGTTCAGCGAACTTGTTAACATCTTCCCATGGTCATGACGTCCTTTGAGTTGCCATCTTTAATGATATTGTGTACCTTTTAACTGCGATTCCACTGTTCTTGACCAAGAAACCAACTGAAGGAATACCCACAGAAAACAAGGTTGATTGGCTATGGTTCCATCTTAGGAAGGTGTTGAATGTAATCTGCAAATCCCAACAAAACCCAAATTCTTGGTTACTATAATTTCTCTGTGATAGTAAAGTTTTGTCTTTCTTTTTCTCCTTTTTTAGGTTTACATTCACAACAATATCGTTATGGTTATGGAGTTAGCAGACAATGATGTGTTTGGATTACTGGAAATAGTGCGGTAAATATAAAATCTGGATGGTGGGTATCAAAAATCTAAAGATACCCTTGCACTAAAAACCGGGCAAGCATCAAGCGTGATAGGAATAAACCCAAGAACTTGCTCAAAGGATAAACAAAACCATCCCTAAACTCTTCAAGATAGCATCCATCTATGCAACTTCCGTCAAACAATAAAAGATCCTACAACATTAAATAATTCATGTTGCTATAAGTATTCTCGCTTTTAATTATTGTTAGAATGGGGCGAAGCCATTTTCTTATAACCATGAAATAATTGAGGTCATTTTTTTAATAAAATTTTTTTGTTTAGAGTGTAATTTTGTTTATTTATTATGAGTTTTTTTTAATATATGAAATTAATAACAATAATAACAACAATCCGATACTAAACTGACTTACTGAATAAAGAGATTATTTAAAGAAAAGGGTCATTTTTTTTCCAAAAATTATGGGAAATATCTTGAAACCTGCTTATTAACTTTCTACTAAATTTCAAGCAGTCCAAGTATTAAACTTGGAAGTGTTGACGGTTGACACCAACCAGGGAAGTCCACAAACATGAGCTGATTAATACCATTCTCGTACAGTTTGAGGTCCACAATCTCTATTCCCTTTCTCTTCCCCTGCTCTTTACAGTTTACGCTCGTTACGTGTATACAAATGATTATTATTATTATCATTACTTTACGCCAAACCCCACCAATCCCAAGGCCACAAATTTTCGTCTTCTTTCCTTGTTTTCCCATAATTTAGGCATGCCTGCCATTTTATGTTATTGTACTATATAATGCTAAGTGCTTGCTCACTTAGCTATGTCCGCGCTTCCGTCAGACAGACTCCAAGGCCACACATAGCAATCCAACGTCCATCTTTAGCGCTTACCCTTTTCCCTGCAAATTTTGGTTAGCTATGGCACTTAACTTGTTGTCTCCGCCTGAACTCAAATCCATCTCTTTCTTGGATTCTACCAAGTCCAACTACAAACTCCTCAAGCTTCCAGGTTTTTTCTCTTTTCACCTTGAGTTTTCTTGGTATTTCTGTTTGGTTTGGTGGGGGATATAGGAAGGGAACTTTAATTGAGACGGAGAAAGGTTCGTAGACTGTACGTTAGTTGCTTACTTTCCCCTTTTCGTTCAGGAGACTGATTTCTAACGACTACCCTTTTGTTTCTTTTGTGTGAAAAAAGCGGCTTTTAAAGAAATTGGAGCGAGAAAAAGATAACGTTTGGAACCTTTCATGATTGAATTGTTTATAGCCATTGAAATTTGCTATTTTACCTTGAAATTCTTTACTTTCTATTGGGATTGTTAAGGATGGCTGTTTCGGATGAATGATTCAAAGTTGCCCTCCATGTTGTGATGAGACACGGTTAAATCGTTCCAGTAAGCATGCATTATCATTTTAGGATAAGTTGAGAACTTTTGGCAGTTGTAATCTGTGGATAATCACAGGTAGGTTCAGCGTAAGGAGGAAGGAAAGTGGAACAACATTTGCGAAAGTGGTGCAGTGTTTAGCTCAGCCTCCTCCTCCTCCAGCATGGCCAGGGAGCGCTCTTCCAGAACCCGGTCGCAAGACTTGGGATGGTCAGAAACCTATTTCAATCGTTGGATCCACTGGTTCTATTGGAACTCAGGTTGGCCTCCCATGTCGAGTACAAGACACGCATGATCGGATCTTTAAAAAATGTTTGTTACATAGAACCATGCATAAAGCACATGGAAGGAGTATCAACCTTGTTATACGTCCAAAATATGCTCTTTGAAAAGAATTTTTAACGAGGCAGGAGGGAAGTGTGGGTCAAAGAGCATGCTTGAAAACATGGATAAGTTATTCAATTCATGAAATCAAATGGCCCTTAAGGTCATCATAATAGAAACACAAGATCATCAGTGCTCATCCGTTTCCTACTACTGTTACATGGGATCAATGCTTAATCTTAAAAAGAAATATATCTATTACGCAGACCTTGGACATAGTGGCTGAGAATCCAGACAAATTCAGAGTCGTGGCCCTTGCAGCTGGTTCAAATGTGACTCTTCTTGCTGATCAGGTAATCATCCGGTTCCATAACTAAATAAAAGTCGCTGTATCTGTTTTGCCTTTCTTTTCTTTCTTTTTCTTCCTTTGAGTGGCACAATCTATGCTTGCAAATAGTTTAATCCTATCTTTATTTGACTATTAAACTCAAAGTGCTATGTGGTCAGGGTAAAAGTGCTGGTGGAATCTGGGTAAAACCAAATTAAGCTCAAGTCTCAGTTGCTCAATAACGTAGGTTTTGCATCATGCAGGTCAAGACTTTCAAACCTCAGCTTGTTGCCGTTAGGAATGAGTCATTAGTTGATGAACTCAAAGAAGCTTTGGGAGATCTAGAAGAAAAGCCTGAGATTATTCCTGGGGAGCAAGGAATTATTGAGGTAGACTACCAACTAATTTCCTGATATTTTAATGGATCTTTTCAAACTTTAATTTTGTGCAATTTATTTTTAGGTTGCCCGCCATCCAGATGCTGCCAGTGTAGTCACAGGCATAGTTGGTTGTGCAGGCTTAAAGGTAAGTAAAGATATTCTTTTAATCATCTTTTTACATTTCCTCTTCTACTATAGGATCCTCATCACATTTTAGCTTTGTTGGATAGCATCAAGTGAGAGGGATAGTGTATTATGATATCCTTGGATTCAGTTACAGTCAAAAGAGAGTATGAGTGCTTTCATGCATCCACGTAAGTTCCATTCTGCATCTTTTTTCAGCCAACAGTCGCAGCCATAGAAGCAGGAAAAGACATAGCCTTGGCAAATAAAGAGACATTAATAGCTGGAGGTCCTTTTGTCCTTCCTCTTGCTCACAAGCACAAAGTAAAAATTCTTCCAGCTGATTCAGAACATTCTGCCATATTTCAGGTACAAATTTGTGAACAATGGTTTAACTTAAGTATCCTGGCTCTGTTTGGCCACCTAGGGAATGTTTGGCACATATGGGCCTGTGCTCACATCTGTGTCTATTTTAGCTGCTTCTACCTTTTATTTTGGGTTTTACTCATTATTGTCATATCTGATCTTTGACAAGTCTCAGTTTGGTCAATTTTACTCCCAAAAGTTATATCATAAAGCCTTTTGCTTTCTGTAGTGTATTCAAGGCCTGCCAGAAGGTGCCCTACGGCGAATTATTTTAACTGCTTCTGGTGGAGCTTTCAGGTGTGAAATCATAATCTAAGTTTGTAAGATGATCTATGCTGAGGGAACATAGGTTTTTGTCCTGAAAATAGAGATTTCTTTATGATAGGAGGAAATTGGAGCTATTGATTGTCTAATGATGATGCATTTAATTGTTGTGCTGCTTGGCTTCAAAACCTTAATCTAGACTTGCTTGCAGCTCTCTTTGCAAGCTGCTTTCCTCATTCTAAAATGCACAGCAGACTTAAATTGAGATATAAAAACGAAGTTGCATAAAATTTTATTGACCATTATTATTTATAGTTCAGTTATATACTGTTTATTATTTCGTAACATAACTACAAAAGAAGAAAACAGATCTGTCAGTTAAATATTTTCATCGCTGATTCTGGGTGTGCCATATTTTGAAGTCATGTCAACAGCTGTTTTATTGCAAAGAAGCTGGATTTAACTCTTTGGACATTTCTGTGAAAACAGGGATTTGCCCGTTGAAAAATTGAAAGAAGTTAAAGTAGCTGATGCATTGAAGCATCCGAATTGGAATATGGGGAAAAAGATCACTGTTGACTCTGCTACTCTTTTCAATAAGGTCTGTTTATATTGCAGTCTTATCCATATGGGATAAAAGAACTTGCATGTGAATAACTTTCAGTGCCTTACAGTTACTAACAGTTGCAATTTAATTGGTTTGCAACAGGGTTTAGAAGTCATTGAAGCTCATTATTTGTTTGGAGCTGACTATGATAACATTGAGATAGTAATTCATCCACAGTCTATAATACATTCAATGGTTGAAACACAGGTTTGACTCATGATTCTGACTTGCTGGATGCTGTCAACCTTTCTGTTGGGCTTTCTATCTTTTTGAAGTTGAAATTATAGACTTGAAAGTGACTATCCTGGAATTCATTCCAACTATGTTTTACTTGTCAGGATTCATCTGTTCTTGCACAGTTGGGGTGGCCTGATATGCGCTTGCCAATCCTTTACACAATGTCATGGCCAGACAGAATTTATTGCTCCGAAGTAACTTGGCCTCGTCTTGATCTTTGCAAGTAAGGATCGGGTTTCCTTTTTTAAACAATGGCTTTAAATAGTTTGCTTGTTTCTGACAGAAAAATGCCATATAATTCTTTTTGTTACCCAAATTTCTAGTTACTTTTTGGGAACCTTCAGAAAGGTTAGACTTTGAACATGCTAATGTCCATTGCCGTTTTAAACTAGGAAAGCCGTTGAGAATATTACAACTAGATGAAATTAGACTAACTCAAGACTGGTTGTAATTATCAAAGTCTTGAGAGTGCTCTTATTCTTGGTGACATTCCTCAAGTTTGATCTTATAAAGTTACGAGGAAAATTATGTCTCTTTTCATCAAACAATTCCTAATCATCTGTTTTGATGATTTATGATTTCTTAAAGTTTCCAAGTTCGTATTGTTGCTCCATTCTCAAGTGATAGAAGTGTTATTAATTTTTTCTTCTTCTTTCTCTACATTTACACTAGAAATGTATGCTTTTTCAAAGACTTTCAAATGATGTTGATAACTGACACTCGCAGGAGTGATAAAAACTTACATTGCCTGATATTCATGATGTTCTATATTTACAAGGATGTAAAAAGACATAATATGGATTATTTTTGAAGGGCTGATATTAAATGGATTGTGCAGGCTGGGTTCACTAACATTTAAAGCTCCTGACAATGTAAAGTACCCTTCTATGGATCTTGCCTATGCTGCTGGACGGGCAGGGGGTACTATGACTGGAGTTCTCAGTGCTGCTAACGAGAAAGCTGTGGAGCTGTTCATCAATGAGAAGTACGTATGCTTTATCTTTATAGCAAATATGCACACTTAGCATACTGATATAGCTCCTAAACATGAACAAGCAATCAGGCTTTTTTTGTGAAACAGTGTAATTCTTAGCATTGTAGAATATTTTCAGGCTTCATAATTTTGTCCAAAAAGCTGGATAAATCATAATAACAAATAATTGCTGCTCCTTTTTAGGATTAGCTATCTAGATATATTCAAGGTTGTGGAGCTAACATGCAACAAGCACCGGGCAGAATTGGTAACCTCGCCATCTCTGGAGGAAATTGTTCATTATGACTTGTGGGCAAGAGATTATGCTGCCAGTTTGCAACAATCTTCCGGTCTAAGTCCTGTTTTCGCCTGATTAACATATCAGTCATCACAGAACACTTCCTGCCAGAAAAGATAGATGGCATCGTTCTAGAGATTGAACCTTAACGAAGGTAGATATCCCTGTTATGTACCTGTTGGTTGATCACATAAAAACGGTATGCCTAGTACTCTTGAAGGAGCCAAAGTAGGTGATTCATTCATGAAGGGAGCAGGAAGGGAGAAGTTGTAACAAGAGAAGAAACAGTGGAAATTGTAATTCTTTTGAAGCAAAGTGTCTGTTTTCTCTCTTTTTGGAACTCCTAAAGTATTTGATTAATCATTAAAGACTCTGTACAAGTAGGTGCTTAGTGTTCTCAATATCTTGAAGCACAAAAGCCGAAAGGAAGACAATCTCAAGGGGGTATTGAGAGAACAGTCCTAGCCAAAATAATAATAATAACAGTGGTTCTCTATGGAAATGCAAACCAATTTCCTCTATAAAAATCTCCATTAGAACTTCTTTAGTCTACCCACTCCTACTCTTACATCATTGATTGTCATTCGACTTTATGAAGAGGCTTCCATTGGGCACGCTTTTGACTAGTTTTCTTCTTTCAAAAAGCAACTCTTGAACTTCTAGAACCTCTGAAGGATGATTCAAAAGCACATTTCATTTCATTAAAACTAAATAGTCTGCAAGCATTTTACAAAAATCGCTTCCAGAGTGAATATAATTAACCAAAACTCCGTTTGACTTTAGATTAGTTAATAAAGTTTTGATAGAAAAATTTAAAACCGAATGATTCTAGAAGACAATCTTTCCACACCTACGTCAAAAAAGAATAGTTATGGTATGTAAGACTACGACAACAACAACAACAAAAATATGCATTATAAATTTTAATGAGATGCGAAGTCTAAAAAACGTTTAATAATATGCAACTTATTCCTAACTAATAGAGAGTACATTTTTAAATGATCCACATACCACACGGATTTTCTTAGAATAGAGACTTAAAAGCACGTTATGTAATTAGGACATAAAAGAGAAAATTAATATAAAGTTGTTCACTAAAAATAACTCATCATTTTGAGAAATTTTTGAGAACAGGGTAAGCGGTCCTATATTGATAAGCCATCAACACTATTGGCACATCATTCAACCCCTAAAGTGATCACGTACAAGTATGAAAACATAGAATCTGTAAATTTTCCAAGTGATATAGAAAACAAACCAAAAGGATAGATTTAGAAGAAATGCTGGAAAAGACAAAATTTTTAGGAAAGCCATGAGGATGAAACTTTGTTACAAAATGTCTCCTTAATCGATAAATTATTTTTGCACTAGCTTTTTAAAGAAGAAATGTAGCTCTTTGTATTGAGAGATAACTTTCCAAATTATTTTCTACATGTTACTTGTATTAACACTAAAATCTCTTCTTGGGAGGTTCTTAAGTGATGAGAAAGTCTCTTCAAATTTTAGAGTAAAAACACCAGAAGTATTAATGATATGATGTTATTTGGTTATGTTAATTGAATTTATCTCTTTTATTTTAGATTGATTTTAGTGTTTAATTGGTGAAATTAATATTTGTATTATTTTAGGAGGACAAGTGAAGATTGCATCAAATTGAAGTTTTTTTTTTTTGTCAAAATCATGAATGAATCTAAGAAAAAGTTTACAAATTGTTGTAGGGGATAAGATAAAATCACGCCTAATACTAGATTCACCCCAAAAGTTTCAATTCAATTAGGAGGCTTATTTTCATCCATATTATGTAGGGATTTGATTTTGATTAGAAGCGAATCTCTCCAAGATAGAAAGAAGCTAGTTTTTTGGTAGGTAAAAGCGAGGAAAATGTTACATAAATCTTTTATTCCTCTTGATCTTTTATCTTTTTTTATCTATTTTTGGTGTTGAAATAATAGCTAAGTGCGAATAAATTCAAATATTATAATTCAAGAGGAATCAAAACTCTAATTTTAATCTTGTGAGGTTTTGCTCTAAATCTAGTTTTATTTTAATTCAAGTATTTCTTATTTTGTATTCTTTTATTTCATTAATAATGTTAATTATTCTATAGCTATTTACGAATTTAGTGATCTACAAATGTCATCAATGATTGGAACAAGTAGTAAATAGGTTATTTATAAATTTTCAAATCTTTCTTATAAGAAACAAGAAAACTAAATTAAATTGATATAGATATCTCCATTATTTAATTTAAGATTTAGTCTTTTTCATTAAGTTTATTGTTATCATTTAATTGATATAAAATGCTATCATATCCAATCAATTTATTATAATTTTTGGTTTAAATGATAAGAATGAATAAATTAATTTAGAAAATTTTGTGACTTACTATGGGTATCCTAGTAGGTTTCAGACTAGTTGCTTGAATTATGAAAATTATTCTTTTTAAATCAATGATCAAACTTACAATTAAATGAGATCGTTCCCTTAGAATCAAAATTAATTAAAATTGAATTTATCAATTTTATAATTAGTTGATTTATTTTGATTCTTTGTTAGTTTTAGTTCAATTAGTTAATTGATCATAAACTTCCATTTTGTTTTGTTAATTGAAAGTAAGAAACTAGTTTTTAGTTTTCTTAAAACTTGACCTAGTTTCACGACTACTACAAGAAATTTATGAATTGGAATAAATTTTGAGGGTTTTGAGAACCCGATAGAATTTTAGCATCATCATCGAGGAACTATTTTAGTTTCTTTGCATTATTTTACAATTTATAATAATCTTTTGTCTTATATAACTCATTCTTTTTAAACAGGTGAAAGGATTTATATGCAGTGTTTCTTGGTTTTTAGTTATTTAGGAAGGAAGGTCACGGCTTGTACTTGCACTAAAGTTGAGTTATTCTTTATTTGATATATGGTACATTAAGTGCAAGTCAATTTAGTTGCCCGGTTAGCTACGCAGTTGAACATTGTTATCTCTTCTAACAAGAACTTGTGTCTTGATTCATTTATTACTCACTTGGCTATTAATCTCAATTTGTTTGATATAACTAGTACTAATATGCATACAGCCCATGAGATGGAATCACTGGATACTGGATAGGGCTTGTTTGAGCAGGATGAGTTTGCTCGAGAAACAAAAGAGAACGTCTAATTTTCTATAGTATTATACCCCTGACAAGGTTCATTATCAAATCAACGCGAGAGGATTATGATGTTCCACAACCTTCGTATCTTTCGACCCCACCAATCTGACATGAGCATCATTTTTTACTAGAGAGGTTAGAATATAAAATTTCTAAACTAGTGAGGAATTTGGATGTTCTACTCTAATTCATAAGGGTGATATCTCTATATCCATTATCATTATAGTACATTTCATTTCAGATGCTCATAACTCAGGGGAGTCTTCTACCTTGTGCTTTGTTTTATGTTGCTTGTTTTTGTAGAATGTGAGAATATGTTGCATACATTAGGGACAATGTATGGTTTAGATGTATGGGGAGCAAGAGTATAGACCATGATGAACTTTGTGATTTATATTTGGACTCATAAATACTATGATTCATATGTTGACTATTCCTCTTGGTAACCTAAATTTTGTTGTTGTTTAGAAATAATCCCTAAGTTAGGATAAATTTTTAGATTGAGTTTTAATGAATAAGAGAGATAAACATGATTAGTATTTTTCATTAAATTAATTTATCTCATTAGTTTTGTTAAATAAAAATGTGCAAGACTTGATGCATTTTGACATCTATTTGAGTTTTTGAATATAAGTGCATTCATCACATTTGTGCTTGTATACTTTTCTTTGTGGTGTGTGTTATCAAACTAAACTTGTTTATGCTAAAATTTGCTTTTGAATACACTTTGACACCATATTAATGGTGATTTTATGCATGGAGATGACATGGACATTTAGGATTTTTACTTGAAAAAACATATTAATTTTTACCCCTAAAAAAACAATTTGAACCTTGACCTTTCTTTTATTTTATACTCACCTTGTTATAAGCCACTTTTACCTTTCTTTTCGTTTACGTGCTTAATAATTTTGAGCCCTTAAATTGAAAAAATTGTATAAAGCTTATTTGCATAAGAATTTGACTATTTTCATAAAAGTAGATTAGTTTATTGAAGTTGCATAGTTTTGATTTTCATGTTTTATAGAATGGGGGAGAAATAAAAAAATTCCTCTTTGATGTTCTTGTTAAAAAAACAAAAAGTATAAAAAAGAAAATTAAAAAAAATGAAGAGGTGATTGAAAAGGATGTTATTCGAATCAAGTGAATTTTAGGGTTGATTTGAGTTAATATTTGTGTAGATAAGTGTGTATGGTTCCCTTCAATTTGATTAACTTAAAAATTCTTAAACCACATTACAACCCTTATCAAGTTCCTTTTAAGTTATGCATTGAATTCATTTTTATTAAGTGGTAGATATTAATGAGCAAGCTTATTAAAATAATTCACTATGTTTTGATTTGAGAGCTTAATGAACCCTTAACACTTTAAGTTATAGGTTGAAATCTATAAGAGGGTGTCGAATCTTATTTCATTTGATTTTGATAGAATTGATAAGATATTATATTTTTATTATAAAAAATGTGTCCTATGAGTGCTTGTCCTCTTAATTGTTATTTTATCTTAAACCTTTAATGTGTATTAGCTTTTGAGATTTTTTGAATAACATGAAAGAAGATGAGAGGTTATTATGAGGATAATTGATGTATTAAATTAATGTATGCTTGAGAAAAAGCATAAGTCCATTGTGGGAAAATTTGATAAGATGTTATTTGGTTATTTTAACTGGACCTACTCTTTTGTTTTAGATTAAATTTGGTACTTAATTGGTGAAATTAATATTAGTTTTGTTTTAAGAGGTGACAAGTGGATATTGCATTAATTGAAACATTATCTGTCAAAATCAAGAATTTTGGAAAAAGTTAACATATTGCTACAATAAATAATGCTAGATCACGTCTAATGCCAAATTTAACTTAAGAATTTCAATTTAATTAGGAAACCTATTTTTATCCTTATTACACAGGGATTTGAATTTGTTTAGAAGGGAATCTCTGCAAGATAGAAAGAAGCTAGCTTTATGGGTTAGAAAAGGAGAGGAAAATGTTACATACACCTTCACTATAATTCTTGTTTCGTTTTCCCTTGTCTTCTCTCTTAATCGTTTCATCTTTTTATCTATTTTTGTTGTTGAAATAATAGTCATGCGTGCCTAAATCTAAATAGTTTTATTTAAGGGGATTTAAAACTTTAGTTGTAACTTTATAAAATTGTATTCTAAAATTGTATTTTATTTTAATTCAAATATTTCTTGTTTTGTATTCTCTTTTTAATGAGTAATTAATATTGATTAATTTGAAAATTTAATTTAACAATAATTATTCTATAACAACTCATGAATCTAGTACTCTATAATTGTCACGAATAATTGGTAAGAGTAGCAAAAATGTTATTTATAAATTTGCAAATTTAACTTATGAGAAACAAGAAAATTAAATGGAATAATTTTACTTACCTTAATTATTTCATTTAAAGTTTATTATTTCATATTATGCTTATTCCTATCTTTTAATTGATATATAATGCTAATCGCACTCAATCAATTTATGATATGTTTTGGTTTGAATGTTGGATTTGGACCAATTAATTTAGAAAACTTTTAAGAGTTATTATGATTATCCTAATAGAATTTGAACTAATTGCTTAAATTGTGAAAATTATTTTTTAAATCAATAATTAATTTTACAATTGAATGAGATATTTCTCAAAGTTAATTAAAATTGAATATCTCACATTTTACATTAAGTTGATTTATTTAAAACTTTTGTTAGTTTTAATTAATTAGTTAATTAATCATAAACCTCCATTTTATTTTGTCAATTAAAATTAAGAAACTAGTTTTGAATTTTATTGAGATTTGATCTGATCCTACAATTATTATAAGAAATCAGTAAATCAAAATTAATTTTGAGGAATTTGATAAACCGAATTAATCAGATGCCCAATAAAAGGCGTCTTGTAATTTTTGGTAAACTTTTATATTTTCCACTTGGTCGAAGACCAAAGCAAATGGGGCCAAATTGACGTTTAACATATCTACTCGATTTCATTAGTAGAAACAGTATCATCTGTTTAATGTCGTTCGCCTGGAAAATAATAATAAAAAAATGAAATATTATACTGAATTTAAGTGTACCAGACGGTAAGAGAAAAACATGCTGTAGATAAAAAGTTGAGACTAAAATAAAAATAATAATCTTAATCGTAAATAATAATAAAAAAAGAGACATCTCTGCTTATTTCAACTTTAATGCAAGTCCCTCAAAACACAAAACTATATTCGCGTCGTTGCTTTCACTGCTGTCGCTGCTCTATCGCCGTCGTCGTCTTTGCCACCTTGAACTGCTGTATGTTGGTCAATAATGTTTACACTGAGCGAAATATCATACAGGATGGTTGTTAAAGTTTCATATTAAATAACAATGAAAAGATAAGATGATTCATAAACTCGTGATATATAATTACTTAACTAAATTCCTTAGAGATGTTCAAATCTTACCGTTTGTTTACGATATTTTGCATAAACCAACAGTTTTGAGTTTGTTGCTCAATCTTGGAAACAATGGATCCGGTTAAAAAGGAAGTGATGGTCTCAATTAGAATGCATGTTAAGATTTATGATAGAGAAACGGAAGCAGTGGGTTTAACTGCTTGCTTAATATTGTTCTTTACTTAATTGGCGTGCGAGTAACGTAATGTTGTTGGTTTGATTTGGTATTGGTTTTGGAGTTGGCTGGAAATACAGCAAGGGATAACAAAGATGAACAGGATAATCCCAAGGCATGTGCTTTTGTCTGTGAGGAACGAGAGGAACTGGGGATGCTGGTGTGATCAATACTCATGGTGGAGTCTTACCCAACATCAATCATGTGCTCTTTCCTAAGAAACCAGAGAAGGCTGGTAGAGTGCCCAAGTCACCATCCAAGGCCACTAAATCCCCTGAGAAAGCTTTGTTAGACATTTTTGTCCTTAGGGACAATTTTGTTCATGTCTCATAAAGTTGGACTAACATTAATTATAATTTTGGTTTTTAAATAAATTACCGGTTAAGTTACGCTATTTGATCCAGATAAAGATAATAAAGTGGCCCAATAAATGGTCTAGATTAATGGGTCAAAGTCCAGATAGAAAATGGGTTCCGATTAGTGTGGACTGGATCCATATCAATCTTGTGATGAGGAAGTCCGATATGGAAGCTATATAAAGGTTAAGGTCTCCTGCAGTTACTCAAGGAATCATTCACGAGCATAAGGATTCTTAACCCGTTAGGGAAGCTTGTGATTTGAGAAAACTGTAGAAAGACCTAGCCAGTGAGTCGGTGAGCACTTTCCACTAAAGGCCCGGGGAGATTCGGAGACGTTTGGAACTCGGAATCTGCATCGGAATCAGAGATGGAACCAAAATCTATGTATTCCACATTACCTTCATTTTTAATCCTTTCATGTAGATTCGGGACACGTAATAAAACTCTCCCTACGTATATCACTTTGATCTGAAGGGGTCAAAAGATAATTAATATAGGACTTGAACTTTGTTCATGGTCCTTTTTAAATTTGAGTGTACCAAGCGCGAATCCTAAAATCAACAACGTTTCACTAAATACTGGTCAAGAGACCGTTATTATATCGTTGAATATAAAATAACATGAGCGGAGCACACCAATTAACGAATAAACTAAAAGCACTCTTTTTTGGACTTATTTTATACGGTGCCAAAACATCCAAAAAAGTTCTTTGGTATATGCCCTCTTGCTCTGTATTTGGCTGAAGTCTCCTCAATCTTGAAAAATTCTTCACCTCTTTTTGCCTCAGCAAGTGCTTTCTTCTCTTCTGCTGTCTTGTGAATTTCAGCCACTCTATTATTCATTTTCTCCGCATATTCAGCCTTCTTCTTTTCCATTTTTTCCTGTACAGATTCCAATAACTTTAAATTTTACATCTTCTAGAAAAAACCTTCAAGATTGACATTCTAATAAGAAGTCCTAACTTGATTAAATAGTAACATAAAGCCACCCAAAATTCAAAGGGCTTAATGTGCCTGCTAATCTCTATAATACTACCTCAATCCTCTTGAATTGAGCCTCCACAGATACTCTCTTTGTATTCTCCCATGCTCCTATGGTAGCCATCTTTTTGTGAGTTCTGTTTGGCAATTCATTTTATTATGTAAGTGCAACCATAACAGAGGATCTAGTCATAGAGTTGAAACAGAGAAAGCAAAAATTTTATTCTTCATTCTTCGTTCAAACCAGGGGAATACGAGTTGGAGTGGAATCTTGGAGAACAGAAACCAAAATTGGGACCAAAGATTTTTCTTACTTGTTATCAATTTTAGCCTTTTCATTTTCTTCCCAAGCCTTGATCAAAGATAATCTCTTCTCTGTTTCTACCTTGGCAAGCACAACTTCTGGAAAAGTTGTTTGAAACATAAGATTGACGTTAATTGTCCATAACAAGTTTATGCACAGCCAATTCAAGGGGAGCTATCTTGAGCATACCTCTGTCCACTGAACCCCCTGACGTTGTTTCAGGAGCAGGATTTGCAGCATCTGTCGGTAAAGAAGAGTCAGATAAATAAGGAGCACCCGGGATATTCTGTCGCATAAACTTAAGTGATCCATGGAAATGCAACAATCAACGTGAATGCCTTTTATGCAAAAAGATTTTGAAATATGCAATTTGGTAAGAAACAGCACCGATGGAATAAAAGAGGAAAGGTTTGCCAAACTTATGATCAATTCTTAGGAATATAGATTTCTTGTCTTTCCCTATTTTCACGACACATGGATCCGAAGTCATGAAATCAACTTCGCATCTCATATTAAAGGATACATAATTCTCTTAGAACAAAAGGCAACAATGGCCACAAAGGCGAATTGTCCACAAACACGCCTCTAATTTGACAGGAACAATCAGGATATAAAGAGGGAAAGAGAGCCCATACTTTCAGAATTTTTATCCTCGTGGACGCCGTTCTCATGAGCTGGTCTACTTGGACTTCTCTCTTCATGAACAACGGTCTCCTGAGCTGGTGTAGAGATTTTCTCTTCATGAACAGCTTTCTCTGGAGCTGGCGCAGGTACAGAGACTGCCACAGGCTCATCTATCTTGGCCAGCACTTCTCCCATAATTACGGTTCAATTCTACCCGAAAGAAAAGCAATACAACCCACAAGTGCTACAAAGGCTAAAATGAATATATACATGAAGAGCGTTGCTCCTATCAATTGGCGGACACCAAAGAAACAAAATGGAGCTATTGTAAATATCGCCCAAACTCCAGCAAGGTAGTTGGTGGAAATGGAAGCTTGAGTATTAGACAAAATAATAGGCAAACCTTTGACTCTCCTGGAAAGGAGACTGATGTTCTTTGCCTGCACGCACAACAAGGTGTTCCAGTTGTCACGCTTCAAAAGAAAACTGAATATAGTAGTGATAAAAGGATAAAATGTGGCATTGGATGAGCAAGCTTAAAATCAAAGAGCACGGGGGCATTGCAATTTCTGCAAGTCCCGAACGCAGCTTTCCAAATTTCCAATTTCTATTCCAGGTCCTTTAAACACGGATTTGTAGGCATAGAATGTGGAATCAAACTTGAATTTCAGTGATTTCATTTTATTATTTCGCGACCTCAAAAGACCAAATGTTAAAGAAGAAACAGCAAGTTAAAGTGTTTTATCCATTTTAGAACGTCCGGAAATAAATTCCAGTCAATCGACTATTTGGTTGGCGATACGAGCTTCATGGTTTTCGTATCCATTCTACTCTTTACGCTATAAAAGGGGTTATGGAATGAACATTCCACGTCAGTAACAAAATTGTTGAGTATACACAGTATTGTTGTTTTAACATACACATATTCTTTGGATGCTTATTGATTAGAAAGGATAGCGATATAAGCGGTACCTTCACCTTCATCGATGTGTGAGATTAAAAGCCATCTCCATGACCGAAATTATAGCTTTATTTTGGATATTATTTTGTCTAAAAATTTGGTGAATACGAACGGTAACCTGATCCGATAAGTTCATACTGTGACTTGAATTAGAGAAAAATTAAAATCAATGTTAAAAATGGATGATAGGATCAGTTTGGTTAGACCGGTTTGAATTGGGACACATAAGAGGTTTATTATTTACCTATATGTAAAGGATTATGATGGTATTCTTTTTTTTCACAGCAAAACTATATCTGCTCTTGCCCAAAGATGTAGGCGTAATTAGTCGAACCTCATTAAATTTTTGTGTTGCTTTTTCTAAGTTTTTAGTGCTTTAATTGGGTGATTGTACGTGTGAATTTATTACGATTTCTCTAACAATTTTTTATTAAACAAAAAAGAAACATCAAGCTAGTAAATTGCAATGCAATTATCAAAGGAAATCTATTAGTTTGTGCCAAAAAAACCGGTTGTTATTTAATGAAGATGTTCTTTATCTTCTATATATATATTTAATTAATTAATCACGAGATAAATTTTATATAATAAAATATATTACAAAAAAATGGTATTGTAATACTAAAGTTTATATTTTTATTCACTTAATCTTTAAATTGTTTAAAGTTATTGTTGTATTAAGACTAACCAATAATATAGTGCAAATATTAGCATGCATTGCATTTATTTCTTTTGAAGCAAGTTGATCTAATAAACTAAAATATGAAAATAGTTAAACAAATAGGTAAGTGTCTTTAGAGTCATTATTTAATTAGAAAAAAAGTTATATTGTTCTATCAATTTAAAAATTCTTCATTCGAAATAAAATGACACTTTGAAAATAGTTTTGAAAATTATTAAAAGAATGAATTTTTTTTGAAAAGTAAGTAATAAATTCATTCAAAAATGTAAAAATTACATAATGATTCATGCTACAACTTTAAAGGGTGGAGCTAATACAAGCTTCTACTAACTACAATGTCAAGTAATACATCAATTAATATTGTGTTGCATCTTAATATGATTGGAAATGAGTTGTTGATTAGTAGTAACCATGATTGTCATTCTTAACTTGAGGTAGAATTGCATCAAACCATATTCCTTGAACTTTTTTTGCCTCTCCAAAGATTTTAGTGTTTCTTATTCTCCATATATAATACACCAACATAGCAAAGTCAATTATGAAGACCTTATGATCCTCCCTGCTAGTCCATCTCAAATCATTGGCCCAAATTAAGCAATTCATCCAGCTATGATTTCAGTTTTGTAGTTTAAAGAGGTTGAGAAATGCACACCATATCTGTTTGGTATGAAAGCACTTGAAGAATATGTGATATAGTGTTTTATTCTCTTTAGAACATAAAGGGCAACTTGGATATAGAATTGGAATTTGATTATATCTTTGGTTCCCAATCTTTGTATAACAGCTAACTATGAGATAAAAGAATGAGTTGTTGATATATCTGATCCCCCCACCCCACCCCCTTTTTTTATAAGTATATGATCACCATATTAGCGTATGAAAAGGGAACTTGACTATTGGACCAAGTAACAATTGCTTGTAGGACTGAGCAGTAAATTCATGAGAATTGTGAGGTTCCTATATGATTTCATCTTCTTTGGCTTGGTTTGGAAGATATGATGGCCAGTGTTTTATAATCAGTCCAATTCTTCTATTCATTAAAAGCCAATGGTAGTTATTGTTTTAAATTAGTACCTACAGTTTAGTATCTTCAAAGATAGAACCTCTTAAAGTTGAAAAGATTTGAGTGTTATAAAGAAGACCCAGGTTATGTTAATGATCAAAACAAAACAGAATGCTTACTCCATTACAAATGTAATATTTGATATGAGGGTGCATAAAGGACCTTGTATGCAGAATCTATTAAAAGGTGTAGGATTGAGAAGATTTCTGATTACTTGACCAGATGCTTTTCTGTTTGATGTGATACAGGAGAACCCATCTTACCCATAAGCTTTCTTTATCCTAATAAATGATCCATAATCTTTAGTTAATAGAATCTTGTTCATTCTACTAGTTAAGTTGATATTCTACTTAGGAAGACATATGACACTCCATTTTACTTTAGCACTTCTTCCCTTATTAGAATTATGTCCATACCAAATAAAGCATCGAATACTTCTATCAATTTTCTTCAGAACTCCTTTGGGAATAACTAAATGTGATAACCAATAAACATGTAAATTGTTAAGAATGGAGATAGCTAATTGCACTCTACCTCCATATAACAAGAATTTATTGCTCCATTTAGAGATTCTCCTATGCACTTTGTCAATAAAGGGCTTGCATTAAGCTCCCTTGAGCTTATTGGTGGAGATTGGAACCCCTAAGTATGTAAGCGGTAATTGAAGAATAGTGAGTCCCACATCTTCTATCACTCCCACTGAATCATCATAACTTTGTCTAGTTAGATAAGCAACACTCTTGCTTAGATTGAATATGAGATCTGACACTTCTTGAAATTTTTGCAATGCTGTTTAAGAGTGTTCTAATAGATGCGAGATCATTGGTACAAAGCATAAGCAAATCATCAGCAAAAGAAAGTTGAGTAATGTCAAAACCACTACATTGATAATGAAATCTAAAGCTCATGTTGTCCTCTATACAAAGCTGTGTGATTCTTTGGAGCACTTTCATAACAATAGCAAACAAAAAGGGAGAGAGGGGATCACCTTTACGAATTCCTCTGGTAGCTTTGTAAAGTTAGGTAGGTTCTCCATTTATCATCACTAAGAAAGACACCAATATGATACAGGCCTGATTCCATCTTATAAACTTAGAAGGGTACCGAAAAGTGTGCAAAAAGTTGATTATGAAGCTCCATTCAATAGTGTCATATCCCTTTTTAAAGTCTATCTTGAGGGCACAACTCTTGATATGTAAGGCCCCAAAATATACTCTAGATGAAATGTTACATAATTAAAAAAGTACATGTATGATATGAGTTAAAATTATGTTATGTTTTGAAAATAAAAAAATGTGATTAAAATGAGAATTTTGGTTTTTTATGTATTGAAAATTTATTTGGAGCTTATTATTACAATTTTAGAATTTTTGGTGAATTTTAGAAAATTTCTAAAATTTTGGGTATTTTTGGACAAATATGGACCAATTATAGTGTGACACGTTGACTGATGGATTAGTAACAAATGGCTCACATGCAAAGGAGACATGGGGCAATTTTAGTTGATGACACAAGTATTACATGCAAAGAGGATACGTGGGTTAAGTTTTTGGTTAGGATGAGAATACTGTAGCTTGTTATTCACCGTAAGCTTTCAACACACACAACTTGTTCATTGTATTTTTGTTTATCCACCAAAATCTCACTGCTATAGATTTGTTACTGCTTCCACCGAAGGTTACTGTTAGAGCTTTTGTTGAAACAAGTAAGTGATGAATTCATGAAACTCAATGAATATATGCTCTGTTGTTCACTATATATGCGGGAGTATTTGAATGTTTATAGTAATGAATAAAATGAGTATAACGATGCTTGAATGATTAAAAATGTAATTTATACATGAGTATATGCATGAATGGATAGCTTCGGGCTTCGGTAATGCCCAGGATGTATTATATAAACTTGGTGTGAATTCGAAAATGTGTAGAAAGTTTAAAAATGCAGTAGTGAGGATTTGAGATCTTGAGTGTATAAAGATAGCAGTAAGAGTATCTGGAATTGAATATGAGATTACTGGGTGTTGTGTAATTTGAAAGGAAAATGTAGAAAATGAAACAAATGTAGTAAGAATGAAAATACAGTAGAGAGAGAAAGTTGAACAGGATTTCACGTGCATGCATCGGTTTTTAGTGTTTAAATATAGATTTGATTTGTTTGAGTTATGATGAGCTAAAATGGAAGTAGAAGAATTGGTTTAAGTGTGATATGTGTTCATTGAATAAGACTGAAGTGAGAAATCTGGAGAAAAGTGGAAGAGAGGAAGAAGATGCAAATTTGTAGTTGAGTTTCTGGAAAAAAAAATGGCTGTTGGAAAAGTTGGGTATTGGAAGTCACCCTTGTGCTTATGCACGACGGTGACTTTGCTAGGTATTTTGGAAGTCACCCTCATGCTTATGCATGACGGTGACTTTGCTGGCATGTTGGAAGTCACCCTCGTGCTTAAGCACAACGGTGACTTTCGAAGGGTTGACTCACCCTGAACACCTTTGCTTCTTTTAGCTATAACTTTGTAATCCGACCTCCAAATGACATAAGAATTTAACAAATAGATTCCTAACACATTTTTATACCTCTACAAAAAAATTGGTAGCCTTCTGAATTGTATTGGAAAAGATTTATTGAATCAAAGTGAGAGAATCTGTTGGAATAGTATGAACTGGAATATTGTACTGAACATATTTCGGTATTTTGCTTATATCTTGACCTGTAAAGCTCCGATGGGATGATTCTTGTTTTGAATTAAGATAGAGACATAGGGATACAAATCTTATGAAGATATTAAATTCTAATTCTGCCTATAAGAATTTCAGAATCTGATTGGAAATGGAGATAAGAATTCTGTTGAAGCTTAAGAATAGTCTAAAGTCTTTT
>JAOQMP010000006.1:36713719-36753122 GCA_027563575.1 Erythroxylum pedicellare
TTTTATACTTGTTGACAGTTTTATAGTTTCAATTATTTAATATTTACATAACAATTTAACCATATTTAACTTAAAAATCAAATCAAATTATATTGAATTGGTGTTATAAAAATATCTATAATTTATATAAAAAACATTTTACCAACAGATAAATGGCTGCTTTAATTATACTCACGATTTATCAAAATTAAATTAAAAAAATCATTCATACTATGTCAGTAATCTCACATCGAGCAAATGTGAGTATATTTAGTCATTTATACTAGTGTACAAACCTCCCATCTTAAGCTAGCTTTTGGAGGTAAGTTAGGCTTTTCAACATAGTATTAGAGCTCGTTTGTCTCGATGATTTGAGGTAGTGCTCGAACTTGTCCCTTTGTTTAATATGCCTAACAGATTTCCAACCCTATTTTGGACTAAGGAATGTGTCAAGAATTCCACATAAGACAAATGTGAGTGTATTCAGCCATTTATAATAGTGTGCAAACCTCACCTCTCAATCTAGCTTTTGGGAGTGAGTTAGGCCTTTAATCATACACCATAATTAAGTTAATAATAATTTATAATAAAATACTTTAAGTTATTTTTAATATTTTTAAAATTTTTTGATACTAGAAGAATTATACAAAAAGATTTAAATTGACTATAATAATTAAAAAGGTTCGTTGTACTATATACTGTTTTCAAGGACAATTTAATTCGACAGTGAATGGTAACTGTTTTTCAAGTGAAAACGACCAATTTATGCATTGAAACGTCAAAAGCAACGGGGCAAAACGGTGAGCAAATTGATTAGGGACGTACAAATTGTCCACTACAAGTTGGCAAAGAAACTTCATTTGAGTGATTACGTGATTGATTAGTAGCTCTAGGACCACATCATTAATAATGGATAAACCTGTGTTATGCCATATTTTAATTTTTTAAATAGTATTATTAATGGTACTTTAAATTTTAATTTAGTGATTGTTATTTTAATATTTATATAAATCAATTAAAAAGATTGTATTTATTAATGTATCGTATCCGTCAAATATAGGGGAATAATTAGTTGCTAAATTAAAAATTTTAACACTTTTTAGAATAATTAATAAAATTACTCTTTTATGAACTCGTAATTACAGGTTTAAATTACAAAAATAATTATTTTATAAAAATGTAAAAAAAGTCCACGTATATTATTATTTCTTATGATCTCCGCAAAGTAAAAACTTTATGTATTGGATACGTTAAATTTACGACTAATTTGAAAATATGTCGTCATTCGACATAAACCAAATTGATAGACTCTTATGACCAAATCACTTTTCTATTTGTAATATTTATTGTTCTTTTTATCGATTATTTTGAATTTTTTGATATAATATTATTTATTAAAATGATGGAATTGTATTATTGTAATATTTTAAATACTTTGTATTATTCTTAATTTTATAATGGCATGATGATGATTGTCTTTGTTTATATTAATTGTGGTTATTATTTATATGTAAAATATTTAAAAATTATTGTTATTTCATATTAATTGTCATTATTATTTATTATTAAGATTTTTGAAAACATGGTTGATGTAAACAGTAAACTAGTAAAGTATACAGTACAACTGTACAATATACCAATATAGACTATTTTGCAATTTTTAAAAATTTTAGGGACTATTTCATAAATTTAAAAAATTACCCGAAACGGTACCCAGTACTGATACAATTCCGTTCTAAAATCCAATCCGGTACCAAGCCCGGTACGGTATTCATAACTTTGGTCTTAAGGTGTCTAAGCGCAAAATTAAATAGCCAAGAACTATGCATAAGAATACATACTCGAAAAGTCAATTGAGCATGCATTGAAACATGACACATATATATGTGCATGATTGTATATTTATATGATTAAACAACTTAGTGATTTGTGAACTATATGTGTATATATTGCATGACAGTAGACGCATAAGGTGATCGTCAACATCCAAACATTACCGGAACATCGAGGCAATAACATTTCTGAAGTGTGTTGTGAGTCAAATTAGATATGTAAACTCACTTATATGTGCTTCTGTGTGAACTGTATGTTTAATGTGAAATGCGTGTACAACTGATTGGTAAATGCCGGACTTAGGTCTTATAAGTCAGTTATATGACAAAAGCACACTAAAATGAAAGGTAATAAAAGCATAACATATGAAATGATACATCTCATCATACTGAAATGCATGATCAGAGAAAAGAGTTGTGACCAAAGTGACCGATGTGCAGAAAAAAGCTTTAAGCTCAGAATTATGAAAAAGAGCCTCAGGCTCCGATAGCATGGACTTAGTGTCCATAATAGGTACGGGCTAGCCATGAACTCAGTACCCACAACGGGTACAGGACAACTAATTGCATTAATAGGCACTTGGTCACAACAAAACAAAATGAGAATGAAAACACGTGCATTTACATATGCATCCCTATATGCATCATATGATTGAATTGAAGTGATTTCTTGAATTGCTTTGAAATAGTGAAATACAACTGAAGTCAATAGAGAATGTGATGTAATATGCAATATTGGCTTATATTATATACTTATTAAAGTGTGATAAATTGATGATGATTCACTCATAGAGTTCGCAAACTCATCATTAAAATTGCAACGTTGTTTTGTTTCAGGTTCAAGGGAGTTCTGGCTACCAAAACGATATACTAGAAGTTTAGTACTTATATTTTGGGGATGGAAATGACTCAAAGGTCTGATCAGCTGAATCTACGAAGTCTTATTAGAGTCTTTTAAATTAGCATCCCATATCATATTACACATTTTTGTACTAAGATTAAACTCTAAACTGTTATGTATGTATATGTGGATTCTGAATTATAATGTCATATCTGACCTTTTATATATATGATAAAAATGAGAAGAAATGAATGTTTTGAATGCTTATGATACGTTTGATGTTTTTATTTAGTTAATTTGATTATCCTAACGTATCATTTCCATAAAGTATGTCCTCGAATATCCTCTGATATGTTCGGGATTATGCTTTATGGGAGTGGCATGTTACGGCAAAAGACATTTGTGATACAGTACTTAGTACACCGTCTAACTAAGTGAAAGGTCTTCATTATGACCCTAAGCCAACTGTTTCAACCTTAACATATAAAACAACCATTTGACAACTTCAAGAGGAAAACAACAAGCTTAAGGCTATATTTCAACTTGAAGTATTCAACGACAAGAAACTTGAGCAAAATTAGCAAAATATGATATGTAATTCAGAAGATTACTTGGCGTGCATCATGAAAGAAATGAAGAGGAAACCAAAGGGTATTAATTCCATCTT
The DNA here is from genome assembly GCA_027563575.1 of Erythroxylum pedicellare. Lineage (NCBI taxonomy): Eukaryota > Viridiplantae > Streptophyta > Magnoliopsida > Malpighiales > Erythroxylaceae > Erythroxylum > Erythroxylum pedicellare. The sequence continues at coordinate 36,717,039 of JAOQMP010000006.1, forward strand.
TTATACATTTTTCTTGTAACTCCTGTATGCATTATAATTGAAATTTAATACTTTTTTTCTCATATTATAGAATGGATGAAGATGCAACTGATGAATGGTTATGTCATAAATGGTAAAGTTATGTGATGTTTTCCTTAATTAAAACCAAATTTTTATTGTTTCAATATTCACAATATTTTTAGTTGATTTTAACTAAGCTTTTTGGATGATTACAAGTTCATTAACATAGACAACACTAGGTAGTCGTTCGAGTTATGCTCTAATATTTTTATAATATGAGCATTTATAATTTATAAATTGGTCTCTTTATTTATTGTTTTGTCTATAAAATTTGTTAAAGTTGTCATTAATATCTTTTATAGGAAGAATATTCTTTTTGTTGGTGTAATGTAATGATATTTATATAATTTTACTTTTATATACAATGATTGATATTTTGAATTAATAATATTTTTATATGAATTATTTATATAATAAATTCACAATAAAAAATATATCGATACATTATATACAAAACGTATTGTTTAATATCATAGATTAAAAAGTAACAAGTAATATAACACAACATTATTAAAAATATAATAAATAATATTTGGCTTCATTATGTAAAACGTAGAAAGTAAAATTTGGCTACGTATATAAAACGTAGCTAAAAACAATTGGCTATGTTTATAAAAACATAGCTAAATAAAATTTGGCTACATTTTTAAAAAGTAGCTATAAACATTTGGTTACGTTTCTAAAAATATTTGACTACATTTATAAAAACGTAGCTAAAAATATTTGAAGCTAAAAACATTTGACTACGATTTTGGAAATGTAGCAAATAGTATTTAGCTACAGAAAAAACATAGTCAAAAACTATTGACTAAGATTTTTAAAAACAAACTATAGATGACATTTTTTAGACATTTATCTTCGGGTTTTTAGCTAAAAATCAACTTTGTTGTAGTCTATCTCAGCCACAGCTCAAAGTGCCTGTACCATGTCTCTTCCAAAAAAAAAACAAAAGGGGGGAAGAATTCGTGTGTGGGGCTGGGATCATCTCATTTGTCCTATATGTAGGGGAGTTTGCACTTGGTGGGAAATTAAGTGATGATCTCTGAGTAAAAAACTATCTTAATTGTCAAAGTCTTAGCACTAGAGGAAAACGTAACACACTTTTAGGGTTAGAAAAATACGCCATTATAGGATGAAGAAGATTTAGCTCAAGGATCTATTATTAGATCACTAGGTCCACAAAGTAATGAAATCATCAAGTAGATAAGCAAATTTGTTATCAAAAACTAGGTTGTATACTGATATTAACTTGGAAAGGAATACCTCATATTTGGGTAAAAGATGTAGATTTCCTTTATAAATTATTTTTATGCTTAGAACCATTTTTATTATTTTAAGTAGGGTTAATTGTTAGACATTTTTTTTGTCCTTAGGGGCAATTAGTCTATGTTTCATAAAGTTGGACTAACATTAATTGCAATTTTGGTTTTTAAATAAATTACCGGTTAAGTTACGTCATTTGATCCAGATAAAGATAATAAAGTGGCTCAATAAATGATCTAGATTAATGGGTCGAAGTCCGGATGAAAAATGGGTTCCGATTAGTGTGGACCGGGTCCATATCGGTCTTGTGATGGAGAAGTCCGATATGGAAGCTATATAAAAGTTAAGGTCTCCTGCAGTTACTCAAGGAATCATTCACGAGTATAAGGATTTCTGACCCGTTAGGGAAGCTTGTGATTTGAGGAAACTATAGAAAGACCTAGCCCGTGAGTCGGTGAGCACTTTCCACTAAAGGCCGTGGGAGATTCAGAGACGTTTGGAGATCGGAATTGGCGTCGGAATCAGAGATGGAACCGAAATTCAGATATTCCGCATTACCTTCGTTTTTAATCCTTTCACGTAGATCCGGGACACGTAGTAAAACTCTTCCTATGTATAACAAGCTTAGCCTCTCTTGTTACTGATTTGTAGCTTTAACTTGGAAAATAGTGTATTCGCATTGTGTACGCGTCCTGTGTTAAACAAGGCCATCTTTGTTCTAATTCTGTGTTTAACTGCTGAGCAGTTGCAGTTGTTCCTTTTGCCTTTCTACTTGTGTTTGTAGATTTAAGAAAACTGTCATCTAAATTGTGGGGTTTCTGCCAACTCATTCTTTAGGAACCACATCATTCACATAACGTTCTCAACATCAATCATATAGACAGCTCATTTTAAAGATTGAAGAGTATGGTTGGTGTGGACTAGTCCTCACGTTTTCATCAATTAATAGTGTCTCAAGTGGAACCAGCCTCAACATGTCTGTTGTAAAACCCTGTTTTTTTTTTTCTTTCCAACTTTTCCTCACCGGATAGATTTGCTTGAATCGACTTTCTGGCTTAGTTATATTTTAATATTTTATTCAATGCCTCCAAAACTACTGACATAGCGAACTTAAAGCATCCACTGTCTAATTTGAAAGAGAAAAGAAACCTCCATAATTGGCCAGGGCGGCAGCAAGTCCAACCCCTTAAAAATCCACTAATGCGGAACTGGGAACCAATCAAACAATATAGACTGTAGAATGTGGACAGCCCCCAGTTTAAGTGGGTTACAGTTGGAATAATTCTAAAAATTTAGGTAGTGCATAATCAAGAACTAATAGACTATAGCCATAAGACCCTTTCAAATCAGTGTGACCGTAAGATACATTTATTGGTTGCGTAGCTCCACTCTGTCTGGTTTATATAGCTTACCCTGTCATCAAATCTCACCAGTGCAGAGAAATGGACATGCCACATCTTCTTACATCTTATTCTATGTTTCATTTCTCCTGTGCAATACAATCCATCAATGGGTCTTTCAGCAATATATCATCAGATATAATTAAGTTGCAACAAATTGCTAACTTTCAAATAAATTTTTATAATATTGATATGGTAGCAATACCTACAGGCCTATAGACAATCCTTCAATTATATAATTTAGTCATTTTATTATGTGAATTTTAGATTTAATTTTTTTCATTATTTAATAAAGAGTATAATTGGGACAACTAAGTTTAAAGCAGAAGCGAGCAGAAAAGAAAGGCGTCAGTTCCTGGGACATAGGGTGATAAATATACCAAAAATGAAAAGAAAAGGTATATATGCTATTGCAAAGTAGGATTGAATTTGATTCTGTGGAGCCGACGGGTTAAGATCCTCTGTTTCGAAATTAACACCCTATTCCAACCCGCTTGGGTAGGGAGGATCTGGAATCTGGCGCCGGAACGAACAAAAGAAGGCGGGGCTGCAGATTCCTATGCAGATATGGTTTGTGTATCCGAGAGATATCTGAATCTGAGGAATGGCACAGTTGTTACTCTTTAGCAGCGTGTGCCCAAAAAAGAAAGGTTTGTACTTTGTACACTACCCCACACCCGGAGACTAAACCAGACTGGATGCCATTCTGGTGCTACATGGTTAGTCGGTTATTGAATTCTTTCTGACTCTGTTTACGAGTAAAGCCAACTTCAATCATTTGTTCGTTAGCATTTGCTGCCTACTGTTTGCTGGAATATAATTCGTTTGGGTCTGGGAAAGGTACGGATGTTTTACAAAAGAAGAACACAACCATCCAGATAAGTTGACATAGAGGAGCCAGGTAGCTTGTGAGTCTTTGGGTATGGATCCTAAGACGAGCATACAAGATGGATCGATTACAATGTAACAAGTAACCTTATAGTTATAAATCATGTAATTTTGGTTCAATAAATGAAAACAAGTTGCTGATGGTGACAAAATGCTGTCGTTTTCAGATTGGGACAGCACCCACTTCCTTAATGAAAGAAAGAGCGAAGCAACAGCTTTTTCACTTTACACATTTTCCAAAGTTTCGTGGAAGCTTTTGCAGTGGGATTGGCATCGACAGCATGACAGTCCAGTATGCTATTGCTCACCCAAATACCCATGGGAGTCAAATCAGATACGTTCATTGTCTCTGCCTTCGTAATCACTCCGTAATTGCAGTTGTAATATTTAACTTATAAGTATCAATTATATATACTTTTTAGTTAGGATAGTGTATAATACATGTTTTATTCAATTAAAAGATTAAAGAACTTTTTAAATATATTTTCTAAAATTTTAACAAAATCAAGCTAAATTAGATTGTTTTCGTAGTTGTATTTCGATACATTAATATATGATATTCTGTATAATAATAAATGCATGCTTTTCTGTCACAAGGAAAGGAAAATGAAATTGAGGGTAACATTTAATTACTCACATGGACTTATCTACAAGAGTTGACATTGACTATGGGATTGCTCAGATAAGCACAGGGGAAAGTTTCTGGGTACTTCTTTATTTGGAGTTTTATACTTCCAAGTTTACAACTCGCAAGACAAACCATAAAATGGCCTGTAATGGTCATGATTAAGCGGATAGAGAAGGGATAGATGCGTACATGAAATAGAGAAACGGTTCCTAAATAATACGTGTTAAGTGATTCTATACATTCAACTCACTATAGATTTTCATAAAAATCAAGTAGTGCGCAAAAAGAGAGATCTGTTCTATTAGCATTGCTTTAACTATTTTTCAAATAAAATCTTATTCTTTTCCAAATCCAACTGGATGATTACTTGTTATCATATCTGACAATTCATTTACTAAGAGCTTGCTGCAATACTAATAACAGAATCAATTCCCTCTAAGATAATAGTAATATATTACATATGGAATAGCCCCAACATTCTTCAAAACAAAAGATAAAGAACAAAATTATATAGACCCGACCAAATTCATAAGCTTTCTAGTATCTTATTTACATTACATCTAAACTTTTAAGTAACTAAACGATTCAAGGAAAGAGAAAAAAAATACAAAAGCTCAAACTGAATTAAGATTAGTTGCTGGAGAAAACCAAGTGTGGCCTGTACGGCAGAAACGAGGACCGTTTACCATACCCTTTCTCTTTCTGCTTCTCTTTCTTATTGTTACTCTTCGACAGGAACAAGAACGCTTCTTTCCCTTCGCTATTGCTTCTGAACACGAAATCTCGAAGCTTCCACCGCTTCGACGAAGACCCCATAGACATGCTCTTTTTGCATCTCTCCGGAGATCTTTCCATCGCCGCCTTCTTCGGCGTCCACACGCAGTAGGAGCCAGCAGGTAGGCCGTCGAGATCGTCGGCCTCCGAAGAAGAGCAAGATGACGTCGTCTCACGCTCTTCGTCGAACAGTTTCTTCAGTTTTGACCGCTTCGATTTATCCGTTGACGTTTGGTTGAAGTTGCTTGCCGCTTTGGAGTACTTACCTTGCTCTTCTCCGTCTAATAACAAGTCCGTGTTGAACAACGGATACATCGGCCTTATCTGACCGTTGTAAAAGATCTCATCGGCTGAGATCGGAGACCCCCCGGCGTCTCTAGAAACCACCGCAAACTCAAACTCCTCCTCCTCCTCCTCCTCCTCCTCCTTGCACGTTTCCACATCGTCGTTGCATGAAAAAACACGGTATTCGTCAGAATCGCGACGGCCTTCGTCGGCCAACTCGTGAACAACTCTTGCCGCAATGTCGGCGAGGTTCTCGGAAGAGTAGGAATTAAAGCTCGGAGCGTGAATGATCGAGGCACCGGGCTTCATCGGAAAACGTGTCGACGTTCAGTAAATGATTAATTGATTTTGTCGCTAAAAGGAAAAGAGAGAGCGAAGTGAGTTTTGGATTGAAATGGGATGTTTAGAGATAGAGATATAAAATAGTGGTTGGTCTTGTAACAGTTACTTTGGTCCTATTGTAGTAAATGATTAATGAGATTGGGTTTGTATTTTTGTTTATATTAGACAACAATAAATCTGACTTTTAATTAAATGAGATTTCTAAGTTACTTCTACAAAGTCTTCGTCTCACCCTATAGAAATTTTGCAAGCGTACGAGCCAGGACAAGAAGTTTTGTCAGTCCAAGGCTGCCTTCCTCGTCTACTCTTTTTCTTAAGAAACTTCTCCACCGATTCGTTGGAAAAAATGATTTTTAGCGTCCGGATAAAACCGAACCCACACAAATATAGGGGTTAATCGAAAACGGATCCAACACGGAATACCATCATAAGGAGTTAAGAATGAGAACTACATCTCCACTCAATTATGCTTTTATTGGGTTTAAGTTGATGACAAGTAACCACTACACCTCCGAGAGGTGGCGAGGAATAGGGGCTTTAGCTTTACCCTTTCCATTGCCCTCCACCGTCACACGTGACGTGTACAGACTACAGAGCAGGTTTACTCGTTTGTTTCATTGCCAATAAAAGCAAAGTTACCGACTGTTCATTTCCATGTTAATGGCTTCCCTGGACATAATTAGTCATGTTATCTATGAATTAATTAACGAGTGGAAAAGTAGGTTAATAATAACTTATTAAATTGACCAATTCGCATAACAAATACTTGCTTATCTTGAGTTTGATTTTTCATTGAGGAAGATTACCGTCTTCATACAATAGAAAATACGATGTTTACAGCCTAAAGTCTTATGTTTAAAGATATCAATTTTGGAGTTGAATTTCAACTTAAACCTAACCGGAAAGGTACTACTTTATCGAAATTTCTTTTCGTATAATCAGGACATTCAAACAGTTACCTAAATACTAATAGAAATAACAAAAAGCTGTCCGAAAATTTCAAAGCCCACCGCTACATTCTGCTCTCTTCCTTTATAACATTGTTTAAACGACGAAGCAGTCGTTGTTAGATTCATGGCATGGTAAAGAATATATTTCGCCATCTAATTAATTTACTTTCTAAACAGTGATTCCACTAACGTTTAAAAGAATATATAATCTTAAGAGGCTAAAGTTAGATAGATTGAAATTAGCCAGTTTTCCAACACCAAACTCAATGAAACATACCCTTTTGAATAACTAAGATATTATATAACGGCATGGTAATACTAAGCATTACGTATGTGAATCAAATGAAGTAAAACAATAGGGTTAATGATGAAGTAAGCGGTGTGGGCAGCGGGTGTTTGGTAGTTGTAGACATCAACGGCATGATTGGTGGGTATATCTGCCCGTTTTGAAGCGTGAGTGATGATGTCATAATAGTTAAATTTCTTGAATATTGAAGCTAATTTGAAATTGATAGGAATTATGATTTCTTTTCAATTATATATTTTTAACTAATGTTGGGCAGAATTATTTTTAACTTTAATAGCAATAAATAAAATTAATATTACTGTTAGAGAATCAATAGGCATTCGATGAGGAGACTTGCAGTTGTCCACTAAAAGCAAAATTTTTTACTTCCACTGCAAGCCATCTTAACGGATTGCAATCAACGACTGATTGAGTAAGAAGCATCATTATTATTTACTGAGATCATTCATTTTGAAATTATTATTAATACCTATTATTGTGCTAATTTTTTAATCATGAATAATCATGTTTTTTTAATCTCTTTTATTAAAAAAAACAATATAAAGCTTATAATTCTAGTACTATACTCGTGTTTGTCGTGATCTCGAACTCATGTTAAAATTAATTAATTTTTAACTCAATTTAGACTTCGACACTATTAAACTCATTTCAAGTCGAGAAATTAAGTTTTATGGTAAACATCAAAGGTCACCTCTGGTTATTGATGTAATAAAATAAATGTAAAACAAAACATTAAAATAGTAATTACAAATTTTTGAAAGATGAATACAGAATTTTGTTACTTAAAGCAAACCTTCACAACTTTACAAAGACAAGGGTGTCATGTCTAATTTACCCATAGAAGGTATCAAAGCTTTAGCACAACTCAAAAACATACTTTTAGAATGTGACTACAAATTATATGAGATTTTCATTCTTTGATTGATTTTGGATTGTGTATCATGAGCAGCTAGTATTTTATTTATCCAGTTGATAATTTTCTCTTCTAGGACGTACTTTTCTAGCCCTATTCCTCCTTACAGTCTATTGTTCCTTTCTCTTCAAATTGAATAAATAGTACAAATGAATGCAGTTTTAAAGATAATCCTATCCTATTTAAGAGTGTTAACATTTTTCATAGCCCATTTTATAATGTTTGTCCATTCTATTAAGGGACAATAAATTTGCAATATATGTTGTGACCAATTCCAAGTTGTTTGCGAAAAGCTATATTAGAAGAAGAGTTATTTTAGAGTTTCGGAACTATTATTACATAACAAACATATAAGGCTATAGCACCTAAACCATCTATTCATTTTCCTCGGCCTGTTTTTGATAATTGAGGCTTTAGGAGAGAGAGTTTTGCTTTAGGTAAGATCATACTGGGGAACCTTAGGAATGCAGGGTCTGAAAATCTTATAGCATGAGGAGTTACTAAATTCTAGAGAGTTGTTTCCCATCCACTGAACCTTGTCTTCTTCAAAATTGCCTATGTTATGAGGTAGGATATTCACTAAGTTGCTTGATCCTATAAAATTACAACTCCAGTTTCCATCCTAAATAATGCTACTAACTTTAGATCTTAATAGGATTCTTGTAGTCAAGTGTAGCATCTAATTTTTGTAAATTAAAGGACTAAGATTGTTCTAGTTATCAAACCAAAGCCAAGTTTCATTCCTATTATCAATTTGATGCTTAATCCAAAGCTAAATTTGGTCCCTAATCCTGAGCATCTACCTTAGACTCCACAAATTTTCCATGTTTTGCTCCAATTGCCATATACTTGAGTCCTTAAAGTAGTAGTCATTTATCCATTTATACCATAGAATTTCCTTATCATTGAGTGACCTTAAAATTCATCTTTTGCATAATATCCAAGGGCACAAAGCCAACTCTATTTTCTTGCTTTGTGTGCCATAGTTTTTCCCATTTGACCTTTGCTCTTTTTGAGTTACCTAGCTTCCCTGACTATAGGAATTGCTTAATACACGTTTTATCTCTTTAATGATCTTCTTAGGTAGCACTAGATGAGCACTCCAATATGTGTAGACATTCCTTATAAATGAAGAGATCAATTGAAGTCTTCTAGATATGGATAGGCATTTATTTGTCAGATATTTGTCCTAATCTTGTAGCTTCTAGAAGGGGCATACAATTAAGATATTTTGGCTTATTAAAAGTGAAAGGACTCCCAGGTATTTAAAAGGGAGAAATAGGACATTTACAGTTGTTATATCTTTAACATTCTGGATATTAGAGGAAATGTATATGCAACTTTTGGAAAAATTGGCCTTCAACCTTAACATCTTAGTGAACTCCTTTAAGATTCTCATGATGAGTGTAAGAGAGCATCATTAAGCTCCATAAAATAGAATAAGATCATCAATAAAAGCCATATGATTTATCTTCATATCTCTGCATTTATAATGGTACTTAAATCTACAATTCTCAAATATAAAGGCCCGTAGCAACCTAGAAAGGGCTTTAATTACTGAATTACATAGGTAGGGAGAGAGGGGGTTCCTTTACCTTATTCCTTTATAGCTTTTAAAGAATTTTGTTTCCCATTGATCAATATGATAAAATTGAAAGATGAGATGCATTTCTTTATCCATTGAACAAACTAACTTGGGAAGTAAAATGCTTGAAGGCAACTTATAACAAGTTCCCATTTAATGGTGTCAAATGCCTTAACAATCAATATTGAATGAATAGCTTTTGATGGGTCTTTTGGTTGTGTAGTCCTTTATCAATTCTAACACTAGGAGTATATTATAAGGAAGGATTATGATTCTTAAAAACTAGGCATATTTGTGTTATGTTCAACTCCTTAAAGAACTTAAAAGATGAAAAGAATTCTTGCATAGCTTCCACAATTGGATCACCAACGAATTTCATATAATCTAAAACTATCAAGGCTAGATGCTTTGGATGGATTAGGGCTAAATAGGACTTGTTTGATCTCTTGAGTCATGACAGATTTAACCAAATACTCATTCGTCTGTCGACTAATTTTATCTTTTATTGCCCAAGCAATGTTCCTATTGATATTTTTACCTTCCTTTGGGGCACCTATCAGTCCTTTGAAGTATTTCAATGTAATACCTTCTAACTGCTCTTGATCAACACCCTTTTCCCCTCTCTCATCTATTAAAATGGAATTTTATTTTTGTTTATGTGGGATAAGATTGTATTATGGAAGAATTTGGTGTTGACATCTTCTTCCCTCAACTAATTAACTCTTGTTTTCTGTTTGAGAATGAAATTATGCATATTTAGAGCTAAATTATATTCCTTCATCCTTGAGGCTTTTAGGTTCCTTAGTTTCAAATCATGAGGTGAGTTATAACATTCCTATCATGCCTTCCTAAGTTTTTCCTTAGTTTGCACTAGGTTTATAGAAAAATCCATTTTAGCTTACATATCAATTTCAATTTATTGAATTACGACAGGTATGAATAAAATCCTTATATACCAAAACTCAATTAATTACTTAATAACTTAAGGATATTCCAAATTTATATGAGATAGATAAAAGTGTCATCATCTTATAATTTTATAAATCATTATAAAAGCAATCATTATTCTTAATAATAAAATAATTATTTTGGTACTCACTTTCTTTAGAATATCATATTTTTCCTTTATGACTTTACTAAATTAAAATATCAATGGCCAAATATTATGAAAATATCCTCATATGTTTGGTTTTGTAGGTCTACTAGAAAAAGTTCACAAATTAAGCTCAAATTCTATTTCAAGTCCTTGTCTTATGCATACTTATAAAGACTTGAGCCTAGGCTCAAACCAATAACACTTTAACCTTATAAAATCACTTTCCATCATTTGGCTTCTATCGTAAAATCATGATTTGTTAATCATAAGAAAACTTACAGTCGATAATTGCATCTTGCATCCCTATTCATAATAAAATATTAAGCTAATATGATCACGTCCTCTATCTACATAAGCCCCTTGTGATTTTGATTATGTAAGCCTTTTGGCTATAATCTAAATTATATAATAACAATTACTAACCTTAACTATGAATCTAATCCAAACTTACACTTACACAAACTTATAAGGTCAAGGCTAAATGGGCCTTAGAGTACATAACATGCAAAACCAGTGTAAGATGAAGTTTACCATAAAGGGTAGATAAGTTAAAAAGGGTTTACAAATTAACATGATGTTCCAAACCCACTTGTAAAACACCATCATAAACTATCATCACTTATTGTCTTATATAAGTAAGACCAAGGACATAACAATGAGGGAATTTGGAGCAATTCGTCAAAAGGGATAGAAATGCTCACCCACAAAGGTCTCCATCACATAGGCAAGACCTACTAATAAATAGGCAAAGATCAAAAATTCCAGACTAAGAAGGGGGATATGGAAGATCTATTGGAGTTATAAACATGATTCTTGATGGAGATGATAGTTGCAATATATCTCAACTAAAGAAGTTTGCCTAATATAACCAAGTTAATACCATAACATATATTAAGTTCAAAAGAGGATGTATAAGGAGACATATAGTATTTGACAAAAAAGAGGGGTTAGGATAATATAATCCCTCTAAAGATATGATGGTCATTAATGAGGATATTGAAAACTTTGAAGTAAAGTGAACTTTTCGTGGATAATTACAATGCTTTCAAAATGGTGGGATTTAATTGGAACAATTTTGACTAGCAATATTTCCATTTGATCGATTTTGGGAAAGACTGGGTGTTCCCTAAAGGAAAAATAGATCTTATTGTTACAATTGAAGATTACTATAAATAATCTACAAAAATGATATAATTCTATGTCATATGAAGACCTACCACTTATAATGCTATTTTTGTTATACCTTTATTGTATGCAATAAGCACCGTCATTTTACCATACTAATTACTTATGAAATATCCTCAAAAGAGAGGAATAGATAAAATATAGGGCTAATTACAAATATCTCAAGCTTTCGTCAAATTTTCAATTATAGCTCGAACTTTAAAAAGTAGCAATAAAATGCGCAAACTTTCATTTTTTTCTATTTTAGCCTAAACTTCAAAAAGTGACAATAAAATACTCAAACTTCAATCTTCTTCAATTATATCCTTACGTTATCTGTTGTTCTTCCGATGCCCTTAACTCTTTGTTTTTTGTTTGTTCTTCTGATGCTAAACTATTCTCGCATTATAACGTACTGCACCAGTAAACTCTTTGTTTTTAGTTTATTCTCTTGATGCCCTTAGTGTGAGGGGGTCGGGGTTATATAATATGAAAATCAAAGGTGAGGACTTCAAGAGAACAAACTAAAAATGAAGGGAAAAAATGAAATCAATGTGTAAGGTCGTTGGGGTTGCGTAATTTGATTTAGGTCATTTTTAAACAACGATGTCATTTTAATTATGTGATTAAATGACGTCATTTTAATTATGTGATTAAATGACGTCATTTTTATTAATCTTTATTTTCTATGTTAATTTTAGCTTATGTGTATTAATAGTTAAGGCTTCTGAAACACATGACAAGCCATATCAGCAAACTTAACGGAAACACTAATATCGAGCTAGAATTGAATTTTTTTTGAAAGTTTGGATATTTTATTGCTACTTTTTAAAGATCAGGTTATAATTGAAAAATTGATGAAAGTTTAGATTTTTTTTGGTAACTAACCCTAAAATATAAAAGGAACATCAAATCTCTTGACAATGTTATACAACTTTGCTAATAGAGAGAAGTTCACCTCAGTAGAATAACATTAAGTAAATGGAGCCAGATTCATGAAAAATATAACCATGGCTAAAGTAATTGAAGAAATTTGACAAATTTAAGGGGAAGATGTGAATTATAACATGTTATTACGAATATAGGCAAATTATAAACAAAGAGCAACACATTTAAATGTGAAATTGAAAACAAAGGTATCTTCATGTGCTCACCATCAAACATGAAAGGCATTTATTGACATCTAATACACATAAGCTTTATGTGAGGTTGGAGGCCATTCTTGTAAAATTCAAAAAATATTTTTGCAAAAGAGCGATAATATGCAATGCATAAGGAAGTGAACAAGATTTTAAGTGTAGGCTTCATCAGGAAAGTAATGTACCTAAAATGAATTGTCAATGTGGCAATGGGAAAAAAATTCTAATAGCAAATGGTAAATGTGCATGGATTTCATAGATCATAATAAAGTTTTCTCAAAAGTTAATAACCCACCTAAAGATAGTTTTGCTTTTAAATGCCATGGTAAGGCTCTAATGGTTAAGCTTTATAAACACATAATCAAGCTATAATTAGATTTGCATGTGAGAGCATGGTGAGAAAATGATATCATTTGGATTAAAGAATACAAGAAAAACTTATAAAAAATTGGTTAACTCCATGATCCATGAGTAAATCAACATAAATTTGGATTTATATTGATGATATAATAGTTAAGATAAAAAGTAGCAAAAGATCATTTAGAAAACCTACGAGAATGATTTGAGACACTTAAAAAAAGTTTGGTATGAAACTAAATTCCAAAAAGTGTATGTTCAAGGCTTGTAAGAAATTTTAAGCTTTATGGTAAGTCAAATGGGAAATAAAGTCAACCATGAAAAGATTCAAGCAATCATTAACCTAAAACTACTGTAACCCTTAAAGGAAACTCACATATTAAATGATTTTTTTTAATACTAATTGTGGTTATTATTTATATATGAAAATGTGAAAAGTAATATTAGTAGAAATAAATAGATTGCTATTATTTCAAATATATATTATTATGATTATTTTTTGAGATGATGTTGATGTAAACTTAAAAATTATATATTACAATACATTGAGGAAATATTTTATAATTGAAAAAAAAATTCAAGAGCTATTTTATATTGTTTATAAATTACCTGAAATAGTATCTAGTATTGACCAGTATTGGTACAATATCATATTAGAACTAAATTTGATACCGATATCGGTATAGTATTCATGATATTGGTTTTAAGCATGAACTCTTGTTGTGAAGTACCTATATTGTTCTTATTATAATAATTTTTTTGTAATCAATAAAATTTTAAGTATTTTATATTGTTTTTAATTTTATAACTGTATGAAAATTAAATAATTTTTTGTTATATTAATTGTGATTATTGTTAAATATTTAATGTGTGAAATTTATATATAAAAAATGTGAAAAGTATATTAATAAGAATAAGAGATACTTATTATATCAAATTTTTGTTACAATGTTTTTTTAACAAAGGTTAAAGTAAACTTAAAAATTATATGGCACAATATGTTGATGGTTTGATATACTATTTTGTAATTTTATAAAAACATTTGAAACATTATCTAGTATTAAACTGATATTGATACTATAGTGTACCAGAGCCAAAATCGATATTAGGCTCGATATGGTATTTATAATATTGGGATAGACTCATATTTTGTGAGGGATCCTGGATTCCAAAAACCTAAAAATAGGGATGGAAATGGAATAAGTTAGGTCAGGCTTACTTTTACTCTGTTCTAACCTGAAGCTTCCTATATGTAGCTTCGACTTAGGCCGAAGCCTAATCAACCTCGAAAGATGTGACTTAAGATAAGCTCGAGCATACTTGAATTCTACCAGGAAATAACATTGTTAAATCAATTATACAAACAAAAAGTTATTTTACTCGATTATGCCAAATCGACATTATTTTAATGACGGTGGCTCATATTGTTGGACCGTCTAAACTAGGCTTCAAGACGGTCCTCTAGGCTTAAGCTAATATGAAATTATATCAACTCAAGCCTGACCTTAAGCGATACGAGATAGATTTATCCTAACTTAAGATATCGTTTCTACACAAAGCTTGCAAATTAAGAAAAATCTTCAACCAGTATATATGAATTAGTGGACTATTTCCATTGCGCAGAGGGAGTGGGACAATTTCCAAAACCTAATTAAAAGCTAAGAATGATCATACAACCATATCGGTATTTGCTAAGTAGAAAAAGATGGAACAAAAAAAATAGGTCAAAGGAGAAATGAAGGGAAAATGTACCATGGATTTTGGAATACAAGGCGTCAAGTCGAACAAACACCATGTGGCCCATCTACTCTGATCGAATATTTGTCTGTTAGAAGGCCTTCCTGGACATAAAGACTTTAGTTTTCAAAGGTATAAGCCCAATAAGATGAACTTTATAGCACAAAGCCCCATGGCTAAAGGAGTAGACATAAAGGCTTGGTTTTCAACAAAGCCCCATTAGTAGGGGTGTTGATTTTAGCCCTGTTTGGCTTGCTCAGCCTGACCCGATTTTGACCCAAATTAATCAGGCCATGGACAGAAGGTTAAAACATGGGTAAGCCAGGCCCAGCCAGTAACTCAACCGTTATTTCAAAAATAATGTTTATTAATTTTTTTTTAAAAATAAGATAGGCTAAGTTAATTCAGCGCGCCTATAACTCAATTAAACCATTAACCTAACTACGGACCGGTTAACCCGTTATTAGGCTAGGCCATAGGCCAACTCAATTGAACCATTAACCTAACCACGGACCAGTTAACCCGTTATTAGGCTAGGCCATAAGCAAACTTATTTCTATCCGTTGGGTTACAGACCATCCGGCCTATTGACATTTCTACGCGTTCACGAAGAAAAACACATGAGACTTTGATGAGTGTAAATATTGTAAAATCTACAGACTACAGTCTTTTTCAGTAACTAAACGTACACTGTATTCAAGTTTAAAAAGAAATCAGTCAAGGTTTGCATTCTGCAAAATTTTCAAGTTTAGAAAGAAATCAGTCAAGATTTGTATTCTGCAAATTTTTCTTTAAACTGTAGCCTTTTAGATTTATTTATCCTTTTTCTACTAACACTTCAATTCTTTTTTTCCTCAACTTCATAGGACTGTTGAACTCGCATCTCATATCTGATATTCATTGTAATAAACCCATAATGTTAAAAAATATAAACACTTCCAGTTAATCGGGTAACAAATGGACCAAATAATACTGCTTTTGCTCGACAAGGCAATAACTTGGGCTGCAAGCTCATTATAAAATTGTTGGAGCTGTCTAACCTCACCTATATAGAAGAAGAACATATGTAACAGAAGGAATCCACTTTTCTGGGGCTAAAAAGTTAAAAAAGAACCTTTCATTAATTCTCTCTTCTCTACTATTGGTTCATCCAACCATTGCTGACAATGACAATCCTCAATTGCACAATCATTGTGTGATTTAAGAAAAACAAAATTTCTAAATCATTCCTATTATTCAATCCATCAAGTTGGCCACTTAGCAACGTGGTTCATTTCATCCACATGCAAAGTCGATTCATCCACAATGCCTCTGATGGCTAAAAGCTTGTGGTGCTCATCTTACGCTGTTGAAGAAAAAATCACCCGTGAGATAAAATAAGGACTATGTACATATCAAAAACTGAGTGAAAACTGAAAATCATCAACGAACGAAGAAACATAGGGTGCCTGAGGTAGGAAGAAACTGGCATTCTACTCCAATGTTTGGTTCCGAGTGCGTTTTAGGTGCGTAATGGCAAAGTGGCAAACAAAGTTTTTTAGATGGATGAGCAATCATGCACCAAAGAAAAATCTGAGTGAATGACTTACTCTATTCCAGAATTAGATTATATGCGGCAGCATATTGCCCATGGCATCAATATAATCAAACTATCGGCAAGGAAACAAAGATTCTTCCTGACTTGCTTTTTAGGAGAATCCAATAGGATGTATTTAATATAATGTTGATAGCAGCCAAGAGAATAAAGGAACCTGAAATCTAAACATCTAAACAAGGCAAATATACGTATTTCAGTTCCTTGGCAACTTCAAAGGCATCAACGAAAAACAGCAACATTGACTTAACACATAAAATATTATTTATATGCTCGCAGAAAACTTGGAAAAGAATATGTAATAACGTTCAGACGCAAAATTCTAACGAGTGTTAGTCCTATTTCGTGAATTACAAAAATCAAGTCACCAGATCATGAGCAATTAAAATATACAGATTCCAATTTCGTAAATGCCAACCATAGTAAAGGGGACCAGTCATACCTTGGTTGCAAATGACTTAATGGCTGCAATCAACAGCCTGTCACCTGCTATTTGCCTAAGACGCCTTACTAGTTCTTCTCTTGAGATCTTCTTCTCCTGTAGAGTAAGTAGGAAGTTGATGATACAGGTCTATACAACGAGTACAGCAACACGCTTTTTAATGGATTAACCATGAAATAGACTCTTATCACTTACTCTCTGTTCACTATAGTGCTTCGAGATCAACCGCATAGTAGTAGGGGGCAAAAACTTAGAAAGTGCATCAATAAGAGTTTGTAAAGGCATCCAAGGCGAGGTTGGTTTCCTTAAAGGTTCGTGGACTCTAAAATACCCTGCATAATCAAATAACCAACACGTTTAATCACAAAATCTCATAGAAATGTCTTCAAAAGGTCTAAAACTAAAAACCATTAAAGAAAAAACTTCATGATTTACCTACCTTTCAAGGAAGGAGGAGCCTTGAAACTTATCAAAAACTCGGGCAAAACATGAGTGTTCATGTGGGTGCTCCACACAATATACTTCTTAGGATCAGACAAATTGTCCACCCCTGAATCAAATTCCTCACAACTCGGATGACATTGATCGGAACCGGGATTCACGACTTCTGCCTTCCCCAAAATCACACGGCAAAGCAGCAAGTGTCGAAGACCATCTCCGCCAACCTTCAAGTTCTTGACACTGTACATAGAAGCGCACCCATTTATTAACAAAAAACCAACAAAGAACCAAGAAAACAAAGAAAGCGAGATAAAGAAGAAGAAGAACGGAGTCTTTGCTTACCATTCCAGAGGACAATTGTCTGGTGAAAGATAGATACCGCACCCATATATTCCATTATTGTCAGTCAACTGGGGTCCAAAACCGTGCTTCAAAACCTGGCATATCGCACTCCTCGTGTTACCATACCAAGCGTACTTGACATTTGCATCGTCGCTGTTCTTCTTTTCAACTGCTTTCGTAAAAATCTGAAAAGACTGAATCTTTGCTTGACTCATCACACCAGAGTAAAAATTTCGATGGATAGCGACAAGTTTGGTTTGCGTGCCAAGCAAGCCTAGAGATGAGAGGAACTTTCGCTTGATAAGATCGTGAGCTCGATCCCCTTCACAAAGTCGAACCAACCCGCCACTGAAATCTTGAAAATAACTCGAACCATCGCTTGAACTGCAACTTTCACAGTCGGAAACAATCGAATCTGGGTCGTGGCCGGTGTCTAGGCTACGTGTCTCCTTGTTGGTGGGCTTATCAAGCGAGTTATCTGGTAAGCTGTTGGAAGCGGCGTCATGTATGATACAATTGGCATTTCTTAATAGAACCGGAGAGTGATTCATGATGGAAACAGCAGATTAAAAGAGAAAAAGGGAGCTATATGCAGTACCGTGATTAGACTAAGAGGGCATTGTGATAAAGCAGAAGAAGAAACAAAGAAACAGGCGAAACTTGCTAAAACCAGGAAACAACAACGTGCATCCGTGTTTACTTGGAGGATAGGGAAGAAGGCACTGGAATATAAAAGCATGGGAAAGCCGGTGTCTCGTAAGGCGGTTGGTGGGCGTGGCAAATCGTTTTAAATAGCCTGTGGTTTTGGGCGAATGACCTGGCTTCACTCTTGTCTTCTCCTGTGTTGAGTCCTTAATCCTTAAGCCCATTGAAAAGTACCTTAACTCTAGTGGAGATGGAGCGGTTTTTTGCCTTAGGCTTCAAGTAAGGCCCAAGCTCTATTGAACGACATTTTACCACATTCTCTTTTACTTTTCATGCTTATCTAGTAACGCAATTCTGTGGTTAATCCAATCTGCTCCCCACGCTACTATGCAACTACTGGGCGGTTGTGCCACGTGATATCCATAGAACTGCTATCATTAGATACCATTTTTTAATTATTATTCCCCATTTTTCATTTTTCAACGGACTCCCTTGCTGTTCCGTCGCCTTTCATAAATAGTGTTCATATTATAAACATGCAAACATTTATTTGACACTCACTTATTCGAAAACAATTTAAAAATCGCGAAAATATTAGGAAAACTATGACGTTGAACATTCCAAGATGAGTTGATAATGACACCTTTTCGTCGTGTCATTTACTTCGTGGTAGCTAAGCGCAAGTCAGCCTTTTCGTCGTGTCTACTTGGGAAAGAAGTAGCGTAACCATAAAGAGTAAAGACTACACCAAATAACCTTTCCGTGGAGGCACAAACTTTAGTGGATATCACCACCTCAAAACCCGTAAAATCACGAATATTCACTATAGAACACATCAAAAAGCCGTATTCCCCTGAAAAGGTCGGTGCGTATATAAATATGAAAGATTACATAGCTAGTGGGGCCATTCGGGATGCCAACAGGTCACCTATCTACCCGAATAAAGCCCAAGTAACCTTGGTCATACACACAGCCAGTTTGCGCTTGCTTCATTCGTAAAAATCATAAAATGGTGTCGGTCGCTTCGTCCAGTAACGCAACGGAAAGATACAGGGAAGAAAAAAGGGAAGACAACTATGTGAAAACCAAAAGCATTCTATATATGTACAGCTTGTCCCTTTAACCATAACTCTAAAGGTGCAATCTGTAACCCAACTATGACCTCATTTGAGATTACAGGGAGATTGAGAAAATTAAATGCCGCCTGTACAAGATCACTGGGTGTTACTTGGGACAAGGGGAGAGAGAGTCCTATTTACAGCCAAGCTCCCCAGCCAGGAAACATTTGACATAAGCGCTCCGGATCAACTGCATCCTGTACAAGCTGTTGAACCTACAAAAAGCAGCTACCCATGGTAAAGAATGTTGTTTTGAGGGCTCTATATAGATTTTCTATTCATTTTATTTCTCCATCATTTTACCTGTCCATGTACACTCCTCAATTCACCTTCTTCATATCCGTCAAGTTTCTGCTTAACTCGCATCAGCGCACGTGCAGCATCTTTATTTCCCTCGTACCCATCTTGTGTGTCTTCCAAGCTTGCATCCATATCGTCATCTGTTTCCTGTTAAAGAGGAGGGAGAGTTTTGTCGTTAGAGAGCATGAATTAAAAGGGGTGTGGAGTGGACGTGCTCTGCTTCAGGCCAATCCCAAAGAAAACTGAGGGATAATGGGTTTACGGGATTGTGAAATGTAAACAAGACCAGCCAACAAAATTTTCACTCGAAAAATTCAAAGGTCATCACATCCCAGGAGTGGAATATGACGGGGGTAATTGAGAAGAGAATAAATGCTCATTTACATCAACTCCTACGGTTACCATTGTGTGGGTACTTGTATTGAGATGTCATACGATTTTAAGGTTTTAATTCATGGATACAGAAAATTTTTAAGCGGGTGCACTAGAGACATTAGCATGCTCATGAAATTTCAACACTGGGAATCTATGTTTTATTAAAGCATCGCAGTAAAGGAAATTGAAATCTTCAACCCATGTCTTCCTCCATCTCCACAATCCTAGATGTTCCCTCTTTTCCCCCTCTTTCCCTTCCCGATACTCATTCCCGAGCTTTTATATTCCATTTTTAACAGCTAAAGACGTGGGAATTTCGACATTCATCTACATGATTTAAACTGTGGATGCTTATTTGAAAGAAGGGCTACACTGAGAAATACCTTCTGGCGCTGCAAAGCTTTTAGAGGTGATAGAGCCCATTTATACAGGGGGTCATGGATAAAAACCTGCAGAAATTCCCACATTTAATCAAAAAGTAATAAATGGGGATAAAATAACTTTAAAAAATGTCACACTGCAGTTGATATACTTCTACGATGGTGAGTAGTGCCTCCTTATTTGTTCGCATAACAGAAAGCGTCTCTTCACAGCATCTTCTGAAAACCCCTTCGACTCCAGTTACCCCCATGCCATCAATGATGTCTCTCGTCAGTCTGAAAGGCACCTACCAAATTTGGTTGAGAGGAAACATTAAAGAAATGAATAACAATGTAGATGAAACTCAAACACCAGGATTTCAAATAAACAAACCCGCTCAGGTGTCTTAAGCATCAACCCTTGTTCAAAAGCAACACCAAGGTCTATGTGAACAACTTCTGCAGTTGCTTGATCAATTAAAATATTCATGGAATGCCTGTCTCCAAGACCAACAATATAGCCCACCTGCAGGTTTAATCAATTGATTCAAATACTGCCAAAGAGAAATAGTACTGACATCCAAGGGGCTTCATTATGGAGAAAAGGGCAGCTTAAACCAATATGCAGTAACACAAACTAAAAGCAATTCTATTTTTGTGAGTTTAGCTATTAATTCTCTTTGGACACCTGTTTTGTATAAAGATATTGAAGTAAAATTAGACTGAATGTCGCAAAAGAGCTTAGGGTAAAAGAAATAAAAGAGCAAAAATCACTCAATCACGAACCCTATTTTGGTGGAATGAAGAGTGAGAGTTAACTGCAATTTATTTTATTTTAGGTTTTTCTTAATAGATAAGAAGTAATAACAAATTAGATATATTGTCTGTTTAGGTCTTAAACTTATCCAATTCTTATTAAAGGATGAAGCCATTTCTTTGGTTAGTTTAGTTTGGAATTCCTTTACTACTAGGAATAAGGGTTCCAAAAATTTTTCTACACACACACACTTAGCCCTTCAATAAAAATAGCTAAAATTTTCTCTATAAACTTGAGTTTTTAATTAGAAGGTGTGATGCTTTCTTCTAAGAGTGATCTTAAACTTAGGACTAATTCCTAGTTCCCTACCCTCCATTGCTTGTTTGCCCCACTAAGATTCCATCACTTCATCTTCCAGCTTCTCCCAGGATAATGGATAAATCTTGTTGTATTTACTCTTTTGTAGTTATTCTGACTTGTAATGTCTTACTGCCTTGTAATACTACTTGATGCCTTTTATTGCTTTTGAATGAATTATTCTTTAATTTTCAAAAAAAGTTTCCAGCACTTCTAGGTTGAATTTCCAGCAATCAAACCCCTAACATTCTAACCTGAATTTCCAGCAACCAAACTCCAAAATTCTAGTTATTCTAAACTTGAACCTTCAACAACATAAGCTGAAAGAACATACGTTATAGCTACTAGTTTGATCTCTCTTCTACTCATCCTACATCATTAAAGAAAGAACACATGTTATAGCAAATACATGAAGAAAAAGTTCGAAAAGAATCTTATTTTTACATGGGTCAATGTCACAGAAAGATTGCATATACTTACCATGGAGCTTGCAGCCACACTACGTGTATATGCAAGTCTCTTCTCAAACCAGTCTGCTGGTTGCAAAAATCTTTCTAGGAAAAAATGATGCATAACAGGCCTGCATGAGGTGCCAATACCCTTGAGAATTTGGAAAAGGCCGATGCTGGAGATCTGAGACTTGAAGATAACATACCTGAAATTCTCACAAACTTCATGGAATGCTTTGCGCTTATCTTTTGCCTATAAGAAAATTGAAAGAACATAATTGCAAATGTGAAAACATGTGGAATATACTCATATAGAACCAATACACCTTTTAAGAGAAGATTAAGGTGTTTTAACATCTTTTTGTATCACTAATAGTATGATGTGAATGAGATGCAGAAATTTCCTATAGCAGTCTTTTAACGGCAGCCAGTAAGGTCTTTTACAACCAAGCTTTTTATTAAATAAAGGTCTTTTACAACCAAGCTTTTTATTAAATACCTTTGAAGGTATTTCCGGGTCTACAAAAAGAAAACTATCTAAAAGCATTTGTTCACATCTTGCAATTTGATTGATGTAGAAAAAGTACTTTAAGCCTCAAAACAAGTACATGAGACAATCTAGGATTTGGTAAGCATAGACCGTAATGGCACTTACGTTTAACAAATTCTCTCGACATTTGAGAAATGACCAGTCTCCAAATCCATAACGACCATGGGCACCACCGTTTCTCATGCTAAGATTTTTCGAAATGAAATAATCATTCAAACATCTGAAAAGATCAGGGGCAACAAAACTATAACCTTGCACTGAAAGGACTTCACTAACCTTCCTATAAGATATTCCCCAAGAGGAAGAGTGCCATTAACCCATTCAAGAACACCCGCACTTGGAGTAAATGGAATAACCTATCCACGTAGAAGACAATATTTGCAGAAAAACATAATTTATTCAAACTGTAGAATTTTCAAGAATGAAAGGATTAGCAAGATTACTACTAGTTAAATAACCAAGACAAAATGATATGATAGTCACAATATAATTAGAATCATTTCTGAATAAAAATCAGTGTGCTTATACCTACAAAATGACATTAGTATGCAAGGCGAATGCTACAGAAAAGACTACTGCAGAAGGAAATGTGTAATATGATGAAAACATTGATAGGAAAACTTTACAAACTAAGACTGCCAAAAAAGTAGCATAAATACATAAATATATCATTTAATGAATGGATCATATCTCCATCCATCAGATGGAGTAAAGCTAATATAACAAACCGCATAAGAAAATAAAATAAACTTGGTACCTGACACACCTGACAATATAATGCATATTGATAATAGAAGCACAGAAAATCATCAGTTCAACATTACATGTGGAAGGAGATTACCTTGTATGTACGTATTCCCAGTCTTCTTCTCCATGTATCCCTATTATTCCGCAGAAAAATGTTAACCAAACCAAAAAACTGTTCCATAACCTGTAAAACATGCATAAGAACTATCAGTAAAAAGAAAACAAAAAATCAACATCAAACTTTTAGAACTCTAAAGAAAACATTACATTGACAAACTCAAAACTAAAGCACCTCAAGCAAGCAACACATGAAACAATTTCGCCCGAACAATTTGCATCAAATATTCTGTTCAAGTATTATAGAATTTAACCATTATAAATACTACAAAGAACTATTCCAACAATTAAATGTGGGGAAGAATTTTTCTATTCCAACAATTAAATGTGGGGAAGAATTTTTCTACTTCTCATATATTGAATAGGAGTATACAGCCATATATAGGACATTACAAGTAGGAATTTAAATCTGGAAAGTCATCTAAAGCTATCTAATGTAATCCCTTAATTTTAGGGATTTCAAACTTATCTTATCTATCTATTTTCAGCCTATCTATGTCTAAGTATAAACTATATACAGCTGTTTAGTATCTCAACACCCCCCCTCAAGCTGAGGAATAGATGTCTTCCATTCCCAGCTTGTATACAAGATCATGAAAACTTGAACTGTTCAACCCCTTTGTTAAAACATCAGCTACTTAACGTTCTGATGGAACATATGACATACACACTAACCCTTTTTCCAATTTTTCTTTAATGAAATATCTATCAATCTCAATATACTTTGTCCTATCATGTTGTATAGGATTACGAGCAATATTGAAGGCTGACTTATTGTCACAATAGAGTTTCATAGGGTCGTCTCATTTGACTCTCAAATCATCTAGAATAATCTTCAGCTAGAATGGTTCACACAATCCTTGAGCAGTAGCCCTAAATTCTGATTCTGCAAATAACCTTGCCACCACATTCTGCTTCTTGCTCCTCCACGTTACCAAATTTCCTCCAAGAAATGTACAGTACCCTGTAGTTGATCTTCTATCCACTATGGAACCTACATAGTCAACATTGGTGTAAGCTTCTAGAGCAAGAGTATTGTTTTTCTTGAACAAAATTCCTTTTCCTAGACTGCCTTTCAAGTAATGTACCACCCTATAAGCAGCTTAAAGATGAGGCTCTATCGGATCATGCATGAATTGATTGATCATGCTTACCGAGTATGCTATATCTGGCCGAATGTGAGCAAGATATATGAGTCTACCAACTAGTCTTTGATATATCCTTTTATCAACAACTGGTTCATGGAAAAGAAAGTAGAAGAAACTTTATTCTTAAATCACAAACATGGACAACTTTGCTATGGTGGCCAAATGTGTGGTGCACTTATTGTAAGAAGGTACATCATACTTGTTATAGATTACATCCTTAATTCTAGGGATTATGATTCTAGGAATAATCCTAATTATGTATAGCTTGATTAGAGGGATTGTATTCTATATTAGGCTAACAACTTTCTGTATCTAAAGGGCTACTCTGTACATACTCAACATATAATAAAATTATTTTTTCTGTCAAGTTTACATGGTATCAAAGTCTTAGGTCTTTCAGTTTTTTTCATCTGCCAGTGTGCAGATTCACTGTCCAGTGGACAGGTTTTGGGTACTTTTCTTGGGTCACCCATTTTTGAATGGATAACTTCCACCACCACCGGCACCTTCAGAACGTCCGCCTCCGACCGGCCTTCGTTCATCGTCCTCCCACCAGAATTCAACTCTGACCTGCCTTTTATGAATTTTACAAGGATTTACAAGGAATTAAATGTTTTGCTCCCATTTAGTCCTAATATCAAGGTCCAACAAGTTCAACAGGAACAAATGGCTATTATGAGTTTTTTTGGCTAATTTAAATTCTCAATTTGATGGTGCTAAATCTCAGATACTGTCAAGTACTGAACTTTCCTCCCAGCACGAGGTATTTACTCGAATAATTCACAGACATTAATTCATTTGCTCCTCCTAGCACCCAGAATTCTATTGCCCTTGTGAGTCGAAGTCATGAATTTAACTCTGAAAAATCATCTCATAAACATCACAATCGAAGTAGTGGAAATTGGAGCAACAAGAATCAAGATGCAAGAGGAATCATCTGTCGATATTGTCATGAGCCCGGTCACACTAAATACATCTGTCGAAAGCTACAGAATAAATCTCAGAAATCACATTCAGCCCACATTGTAGCTACTGATGCACCTAGCTCATCTACTAAGAAGACTATTACTGTATCTGCTAAGGAATTTGCAGTGTTCACTCAATCTCAAGAAGCAATGAAGCATTCATCCTCACCTATTACTGCTATTGCTGACTCAAGTAACACATCTACGTGCCTTCTTTCCTCTTGCACGCAATGTGTCATTGATTTTGGTGCCTTAGATCATATGACAGGTAATTCTAGCCTCTTTTCTACTTTTTCTAGACACTAATCTCCTTCTCATGACACATTAGCTGACGGCTCCACTTTCTCTGTTATTAGGTTTGGCACTGTCCATCCTACTTCCTCTTTGTCTCTAACGTCTATCTTAAATTTACTTAACTCTCCTTTAATTTATTATCTGTGAGTAAACTCACTCATACCTTAAATTGTTGTATCTCATTCTTTTTCGATCATTGTAAGCCCATTGTTAATTAGGACATCCATCTTTACCTTGTTGAAGAAACTTTGTCCTCCATTTCATAATGAATCTTCTTTAGATTGAGTCCTGTCAATTTGCTAAGCAGCACCGTCTTTCTTCTTTTCCTCGAATCAATAAAAGGGCTAGTTCCCCATTTGAATTAGCACACTCTAATGTTTGGGGCCCATGCCCTATTATGTCCAAAACTAGGTTTCAATATTTTGTGACATTTGTTGACGATTTCTCTCGTTTAACTTGGTTTTATCTCATGAAAAATCGCTCTGAATTATTTTCTCATTTTTTTTGCCTTTCGTGCTGACATTAAAACACTGTTTACTGTCTCAATCTGCACTTTACGAAGTGATAATGCCAAGGAATACTTTTCTACACCATTTCAGTCCTACATGATCCATCATGGTATTCCCCACCAATCCTCATGCATTGATATTGCTCCTTAGCATGACGTGGCTAAGAGAAAAAATCGCCATCTCCTTGAAACTGCGAGAGCACTATTATTTCAAATGAACGTTCCTAAATCCTTTTGGGGCATGTCTTTTAATTAATCGTATGCCCTCTCCTGTCCTTCATGGTGAGATACCTTACACTGTCCTCTTTTCCTCTAAACCCTTGTTTGATATTCCACCGCGCATTTTTGGTAGTACTTGCTTTGTTCGGGACACGTCCTCAAATCTCTAAGTTAGAACCCAAGTCTGTAAAATGTATTTTGCTCGGCTATACCCATCTACAAAAGGGGTATCATTGCCACTGTCCCACTCTTAACAAATATCTTGTTTCAGTTGATGCTACCTTTTTAGAATAGGTTCCTTTCTTTCCTCACTCTTCGGTCTTAGGAACGGAGTCTAATGATGATTTGCTTGTTTACGAAGTCACCTTTCAAACTACCAAGGCAACGCCTACACAACTGCCACCTCTTCGTTTTGTTTACTCTAGATGACGAGATCATCCGGATACATGCCCCATATCCAGTTCTTCTTCGCCATCAAATCCATCACCCGATGATCTCCCAATTGCTCTTCGCAAAGGTAAACATTAGTGCACCTACCCTATTTCTTCATTTGTTTCTTATGATCATTTATCTTCTTCATCATGTTCTTTTATTGCTTCCCTTGATTCTGTCACTATCCCAAAGACTATCCATCAAGCCTTATCTCACCCTGGATGGCATGACGCTATGATAGAAGAGATGAATGCTTTAGATGCCAACGGTACCTGGGAATTGGTACCATTACCTATTGGTAAGAAGGCCATTGGTTGCAAATGGGTATTCAAAGTCAAAGTTAACTTTGATGGCTAAGTAGATTGGCTCAAAGCTCGGCTTGTTGCAAAAGGCTATGCTCAAACTTATGGTGTTGATTATTCTGATACGATCTCACCTGTAGCCAAATTGACATCCATTCGCCTATTCATCTCTTTGGCCACTACTTATGATTGGTTGCAGCATCAGTTAGATATCAAAAATGCTTTTCTCCATGGTGACCTCCATGAGAAAGTATAAATGGAGCAACCACGTCGTTTTGTTGCTCACGGGGGGTCTGGTAAAGTTTGCACTCTTCAGAAATCTCTATATGGTTTAAAATAGAGCCCCCACGCTTGGTTTTGAAAATTTAGCCAGGCCATTGAAGCATTTGGAATGAAAAAGAGTGAATAAGATCACTCTATTTTTTATAGACACTCTGCTTCTGGAATTATTCTTCTTGTTGTCTATATGGATGATATTGTTATTACTGGGAGTGATCATGTGGGCATCTCATCTTTAAGTCTTTTCTTCACAGCCAGTTTTAGACCAAGGACTTAGGGCCCTTGAAATATGTTCTAGGGGTAGAGGTGACGGGGAGCAAGAAAGGTATTTTTTCTGTCCCAAAGAAAGTAGGTTCTAGATGTACTAACTGACACTGGAAAATTGGGAGTTAAGCCATGCAGTACTCCAATGACTCCAAATCTACAACTCTCTAAAGGAGACTTGTTTGAAAATCCTGAGAAATACAAAAGATTAGTTGGAAAACTAAATTATTTAACAGTGACTCGTCCTGATATTGCATATCCAGTCGGCATTATAAGTCAATTTATGTCGTCTCCAACTATTCATCACTGGGCTATCCTAGAGCAGATCCTATGTTACCTAAAGGGAGCTCCTAGTCTAGGGATTCTATACAACAATCATGGGCACATTTGTATCAAATGTTTTTCATATGCTGATTAGGCTAGTTCCAAAGTTGACAGAAAGTCCACAACTGGATATTTTGTGTTTATTGGAGGGAATTTAGTCTCATGGAAAAGCAAGAAGCAAAATATTGTGTCCAGATCAAGTGCAGCATCTGAATATCGAGCAATGACACAAGCCACGAGTGAGATCATATAGCTATACCAACTTCTTTTTGAAATTGGCCTTAAAGTCTCAAAACCGACCACACTTTGGTGTGATAATCAAGTTGCTCTACATATTGCATCTAATCTTGTATTTCATGAACGAACTAAACACATAGAGATTGATTGCCACTTTGTTCAAGAAAAGATTAATCTTTACAGGATATGTCAAGATCGGAGAACAACTTGGAGATATTGTTACAAAAGCTTTGAATGGAGTTCAGGTCAACTATATTTGTAACAAGTTGGGCATGATTAATATCTATGCTCCAACTTAAGGGGGAGTGTTATAGATTACATCATTAATTCTAGGGATTATGATTCTATTGCATGATTCTACGAATAATCCTAATTACGTATAACTTGATTATAGGGATTGTATTCTATATTAGGCTAACAACTTTCTGTATATTAAGCACTACTCTGTACATACTCAACATATAATAAAATTACTTCTTTCAAGTTTACGAGACTCATGAAAAGTGTTGGAAACTTCATAGAAAACCTTGAAGAAGATAGCGGGAATAAAGGAGATAAACCAAGGAAATATTGTTAGACCCATGTTGTTAAAGTCAGCAAAATGAAGGAACACCTAAGGATTAGGTTGTCTCAAGCAAGAAGAGGTTGATTAGGTAAGATCTCTTATTAGCAATTTTGACAAACCGTTAGATAATAATTCTTCGGCCTATTTAGCTAAGTTTCTATTCTTTGTTCGACTAAATGTCTATGAGACAACCGTCTGTTACTTTATCTTAGGATAAGTATACTAAATACTTGTAATATCAGTCAACTCAATAGGCATCTTCTTCTTTTATGGCATTTGTGGCTCATCAAGGTAATCCAACAGCTTCTTATTCATCCACCATTACAAAATCGTCATGGATATTGGATTCTAATGCCACTGATCATATTTTAAATAAAATAACTAATTTCGATCATATCTTTCCATTACCCTCTTCTCATAATAATAAGCTCATCATTGTTAATGGATCTACTGACAACATTAATAAGTGTTGGATCCTTTCATCCTTGTCCCTCTCTTACTTTAATCTCTACATTATTTATACCAAACTTTCCTTTCAATTTTATGTTTGTGGGCAAACTAACTAAACAATTAAATTGTTCTGCTATTTCTTCCTTCATAATGTCATTATCAAGGATTTGAACACCAAGATGACAATTGGAGAAGGGCATGAATCAAATGGGATGTACTACTTTTGCGAGTTGCAATCATCTGTCCAATGTTCAGTATCAATCTCTCCTCTTGATATTAAAAGTTGATTAGGTCATTCATCATTGAAGAATCTCAAGAAATTAGTGCCAAGGTTAGACTCTATTTCTAGCTTAAATTGAGGGTTATATCAACAGGGAAAACATCATCGTAATTCATCTTTCCCTCGAGTCAATAAAAGAGTTGAGATCTTTTATGTTAGTCTATACAGATATTTAGGGTTTGATCCTTGTCAACTCCCGGTTGAGTTTCAATATCTCTTAATTCTTGTTGATATTTATTCTTAAATAACTTGGTTATATCTAATGAAAGATCATTTAGAATTATTCTCCATTTTTCCTGTGCTAAAATTCAAAATCAATTTAATACCTAAATTAATAATCTTTGTAGTGATAATGTTAGAGAATATTCTCTAACTCATTCTCCAACTACTTGCAGTAACAAGGTATCCAACATCAGTCTTCGTGCCCACACAAAACTTAATAGAATGGGATAGCTGAGAGAAACATCCATCATGTCAAAACAAGTCATAACTTATTAATCCACATGAATGTACCCAAAAGTCTTTGGAGAGATCTATTCATTGCATATTTTCTTATCAATCGATTGTCCCATTCTCTAGCCCTTTTCCCTGTTAAGATCCTTTTTCTATTAATCTTTGGGTATTTGGTTGTGTCTATTTTGTTCACCGGCTTTAGACAATTAGACCCAAAAGCTATAAAGTGCATTTTTCTTAAGATATCTCGTTTATAAAAGGGATACAAATGTTCTAGTCCTTCTTTGAATAGATTTTTTTGTGTCTATTGATGTTATTCTTTGAAGACATATCACACTTTTCTATGCTCATCATGTCTCTACTAACGTTGATGCATGTTCACCAATTCCCTTTGGTCCTTCCCATACGATTACCAATCATTTTACTCCAGCTAATTCTACCACTTCTAAACTTGCTCCTGATACTAATCCTACCCCTTTAAAGCGTCTTAGCATCTGATGATCTTGATTGGCCAATTGCTCTCCGTAAAGGAAGAGCTTGTGCATCTCACCCTATCTCAAACGTTGTCTCTTATCACTCATTTATCACCATCATATTATGCTCTTACGTTCACTTTGTCTCCTATACCGGTACCTAAGTCTGTTTCAAAAAATTTGGCTCCTTGTTGAAGGAGATATGCCATGGAAGAAGAAATGTTGCTTTGCAAGCTAATAATACATAGGACTTAGTTACTCTTCCATATGATTAGACTATGGTGTATTATCATTAGTTGCTCAGCGCTAACGTCAATCCTGATGACACAGTTAATCATTTGAAAGTTCAAATGATTTCAAATGATGGCTAAAGGATATACAAAGATGTATGGTATGGATTATACGGAAATCTTTCTCCTATAGCCAAATTGACGTTTGTTTGTGTTCTCTTGTGTTGGTAGGCACACACAATTGGTCTCTTCGTCAACTTGACGACGTGAAAAATCCTTTTCTCATGATAATGTTGAGGAGACTATTTATATGGAGCAACCACCAAGGTTCATTTCTCTGGGAGAGACTAATTTGGTGTGCCGCCTTCAAGTCTCTATATTGTCTAAAACAATCACTGATTGAGAGCTTGGTTTGGGTGCTTCAATATAGTGGTTATGGTGTTTGGTCTGCCACAATGTGGTGTAGATCATTTTGTGTTTTATTGTCACTCTAAAGCTGGTAGAATTCTTTTGATCGTTTATGTTAATGGTATTGTTGTTCCTAGTGATGATAAAGTAGGAATCTAGTCTTTAAAGTCTTTCCTATAGACTTTCAAACTAAGGACCATGGTTCACAAAAATATATTCTTGGTATCAAGATAGCAAGGTTGAAGATGGGGATTTGTTCACCTCAAATAAAGTATGTCCTTGCCCTTCTGAAGAAAACATGCATGTTTGGAACTAAGCCAATTGGTGGTCCCATAGAGTTGGATGTTAAACTTGATGCTGAGAAACAAGAGTATTTTGAGGATCTAGATAGTATAGAAGACTTGTTCGTCTAGATATCTTGCTACAAGTGTAATGAGTCAATTTATGGAGTCTCCACAAACTCAATAAGCATATTTTGTTAGTTCATGCATTATCCAAGAGTCATATCTACAAGCTACGTATAGGGTGATGCATTACTTAAAAGGGAATCTACGAAAAGTTATTATGTTTAACAGGAATAATCATATTCCCCTAAAAGCTTAAACTAATGCGAACTGTGCAAGATGTATATTCGACCAAAAATCGATCACAAATTATTGTACTTTCCTTAGAGGCAATTTGGTGACTTGGAAGAGCAAGAAACTAAATATTGCGGCAAAATCATTAAAATAATCAAAGTTCAAAACAATTTCTCAAGGCTTATGAGATTTCTTATGGCTGAAGATTATTCTAGATGACTTGAACGTTAAGTAAGAAGGTCCTATAAAGCTCTATTGTGACAACAAATCAACTATCAATATTGCCCATAACCCTATTCAACATGAGAAGATAAAGCATATTGACATTGATAGATGTTTCATCAAGGAGAAATTAGAGGGGCTTGTATGCATGCAATATGTTCCACCGTAAAGCCAACTAGTTGATGCTCTGACAAAGGAGTTGAACCGCTCAAATTTTCATGATATTATTTTCAAGATAGGTATTGATGACATCCTTAGCTTGATGGAGAATGTCCAGTTTCATATTAGTTTTATACCATTTTGAGAAAGTAAAATTCTTGATATTCCAAAGATTGTGAAATCCTCTAAAAGAGTGTGAAATTCTAGGAGACCGTCTTCTTCCCTAAGAGATTTTTTCTTTTTCTAGGAGAAATTGTTCCTTGTTTTCCTTCTTACTTTACAAGATAACTAAACGTATAATACTGAATCATTCAAAAAGAAGATAATTCATTTTCCCTTCTATTTTGTGTCACTAGTATTCTTTTTTTAGATGGAATACTTTTTGCAATTGGTATTGAGAATAGTCAAAGATATAAGGGTAAATCAATTGACTAGTTTGACTAAGTTTAAAAATGATGACCCCTTTACTAATTATTTACACTAGACAGTTCTTTTCATAAGCATCTCTAATCACAAATTAGGCGTTCCTCAGCAAACTTTCAAGTTTTCAAATTGGGTGAATTTTTTGGAGTTTTTAGCATAGCCATCAAGATCTGAATCTTCCATTGAAGTAAGTTGAGAATGCAAGGAAGTTCTTCGTATCTCCACTAACAAAATTGAATATGAACTAGAATAGATAAAATTATGGAAGTCTTACAGCATCTTGTCTTAGGTCATCATTTCCAGATTTTGCCAACTGTCGATATTTTTGACCATCAGAACCAAAGCATTCCACCACTTTTGGTGCATTTATACCATTCATGACACTATATAAGCACAAATGTCAACTTTTAAAAGGGTATCAAAGATGTCTAATGCAACAATAAAAGCTAAATGAGAAGATAAGCTAAAAGCATCTAAATTTGTTTAGCACCTACATGACTGAATCTGCTAAACCTTTGAAGTATGGGAAGGAACCTTCTTGATAACGACAATCCCGATCAATTGGGAAGCTAGCTGTTACCACAGGCACCTGACATTCAAGAAAATCCAAGTTCAACGTAGCAAATGTTCAATTAAAATCTGATGAAAATACTAATAATAATATGCACTAAACAAGTTATCGATCCAACAAGAAAGCAAAGACATCGTCTTCCCAATAAACTGCATATGGATATCTCAACCCTCAAGCAATTACATAAATCAGATGACTAGGCCATGATGGTCCGCTTACAAGTTCCAACTGTCGAATAGTGCGAATTTCTCTTGGTAGTGTCATCCTTTTGTTGACATCCTTCAAGAAATGTAAAAAAAGTAGTAATTTCCCTAAATCATTAGCTTCTCTAGCCAAATAATTGTTACGAATTCACTTAATAGGAGCACTATAAACTTTCTATTTTGTTGAACTGAAGTTAGTGGACAATCCAAACCCACAGAACCAATGAACAACTACACAAACTTTAAACAAATGTTAGACAACCTCTCTTCTAGTTTCCAACTCTGCAAGTTTGATATAAATTTCCACCATTTGTTTCATCTGC
This sequence comes from Erythroxylum pedicellare, assembly GCA_027563575.1. Taxonomy (NCBI): domain Eukaryota; kingdom Viridiplantae; phylum Streptophyta; class Magnoliopsida; order Malpighiales; family Erythroxylaceae; genus Erythroxylum; species Erythroxylum pedicellare. The sequence continues at coordinate 36,750,830 of JAOQMP010000006.1, forward strand.
AATTTGTTCAGGGAACAATTTGGTAAAAACTCGAATCTTTTTCAAAGTCGGTAAAACTAAATCAAGTATGGGAATACTTGTCTTATAATATCTCCATGGTACGATAATAGCTCTTCTAAAAGATTTTTCGCAGCAACTATCTTATCCATATCCACCACAAATGAGTTTCTACTCCGTTGCAGTTCCTTGATACGATCACCATTCGCCAAAGCTAGAAGCTAGCATCAAAGAAGAAACAATAGTGGAAAATGGAGTTAGTTCAACCTATTGTATTTACAACCAGCCACTCATACATGGATTGGTGAAAAATCAACATAACATTTTCTTCGTCATAAATGTTGTTACGATGTTTCACCTCACTTTCCTATGTTCCATAACACAAGATGGTTGCAAAGATTATTTGATGGTATGTTGCAACACATGAAAGAAAATAACGAAAGTTTGTTTCACAAAATTAAAGGAAGATACCTGGAATATTGTGTGATAGGGATGATCTATTGCCATTTTCTTCACCAGAGAAACCAAAGCGAACTGCAGAATCCAACAAATACAATAAGATGAAATAGGGTTTACACAAGAGACAATGGAAAAATATGATTGATACTATTTGAACCTGAAAATTATGAGGCCCAATAATATCCTTTGGACAACCCATTCTTGACGCAATTTGATAAATAAGAGGTAGAAATTTGTAAGATTTAACCTGCAGACAGAGATGAAAAATGATTCATAAAATGAACCAATATATGCAGTTAAATTTCTGAATTCATAAAGCATTAAATTAATTTTGCAAAAGAGTAATTTCAAAATGGTGACATCATACCTCATTGACTGTGTTAAGCATGTTAACAATGACGTTTGGTTTAGAAGAGAGACTGAACCAAAGGGAAATAAGTCGAAACACCTAAAAACAACCACAAACATCTTAGCATCTTAGAAAGCAACACAAATACCTTAATTAGTAAGAACCCTTTAGCATATAATCCAAGTTTCAATCACATAAATAACATTTTAAGAATATACACATGCCTTGATATGTATCACCATGATTAATTTGTGTGACAATTCAGGAGATATTATCTTGATTTCAAAAATAGTTTTCAAAATTTCAAGAATAATTTTTAATAATCAATTACTAAGGATTATATCGGTATCAATCAGTTATAACTAGTTCGATTGCTCCAAAGAATAAACGGATAATGGTATTACACTCAATTCCCAAAATTAGTCTGTTTCCTTTCTAGTCCTTTATAGTGTATATATAATGCAACACCATTTTAAACAGAGGAAAATAATTATTCCACATGGTATCACCGTATCAGAGCTACTTTCTGAACCTTAAAAATATGTGCCTTCCTCTTTCCATGATCAAATACAACATGACAACTGAAAGACAGACCACATCTTCATTAAAGGTAATTTCAAGTTCTAACAGTCATGTCACAAACAATCATGGTAAATCAGGCATTGCTTTCCTTCCTATTAAAAAATCATAGATGATCATACTAAGATCACATGGTTCTTTCTTATAAAAGAAAATCAGAAGTCGGCCAAATTTTCAAGAAATTCAACACTATGGTTCAAACACAACTCCAAACAAAAATACAAGTGTTGAAGCCCGACAATGCAGAAAAATAATGAGACAATTCTAGGGGATTATCTTGAGATTCACGGAATTATTCACCGGGAATTATCTTGAGATTCAGGGAATTATTCATCATAGCACATGTGTGGACACACCTCAACATAATGGGATTGCGTAAAGAAAAAAAATATACCTTCTAGAAGTACCCAATCAATCATGTTCACCACGCATATTCCTATATTTTTTTGGGATAAGGCAATCTTAACAGCCACATATTTGATAATCAGGATGTGCTCTCAAGTTTGAAATCACAAAAATTAATTTTATGTGAAAACCCAACCAAATTCTGAAGAAGTTCAATTAAAAGGTGAACTTCCAAACATTTCAGCAAAATATTGATTGATCAGTAAGAACTATCTGAAGTAGTTTCAACTAGTACAAACCATCTAACTACCTTGTAGATGTACTTACAAAAGGGCATCCTTGGCATGCTGGGAATGATAAATCCACATTAATCAACTTGAGGAGGAGTGTGAAAAAGGGTTTTGTTTGTCAGCTACCAGGTCTGCTAATTAGTGTCAAGATCATATATTCCCCAATTAGTTAGATTAATTGTATAATTAGAGGGATTCTTGTGTTTTAGGTGGTGGAGTTAGGTAGGTCATTCTCTTCCTTTTTAGGTGTACAAGCTGTATGTTTATAAATACC
>JAOQMP010000006.1:36759672-36775220 GCA_027563575.1 Erythroxylum pedicellare
AGAAACTCATGACTGAAAAATAATTACCTCAAAGAGGTAGAAATTATTGAACAAGTATCTAAATAATCCTCTAAAATCTAAAAGGACTTGACATATCCAACTGATAAAGATTCAAAGAACTTTGAATTTAGAAACTATATTTTTCAGTATGATTAGTGAAAATGATCAATTTAATAAAATTGATATTGTATGGATTTTACAAGTTTAAACAACAAAGCAGTCAAATATAAACAAAAAAATGAAGCTAGAAAAGATGAGATTATGAATCAACATAATGGATATGGACAAGAGAGAGTGTGAGATTGAAAGAGTGCAAAAGAAGTTTACAAAACACAAAAAGAAATTCTATGTGAGTAGGGATGATAGTGGAGCCCAAGCCTGGCCTAAAGTGAACGGGCCAAGCCTAATGTGATTGTGGTTCAGACCAGGCTTGGGCTTGGCCCGAACAGCCCGACCACCATAGCTTCGAACTAAGCTCATGCTTGAGAGCCTAGCTTGAAAAGCCCGAATAGCCCGAGCACCCAACCCAAACAACATCATTTTAGTTAAGTCTACCCGAAACAACGTTGTTTTGGTCTTAAGTTCAAAGAGATTTCAAAACCAAAACAATGTCTTGGAAAATTTATCCAAAACAACTTTGTTTTGGGCAGCCGCTCTGACTCAAGTCGTGCAAAGCAAGCCCACCAAAGCTTCAAACTGGGCTCGGGTTGCATATTTTTTTGGATCGAGCAGCAGCTAGACAGACCCAGTCCATTGTTATACCTACATGTGGGAATCACAAATTAAAAATTTTATTACCAGTGCAAATTCTCATTGAAATGATTATATTTTGCATGATGCTGTGAAGAAGGATCCGCTTCAACAGAAGGTAAAGAGAAATCCCAGTTTCCTGCCCGCCATGCAGCCTCATACTACAAAAATGCAATCATTTGTTGAGTGACAACAGTAAAGAATGCCTGAAAATTAGCACCAAACCAGCTAGTCAGTTATTCACATTAAGGCAGTTTAAATAAATAGAAACCAGACCTGTAATTCAATGAACTCCAAATCATGATGTAACTCGCCCTTTCGAGAAGTCAATCCTTGGCAGTATAAATCAAGCAAGTGAGTGCAACCAATTTGCTGCAGAGATCTAATCAGACCTTTGTAAGGTTTCTGCTGCAATGTCTCACTTTCGAAAGCAAATCTCTGATTGGCCAACAGTTGGTTATGATCCACAAACAGAGCTCCAGAAACACCTTGCATTTGCATCATTGTGTTTGAGCGTACTTGCAAGTCATAGTATTCAAGTGCCTTGCTCCAGTTTCCCTCACGCTCAAAAGTAACAGCTTGAGAGGTCAGCTGCGATATTAATGCCCCAGAACCAAAACAAACACTGAGACCATAACGGTAAAGCATATATCATAATGACAAGAAAAAGATAAAACTAGGCATGATGTTTCTCCTCAATATCTGGTTGTAGAGTCTTCCTTGATCCTCTACTTAATTTCCATGAAATATGGCCAATTAGCCATAAAATTTGTTTAAGCATAAGGGCTCTGAAAGTCAACTCATTATCAAGTGAAAACATCCATATCAAATACTCAAACAAAAAGATGCAGACATGCAAAAATTACAGCTAATTTATCAACTAAGAATCTTTTTATTTATAAAATTAAACTAATTACCAAGCCCTCACCCTCCCTCATCCCCATGGAAGAACCAAGTAAACAGGCTTGTGTCAAATAGCAAGTGGTTCAAATTATAATTCTAGCTCAAAGCTACAACCATCAAGCAGAATAACATAATCACGGACCTTATGCGATTGGACAATCCCATACAAGCTATCTGGTTCATTGATTTGAGTAACCGCTGAGACAAGAATTTCAATGTGGTCTGGCAACTGGAGAGAAGAAAAGCAGATACCCAGTGATCCATGAATTGCAATACAAAAGATAATAAGATATCAATGATCACATCCTCATTCTTAAAGTCCTGATTCTGAATGATGAAGCACATCAGTCCTCTTCCACGTAATTTCTTACCATCTCAGTGTGAGAGAAATCAGGGCTTCCCAATGTCAGACCATTAAAATGCTCTTTACACCAATATTCGACGTACATAATGGAGGTGAAGAATGAGCCACAAATCTACAAGTGGTATGTATCCATAAAAATAACATTATTGCAAATAATAAAGAGAACGATTCCAAGAAGAAAAATGGGAAAAACTTTAAGAAAAGCAAGGGGAAAAAGAAGAAGCACAAGAATAGAGAAGTAATGGCACTCACCACTGCTGACTTTGCGACAAGAAGGTAATTAATATTTAGCCAATAGACCTGCCACAATTTGTAACTATTTAGAATCAGATATGAGGAGCATACTAGAAGGTGCTACTGAGGAGGATTATTTGTCTCAAAAAGTGGGTTTAAAGGCAAACATCATTTTAAATGGGCAATGCAAAGCTAACAAATAGCAAGAACATGTACACAGAAATTAAGCATCGGAAAATGATACATCATGATCTAACTTTGGATAACAATGACAAGTTTGGGTATAATATAGATGGCCACTCCTGCAAGTAATTCTTTTTTGAAGGGGCAAGTGAGTGAAGAACGGTAGTCAAGGACTAGGGAAGAGGAGAATAAAACTCATAGAAGTTAAACAATCAAATATTAACATGCCAATACATGTTTAGCAGGAATTTAAAGAAACTATGTTTTATGATTACATCTAGTCATTAAAAGATGCTGGTCATCCTCAAAACACAAAAATTCGTTTGCAAGAACATATTCAAAACTGGTGAATTATGTTCTATTTATCAAATTTCTGTCTTTAAAATTTTCTCCAACTTGGAATGATTTGAACAAAATATTGAACATGACCCAAACAGACTCCAAAGAGAGTGTGTAGATCACAAACAACAATAATTCTGACCATCCTTTTATGCCTTAGATTTGATGCCACCTGTAATGTCGTGCTGGGCTCAATATATCTTGAATAACATCCCCAAGATCATTCACTAGCTCATATATAAGCAGCTCATACGTCATTCCTTTGTTAGGTAAACATTCTTCAAGACCAAGAAGATGTACATAGCAAGGAATTCCTTTCAATCAACTAAAACAAGTATATAAAATGAAGGCATGATTTAGTTTTACACAATGTTTACTATGATACTCTAATGTCCTAAAATAATTGAAACATCAACAAGCTTAATTGAGAAAATAATGTTGGAATAAATATCCATGACAATTCGTAAGTTTCAAGACAATCAAGCACACAAATTCACAGTTCTTGATACAAACTATATCTGCAAATAAACCATAACCTTGTTCCATGAAAACGTTGACATAGATTTTACACCCAATGAAGCTTTTGAATTTCTAGCCTGCATGAAGGAAGAACAAGAGTTTAAGCCATTACTATATTACTGGGCATTTCACAAAGATGTCACATGTTATTATCAGGTCAACTTGATATGGTTATGGGTTTCACTCAACCACACAATCGAATTACTATAAAGTTGCTAAATTCTGAAAACTAATTTCATAAACTCAAGTACCAAGGATAATGATATCCTCAACTAGAAATTTCTTAGCTATCAACTAATACTGGGAAGCCTCAATAACTAGCATCTCCGATAACAGCACATCCAGAAAGCCAGAGACCAGCTCAACCTTCAACAACATGGGTATGAACAGTAGAACCAACAGTTTCATAGACACAAGGTATTTAGTAAAGAAAGGAAAAGTTGTTACTACTATCTGCACTTTCCTGTTAACTGAACTAAACCAATTTCCATTAACTTTATCAATCTCAAATCTAGAAATTTGTATTATTGATTAAGTTATACACTCTACTCATATTAAAAATTCTAATATGGTATCAGAATAGGTTTGATCCAGATTCTTAATTTCTCGGTTGTCCGTCTAGATGTCCAATTCGAGAGACCCAGTCCGATTACTGCTGCGATTATTTCAAGTAACAATTGAATGTCCAATCCCAGTTGCACTTGAGGCGGAGTGTTAAAGAGTATCTCATATTGACTAAACATGAAAATGTTAAAGGGTTTATAAGTGGTAAGGGCCAACTATCCAAATGGCTTATTCTAGTCATTTTGACAATAATTGACCTAAGCCCAATTCTTGTTAATGAGCTCTACACTCTACCTATATTAAAAATTCCAATATTGATAAATAGAATGATAAGAATATCATTTATATTTTCATCTCAAGCCAACAAATCAATTTGAAGTCCTTATAATCAGAAATTTTCTGTTAGGAATCTGGTGTCAACTGATTAGAAAAAGCTTAAAGGAAGTAAGAAGGCACCGAAAATAAGAATGAGAAAAGAGGAAAAGACATGGATTAAAGATTAAAGCCAATACAAGGGATTGGTTTGGCAGTATTCGAGAGACTGCCCCTCTCCTTTTAACTATTGGTTTACAAAAAATCCTCTCTGCCCTTGTAGTCTTTCTTTTGTCTTATATACTGTCTATAAACATTCTAAATGATTTTCCTGACATTATGTAAATAACTAGCCACCTCATCCTGACATTTTGTAACCAACTGGCCACCTCATTCTGTTCTTTTGCCTTTCCTAGTGTATGTGTGCAGTATAGGAGGTCTATCACTTTCTTGCTATTAACTCACATTACTAATGGGCTTGAATTCCAGTAGTAGTGAATAAACTTCCCCGGATTTTGAAATTGAAGTAAGAAGTCACACATAGTAAATCAATAATTAATGGAGAAAAAATGATGCAAAAGAATTTAAAGCATATAGAAGAAATAAAAAAGGAAAGATTAGTCAACCACAGGTCCTAATTTGGTGGGATGGGGATTGGGAATTGAGTTGACATCAAAGATAAAGGCTGAAATCCAGATTGTATTAGGAGAAGTATTATGTTATTCTTATTAAGATATGCTATCCTAGTTGTATAGGACTTATAGAATTTCTATTATAATAGGATTTAAGTTAGAAATCATTTTCCAAGTAGAATAAAGATTCTAAGAACACTATATATATGTAAGCCTTTCATCAATAACATACAATCTGGAATTTTTCAACAAACTTGATTTTTTTTTTTTTACTAGAAGGTGTGATGCTTTCTTCTAAGAGTGATTCTTAGACCCTAAGAGTGATTCCTAGTTCCCTACCTTCCATTCTTTGTGTTTCTTCTCTAAATTCCATCAACCCTAACCTAAATTCCAGCCCTCTTAAACCTACATTCTAGCCATCTCAAACCTATATTCCAACCATACTAAACCCTAAAATCCTAAGCCTAAAATTCCAACAATCAAACCTTAAATTCCCAGCTTTACAAAATCTGAAAATTCTCCATTCCTAGCCAAAATTCAACCTTGAAACCTAATATTCCAGTGGCCTAATATCATCCATGCTTCTCAATTTTGCGCTTTTAACTACTAGTTCATAATTCTTCTATTTGTCCTACATCAAAAAAATCAAGTATTGCAATCAAATTGGTGGAAAAAATTAGAGAACATGCAATAAAAAGTGAATCAAATCTCAATGCACATTTCTTCTAGTAACAAACCATTCAACCTAAACGCTAAGCTATAGGGTAAGCCCAAGAAATGGTTCAAATACCATTCGAGCACACCCACTAACATGAATTATGGACAAACAAGATAAACCAAAAATCCCTTAGAGATAAGGGTAGTGCAATTTGAACTTGAAACCTTTTATTACTAAACACAAGAAACCATTCAAGTCAAAAGCTTTATTAGGTGAGGCCTAAGAAATGGTTCAATGCCATTCTAACAACATTGAAACAATTCAAGAGATATTCTTAAGCAGTTACCTTAGAACTTTCATGTTTTGATACCACTGGAGAAGATCTTTCTACAATGTAACAAAGTCGAAGTTCATTCAGAACATTCAAGAATACTTGAATTGATTTTATCAAGCTATTGGAATCTACAAATATGTGTTTCTGCACCTGCCCAATAATTGAAGGATAAATCAGAATTCCAAAAGAAAGTACGCATAACAACTTGCAGAAAGAGCAAAAAAGATATCAGACTCTTGAAATAGCTCATAACGCAAAGATATTAGGATAATGAGACAAGATAGATGAATTTGCTCTAGCTCATTCCCTTGTTTACATTCAAATAATTTCTCAATTCTATCAATTAAAAGGAAATAAAAATATTCAAGTAGGACAAGACATTAAAAGAAACAGTTTCCATAAGAACTGCACAAAAAAGCCACTAACTTTGCTATGAATAATTATTTGATAACTCAACAACATATACGTAACTTCGCGACACCAAAACTAGTGAGCTTGCAATGGCATGGGTTTGAACCCTTACTGTTCTAATCTCAAATTCATCAACAATTACAATCTAATGCAATAGACAGCGAGCTAAGCATTCCATTTCATCAACAAATCAGTCAAAGCCTTGCAATGAGGTAATGTTTTCACTTTGTTTCATTTTGCAACTGCTTGCATGGAGGGAACCAATAGTATTAAACTATTTTCAAGTACACATTATAATTTCTTTACATCTCAAACACAATATGCGCTACAACTCAACAAAGAAAATAGTTGGTGTCTCATTCTTAACCTGTACCACAACATTGTTCTTGGCAAAACTCTTGAGTACAACTATTTGACTGCCACAAAAATAAACTAGCAAGCACTAACAATAGTATTTTCCACCAGAATTCTACGCTCTTACACAGGAAAGAGGGAGAGAGAAATTTTGATGCATCAAATCACCTTACGTGGCAGAAAACTATTGATTTAGGAGAGAGAAGCATCTTACCTGAGAAGAGATTAGTTTCTGAAGTTCGTCCTTCACATCCTTGCTTCCAGCAAGATCAACAACAATACTTGGCAACAAAAGCTCAGCCACTTCAGCTTTTAGCATCACAACATCTTGGCATAATCTGAAGGCCATATACCAAAAAGATAACTTAAAAAGGTGAGAATAAGCAAAACATCCCAACATAAACAAGTATATTAATAACTTCTAAAAGAATTTAATCTATATACCTTATAATAGGATCACAGCTGTAGCGAATCAGTGAGTACACAAGTGGACAAATCCACATCTCGAAGGTTTTGTTATGTGTATCCCATACAATAGACTCCTCCAGTGGGATTGCTTCAGCTGAGAGTGAATTACAGAAATGATGAAATATTCCTTGAGCATCATGCAATTAAAACAAAAACAAATTCTAGCTAAAAAAATACAAATGTTAATGAACCACAACTAGGAGCAAAATCCACCAAGTGCACATACTTATCCACCTAGACCCATTAAACAAATAACATAGGAGAGCAGGTTGCAAGCTTGTGAAGAATGAAATGACAAACACAGAAGCTGACAAAATTATGATTTTTAAGAAAAAGGAATCATATTTTTAACTAAAAGGCTACACATACACGTGGTGAAATCTACGAAATAGATGTTTTGAGTGCATTAGCATGAAGAAATCTTCAACTACATCTTGATAAGCATCCTAGATCCATTTCAACCAAACAAGTCCATCTTAACACACTAGCATTACTTACTAGCAAACCTCCTTTCCAGATCCAACAAAAGCTTGTCCACCAGATCAACATTTACTCCCTTGGAGTGAATCTACAATATAGCAATATGTATGTTAACAGGAGCTACTCCCAGGTTAATATTAAAACCAAACCCTAATAGTGCTATAACCCTAAGCAATAACAGGATACATAAAATAAAATATATCACAGCACCAAATCAATTCCTAATCTTCTCTGTCACTTAAGCTTTTGTGTCAAATAGCTTAGAGTTGAGATTGTTTGTAACAAGTTGAAACATCAACGTTCAAACTTAAAGGGCAGTATTATGAAGATTTATTGTGATTTAGTATTATTATGTTGAGATATCCTACATACGAATATCACTTAGCTACCTACATTAAAACACCTTAGGTATCCCACTTAGGAATATTACTGTTTGCTAGAATAACATATGATCCATTTATGGTATATGACTCAAGGCCTTACCCATTAGCTTAAGCTTTTGAGTTGAATGGTTTCTAGATATGGTATCAAAGTCCTGAGTAACCAAGAGAACACACGCTCAAATTATACCACCCTCATTTTTCATGAATTTCTAAAAATAGTGTTTGTCAATGAATCTATGATATGTTGTATCTATTCATATTGTGATGAAGCATGTTGCATCTATTCATATTGTGATGGAGCATGTCAGAATGATATATGATCCATTTATGGGCCTTGAGTTGAATGGTTTCTTGACACTTTGATGGGTTGAAACCTAGATAGTATTAAGTAAATTTTCTTCTCTACAACAAGCTAGCATAAAATCTCAAATTGATTCTACTTATTTCATATGAAACCTAATTTTCTATTAATTTACTTTAAAGCTCATTACTTTTTTTGTTTTTGACCTCCATCTATTGGTGAGTATTTCTATAACTGATCTGCTATTTGCTTAAATCGCCATTATATATTTCTTTTGCTCTCCATCTATTGATGAGTATTTGTACAATTGAACATGCCAATTGCATTGTCTAAGTTAACATCCTTGATTCAATTATTACTAATGTTCATACAAATATTTCCCCACATAATCCACACTCAATTCAAGCAATAAAGCAGAGACCAAAGATCATATAAAGTTAATGGAGTTGAAGGACATAAAAACCACTCCAAAATGCCATAGCTGAACACTATTGTTACTCACATGTAAAATAAACAAGATAAGTATTCACTTGCTAGATCTTACAATGTACTTACCTCAATAAGAGGTCTTTCATAAGAATCAAACGACATGATTGCTCTTTGACCCCTCTCAGTGGAAACTATTCCCTATTTTAAGATAAATTATTACTCAATTGCAAAAATTTGAAGTGTCAATGCACAACAATTAGATAACTGAAAAGAACTCAATGAAAATGAGAAAGATGAGCATTTAGAAAGAAAACAAGCATGCTAGTTAGACACCAAAAGATACATAACCAAGATATGGGTTCTGCAAAAATTCAAAACAATGATCAAATGTTCACTCAACTTCCATGCACATCAGTTAACATTTACAAACCCACATAAAAGAAATAAAAAGCACAAATTTGCACAAGACAAAATACCACTAAGCACAAGTTTTAGGCTTAAAATTTATAGATCCGAAGACAAATTCTCAGATACAGTCACCGTTAATCCATCAACCATCCAACACATAGATGATAGGCTTATCCTGCCACTTTCCCAAAAGAACCATTCACTAGCTAGTCGAACTAGTGGGGGCCCTATTGGGACAATACTAAAAACCCTTCCTTTCAAACCAAGCACAGGGTCATACTCCAAATTTGAAAATGAGAGAAGTCCTCATTGAGAAGAAAGATAGAACAAGGAATAAAGAACACATTTCAAAGTTGGGTCGCTCATGCAAAGTGTCTCTCTCTATCATCAACATATGCTTAATTTATAATTAATATTTTCAAATTCCTTATGATCATTCAACTGAATTATAAAAGCTCTACAAATGGCAATGGACTATGCTAGTTAACCTACACCAACCCAGAAAAAAGTGCAAACTGTCTAAATAAATTGGATAACTATTCAAAAGTTAACTCGTGGAAAAAAGATTCATCAGTATCACAAATATTAACAAGAGAAACTCACCCGAAGCGCTTGTGATGATATATCAATTATTCTGACAGAATCATCCATCAAATATTTCTTCAGAAGTTTAAGAAGTGTAACTAGAAGATCTTCGGAAATACCACAATCCACTTTAAGGTTGATTTCAGCATGATTAGCACTAATATTGGTTTGCCTAGCTTTCATGTGAGTGGAGTCTTCAAGTTGACGAAAAACAACACAACATGGGTCTCCAATGCCAACCTGCAGTCAGTAGGAAGAGATAAACTGCTTCGGAACATACGCTCTCATGCATGAGTTTACATAACAAAGAAATCTCAAAGACCTGAAGAAGCACAAAGATGATACCTTTGATACAAAATCAGAAACCAATGGTCTTATGCCATCAGCAACATCTGAACCACACATTGAAACTAAACTCCACACTGCATGAACAATTTCTGAGTCATCATGCCAAAATACATCTTCCACAATATGTTTTGCATCATTTCCTCTCCGTATATATTCCCCCACGAGCAACTGTTTATGGAGTGCCCGAATACTGCAAGTCATGTAAGCAAAGTATAAATCATAGGCCACAAACAATTCTTTAAGATCACTAAAAAATATAAACAAATTAACATAAAGTCACCATCTTTGAATCCATACAGTCCCACCAAGAATTTTAAAACTTAAATCAAACTTTCAGAAACACTTGAAAGCATTTCACTTTGGAAGGACATATACCTGGAAAAGAGCAACCGTGGTGGAAGGTAACGAGATCTCTTGACAAACTGAAATTTACAAAATTATATAGCAAACAATGTGAAAAGAAAGAGTATATCCTGATTCCTGCATAAATGAACCCCAAAAAGATTAAGCTCTTTTTCAGCTTAACTTCGGTAATACCTTTAATAAGTGGTCCCTTAGAGAGTAGCCTTCACATAACTCCTGATGGAATTCTCTTATCCCATCGAAGACATCTATTTCAGGGAAGGCTTCCAACTCCTGAAACAAAATAATCCATACCTTAGCAAGAAAGAATTCCTAAATTTCATAATAACTAACCAAAAGAAAAAGGCAACTTCATACCATATTGAAAACATAAACATATAATAAACATTTAGAATTTATAAGCTATAAAGTTTAAATTCTATTAGAAGTGTAAGAAACATACTCTAACATAATCATAAAGAGATGGATCTGAATCCACCGTTAAATGGTGAAGCAAAAATAATGTCTGTGATGATCTAATATCAGAAGGTTTTCCAGTAGCTTCGATAGGACTGCACGATTCCACCAACTTTGAAACCAAAAACTAAAGATAATATAAACAATCAGTAGATTTCAAGGGGCCAATATTATTAAGGAAATATATATTATGTGCTCAAATGACAAAAGCACCTGAAGCTGCTCTCCAAGCACATTAGCAGTTTCTTTGGATGGGCTACTCTTAAAAGTTTGGAGCAATGCAGAAATTAGGCGAGAGCATTGATCATGTAAAGCTTCACAATCAATGAATTGCCCAACCAAATTCAAAAGACAACTGCATTAATTCACAGGAAACAAAACCTACTCAAATATCTCATGACTATGCCAATAGAAATGCAATAGAAACAGGAAAAAAAATTTGAACAGTTGCCCATATTCAACTGGAAACAGAAAAAAAAATCACAACATTTTGTTTATTGACATCAGAACACAATAGCAAGAATCATCCTAAAGCCAGAGAAGAATAAGATGATGATGATGAGTCAAAAAAGGGAAGAGGAGGTAAAGGCTAGAGCATGATAGAGCAAGAGGACATGTACTTAATTATGCACAACAAGAACTCACAAAAGACATTAGTATTAATGTTCCTAGAAAGAATTAAGACGTGATAGTTCCTAGTCCATGTCATCATGAATAAGAAAGATGGGCAGAATGTGCAGAGGTTTGAGATCGTCCAAGAAAAGAACTTCAAGGATAACTACGAGAGATGACGATTACAAAAGTCAGCAACCACTATGCAATTCTCCATCAAGAGATATGTAAGAATATTACCATAATGGAAACCAAAATTCTTTAATGTTATAATTTTGCTGCACTATAATTCCACAATAATTAACTTAATTGAAGGCTTTTGAACACCTTTTTCACAAGAAAACCGTGTAGATTCAAAGCTATCTGAATTGATCGAAATCATGAATAATTACTATAACTGAAAAACATCACCATAATACATACCTGTAGGTGCTTGCAACAGCAGCCCTGTGACCAAGAATATCTATAAGCGCCTCAAGTTCAGCCAGCCTATGACATCTATGCCTAGGATGATATGCTGCTTCTATCTTGTAATGTATTTCTAATATGAACTGCACCATTGCAAAGGATGCATCAAATGCAGTGGCAATAATGCTCCAATAATCTTGAGATAAAAATAATTACATACATGATCTATCTAGTAATTACCATGAAAACTCTATCTGGACGAAAAATGTTGATCTTATCAACGACAGAGACACTTGTAGAATAATCCTCCCTAAATCAAAACAAAACATATTTATGTACACTAAGGATCTAGAAAGTAGCAATTCAAAATCAAAGCAGGATAGGAAATTCACATCTCCAAGAATCCATCTACTATGGTTTGAATTGCACACGCCACTGTATCTCTGGAGAAGAAAGGTACTGGAGGGTCTGATGAACAGGAAGTAAAAGACAATATCTGGCTCACAATAGATACCTACATATTCAGAAAGCATAGTGAAGAAACAAATTACAATAGAAATATAGTCAAAGTAACAAACAGAAAAGTGCGTGTGTCCCCAGAAAAAAAGGTTAAATGTAGTTGGAAAATGCAAACAAGTCTTGGAAAGCCTGAAAAACCATTTAATAAAACTCAATGTCCTGGAAGCTCCAGAGAAAGGGATGTCCATGATCATTTACATGTTATTTGTTGACAGTTCATTAGATGACCTAAAATTAATGACATCAGAAAGCAAATTCTCTTGCAAATCGAAAAGAAAAAACAACAATAGCAAATAGAAGGCATTTCCTCCTTCAAACTCATGGAGCATAATAATTACTAATTACTAACTGATAGTAAGTAGTTTGGAATATATTAGAATCAGATCACAGATGACAAGGAAGTTTCATGTGAAGACAATAAGATAAAAATGTTCTAATTTGCGTCCCATCACCATATTAGACATACAAGCAAGCAGAAAGGCTTCCTGTTAGCATTGAGTTTTGTATTAAAACAATAGCTGACATCTATGAATCCAATGACACATAATAAATAACATATACTTGAAGTAGCATACCATATGTTTCTTTATTAGATTGTCTCTTTCATTCTCGGAAATATCTGCCACATGCAGAATTGAAGTCCCAAGGACTAAAGCACCCCTTTTCCATTCAGAATTCTTACTGCAATGCAATGCCATACAAACTGAAAATATTGGCACAAAGTAATTTCTGACTAGATGAGTCAGACTTTGACTAGCAACCTGCAAGTAAAGAAAAAAAAAAATCAATCATAATGATGAGTGCTTCAGGAAACTATGAGCTAACAATAGCAAGTAACAGATACCGATTAACCCTACCTTCGCCACCAAGTTCAGGTCAGATGTGTTGCCATGTAGAATCAAAGCTGGAAGAAGCCATTGGCAACAATATTGCATAAAATAACTAGGTTCAACATCTGAAACAAAAAAATGCCGGATCTACAAAGAACAGTTATCGAATGGTTAGACGAGATATTTACTTCCAATAATAACTAGAAATGAAAATAGCACCAAACAAGCTCATTAGAATTGTTTTACAATCTATTTTCTAGACCAAACTCAATTAAAAATTTTAAGTTGAACGAAGATACCATCAATCAGGTTCTAACTCCAATGTTTCAATCCAACGGGCTTCCACATAAGGAGAATAGAGTTAGATGTAATCTAGTCCTAGATCTCGCCTAAAATCTTTGAACATCAAGGTTTAATGATTCCTCGACATAGTATCAGACTCTTTTTGATCAAAAGATTTTTGGTCCAAACCATCTTACCCTCATCATAGCAAATAAATTTCAGTTTTAGTACAAGGGGAGGTTGTATGGTGGGCCTATGCTACCTCTACAGTTTCAAACCAACACCTTTCCATGTCAGGTGCACATTAGAAATGGTACCATTCCTAGATGCCTAATACTTGTAGTTGAATGTTTCTTTGCAAACCCTAATTATACAAAAGATCTTGATCTACAATCCACTATACAAAACTTCAAGTATCATACCTACGAAAGGGGCGACTTTTTTTCAATTAAGCGTAATTATCAATCTTTCGAATATTGAAGAAATATATAACCTTTACTGTTTTCAAAATTTTCTTTTAAATTGTCCTACAACGAAAATTTGGGATTGAAGTCTCTTCTCCAAAATGGGGAAATAATTTGCAATTGCTTTGATGTACCAATTCATTTCAAAGTATATTACAATCAAGAATAGGATGACCTTTGAGCTTATAATGTTACCATAAAATAAGATAGGAAGAAGCATAAAGGTGTATCTAATACCTCAACGAGTGCAGCTAAGCTAACACCACAAGCAACCCAGAAAAAGAGAATTGGTCCCTTGAGTTCCTCTAAGTACTGAAGAAAAGAAATAATATAACAATTTAGTCATGAGCTGTCAAAGCATATTACAAAAAGGGTAACATCAAAAGCCACTATAGTTTGTGGTTTTTACATTTCCCGAGTTATGAATTAGCTCTGAAGACCCAGTTAGTCTTTAAATTTTCATTGTAGGCTCACTTCTAATGTTCTATTAACAATAAATTTTCCATCATTATCATTCTGATGGCAATACTGCTAATTGGCAGAAAAGATAAATGAATAACAATGTCCTGCCAAGGTACTGACAAATATTCCCATATGGATAATCTTGTAGATTCAAAAACTATAAAATCTTCAAAGCTAATATAAAATGTACATTTAACCCAATTCAAATATCCTAGAAATATAAAAATGGAAAGTATAGCTCACAAAATTCAGGATTAACACTACAAAGAATTTTGTTTCCTTTGGAAGTCTCTTTTACCACTTTAGAATCCACTATAGGCAAAGCATAAGAAAATAAACTAAATTAATGATTCAAGGTGGAAAAAATCAAGTGGAATCAAAATAAACTGAAGAAACTAGTCCAGTTAAGCCTCTCAACAGTCATTTTATATAGGCAATGATAGCCACAGACACAAACCTTGAATCTACTTGTATAATGGAGCTGCCTTGATAGATTATTTAGGGCTGCATTCACTAACTCCCTGAATAAGAAGACAAACAGTCAGAAAAGTAGTTACCCCAAAAAATTGCAGAAAGAGTTGGAATATACCTGTGACAAGGATCGATAGCAGAAACCACACACATAATGAATATAGCCTGCATAGTCACATGAATACAATCCAGAAGTGTAAGACTCTTGAATCTACAATGCCAATAAGGTAAAAAAAAATTCAAATACATAAGAAGTTTACCTCCAGCTCAATCTTTTCACTATGCAAAGCAAGATGCATAAGAGTAATAATAACAGTTTCAATTGCAGTCGGTGACTGGGGACCAGTGGCTAGGACCTCCTTTGCAGTAACAACTTTTCCTTTGAAGGGAAGCACCAGTAAAACGCCAAAGTTTGAACTATATCAAAAGTTGAAAGTAATGATTAAAATTGAAGATGATAAGCTAGACACTCAGAAACACGAGATCAAAATCTCTAATAATGCTACAGGTCAGATTTGTGAAGAAAGGTCTGATAAAGTGAAAGCATTCTTCACAACCATGTAACGATCAAACATTGAGTGAGCATCTCAAAACATTGTGGCTTATCATGTAGACCTCAGAGAAAACGTCATATGAGTACAACAGTGATAGAACTCTAGTCTTAGGATACTAGAGATTTACTGTATTATTGCAATATAACCGTAATGTATATATCATTACAG
>JAOQMP010000006.1:36775320-36789515 GCA_027563575.1 Erythroxylum pedicellare
GGAATTGCTATACACTTCTAATTTGTGGAAACTTTATGGCCGTCTCCCAAACGAATTCCCAAATTCCTTGTCATTTCTACCTTTAATCCCAAACAACTAACGAGTTCCGGAGAAATGAAGTTGTGGCTTGCACCACTGTCTACCAAAACTACAGTGGGAACGCCACGAATCTCTCCTGCAATCCTCATAGTTTTGCTCTCCGATAACACTACCTTATGTATCCCAAACACCCCCATAGCTCGGCATTCTAGCGCAATCTCTTCATCCTCGACATCCTCCCCTTCAATGGCTATGATTTCCCCATCGTCGTTTAAGGTTTCATTGTCATCCAATATTAACAACCGTAGCTGTCTTTCGGAACACTGATGTAGGGGGTGAAATTTTTCTCCACACCTGAAGCACAGCCCTTTAGCCTTGCGATCCATCAACTCTTGATAGGAAATGTGCCGCAATCCTCTATTTTTCTCCATGGGTGCCCTTCGATCCCCTTCTACTCGTCTAGTCAGTGTCACTGGGTGAGAACCCGCCCCTGTCAGTGATCTAGTGTGGAAGCGGTGGCCCGTCGGGTCTCAGGTTGGACCCGACCTGGCGTCTCCTCTACCCGCTCCATAGCCCAGGGTATTTGCAAGGCCCAACTCCTTATATGCTGGGTGAACCCGATTATGACTTCTAAAACCAGCGTCACTTTTGTGATTCCAAATACGATGTCGAGGAATAAACGTTTCATAGCCTCTTTGGTCCCCGCATAACTCCTCCTCCATAGCCCTTGCAATTTTCATCATCTGGAACCTGTTGGATGGACTGAAGGTGCGCACTCTTCGTCGGATCTCATTGCGCAACCCACTCATGAAGTAACCCATGAATTGTGCTTCCGGTAAGCATCCCACTTGAGAAGACACGAACTCGAAAGCTTCGATGTACTAGTCTACCGAGCCTGTTTGATGTAAATCAGAGAGTTCTTCAAATGGGTTCTCAAATCTTCTTTCGCCATAACTGTCGATTAAAGCTGGCTTCAACTTCTCCCATGTTAGCTCAACTTCAGTCTCTCAGAGGAGATTGCACCAGTGAATAGTTGATCCCTCTATACTCAATAAAGCTAGTTTAATCTTCACCTCTTCAGAAGTCCCATGAACTTCGAAATAAATTTCTGCTCCGATAATCCAATCCACCGGATCAAACCCATCGAACATTGGGCAACTCTACTTTTCTCAACGACATTTCTATACTCCTCCATATTACCCAAAGACTGTTCCGACTGAAAATGCTGCTGAGAAGGCTGAGTACTCTTTTCACCAGCCATATTCGGCCTCCTCTCATAGGTATCACTTCCTTGTCCCTCCTCTGAACGCTTTCCCATCATTTTACTCATTTCCATCAGTAATGCCCGCTGCATCCCCCCCATGGCCATTCTCATGGATGATTGGATATCTTCTACCCCAGCTTCTAGACTAGCCATACGAGATTCCAATAGCTCAACCCTATCCGACATCTTTGGTGGCATGAAGATGGACCTCCGACGATAAATGAAAAACAGGAAGAAAAACTATCCGCCCTTCCGATGAGGATCCGGCAGGTCGAACCAATGATAGAACTCTAGTCTTAGGATACTAGAGATTTACTGTATTATTGCAATATAACCGTAATGTATATATCATTACAGTATAAAAGTATAGTGTTTCCCCCTAACCAGAGCTTAATTGCTCCTCAGAAGGTATGAATATCCTTTTGTCACAAACTTTTCTCACTTTGCTGCCTACCTCCTCCCTTCTCTCTCTCCCTTACATAAGTCCCTTCCCCAAGTACATTCTATTATGCCTAACTAATTTTGCCACCTCAGCTGATAACTAACTTCCCCTTAGCCCACTATTCTTTCTTCTGGAATACACCTTCCACACTAACGGTTTATTCCTTTTTTTATTGTCCCTCTCATTTGCTAAATCACTCTCTCCGCCGTAAGTTCTATCATAGAGTGGATAGAATACTATAACCTTGTATGAACATCTAGAGAAAAACAATAACCAATAGCAATCAAAAGAAAAGAAAAAAGTGCATGTCAAACAATGAAACTAGAACTCAACAACATTGCAAGGGAAAGTAGGCTGGAGATTATGCAACATATGGGGAAGAAGTACAAACTCATTGCCGTCACACCTCAACACAACATGAATAAACAATTCTAAAAATATAAATTAGATTATTTGAGGATAGTAGTTTAAATCCCTAAAAAATAATTGCATTATAGGCCACATGATAATGGTGCCAAACTGCCAACTTGCAAACATGACTGGTTATCCAGCTTTCACATTAGTTGCATAGTAACATCTACATGACATGTTTGCATAATCAAATCTTAGATGCTGATGCATAAACAAATCTTAGATGCAAATATAGCTTATAAGTTTGCTATGATTATGAAGTATGTCATGGCAACTCACCAAATATCCTGGAAGAGTTCCTCATGGCCATCCCATGTTTGGAACAGAACACCAATACGCCAAGCGAGCAAAAACCTAACTCGATAATCAGGATCTCGAAGTAGCAAGAACAACCTTTCGATCATTGCCTGAAATTATATAGCAAAAAACACAAATATGCAAACAAGTGACATGATAAACCAACAAATGTGTTAGCAAAGATGATCTTAGATTTTTGTTGTTAGATTAGAGATAGGAAATAACATAGCATGTATGTTTTCCCATATCCCATAATGTCCCTGTCCTACAACTCTTTCTTGCATTATCACATTCAAATTGTCATTTACAACATCCACCATAGCTTCATCCATTCTACAAAGTTAACTGGAGCTTCATCTATTTTACAACTGTAATTAATGCATATACTTCCATCCTAGTATTCACATGACCAATTTGAGGGCTGAGCAAAATGAAATTGCAAATGCATTCAATAAGCCTAACACTGTCTTCACCTGACCAATTTGAGGGCTGAGTAAGATGAAATTGCAAATGCATTCAATAAGCCTAACACGTCCCACCCAATCAAGAGCTCCAAATTCTCCAATTCTGTTAATTAGGTCTCTTAGGCACATCAAACCCTGTGAGAAGAAACACACAAAAGCCTAGTTTTAACAGACAATAAATCTTATCAAGACTTCATAAAACATAGTCAAACCATAGGATAAATGTGAACAGAGTTTTCAATACTACTGCATGAGAAAGGGAATGTCATAAAAGAAATAAGGGACAAGGCTCGCAATAAGAAAGAGAAAGCAACATCAAATCCAATCTAAATGGGCAATTAGACATCATAATTAACATTTATTTTTATACATGAGAAACAATTGCAGGACTAATGATGCCAGATCTCCCAGTATCTTAAGGATTTTGTTGCCTTATATGATGCCAAATTGTGGTATTGGTACTTTTCACTGAAATTTGGTTGACACTATACTGATGTTGTGATGCTAATAATAATCAGATGGTGGAACCATATTGGCCAACATTTCTTTGATAGATACTCGCAGTAGTTGAGAGGTTTGTCACTGAACATTATTATTATGTAACTCAAATCTGTCAAGTTACACTGTAATTTGCAGACAATTTCGAAAGTGTTGCTATCTCCTAGCCTAAGGCTCACCAAAATGTTCTTAGTAAAATGGCATAAAATTCCCCTCCCAATCATTACTCATTTATACTAACTAACTTCTTACGTCAGCCATGCAACAAACTCTCCTATTCTCTCCCCTCCCACATGCACGTAATACACACCAGCCCCTGATTATAACAAAAAGTGGTAACTTTACTCGGTTACCCTTTCCTTCACCCTTCTAGAATAAACCTTGGTAATAGGAGGCCTAATACTGCTCCCCCCCATAAGTTGCACCTTGTCCTCAAGGTGAAAATCTGGAAATTGTTCATGTCATCGAACGTTTCCCAAGTAGTTTTCGAATCTGCTAAGCCTTCCCACTTGATCAAGACTTCCAGTCCTTTGGATCCCCCTAGTGGTCTTACTGCTAAGACTTTTTCAGGTTGCACTATTGACTCCTCTTCCCCTGTCCATCTGTTAGGTAGAATCAGCTTATCCTTCTCCTCTCCCACCACGACTTTCAGCTGTGACACATGAAAGATAGGATGAATTCGGCCTAACTCGGGTAATTGCAATTCATATGCCACTTCTCCAATCCTTCTCAACACTCGGAATGGACCAAAATACTGAGGGGCCAATTTCGCACTAACTCTTCTTGCTACCGTCAATTGTCTATGAGGAGCTAGCTTCAGCCATACCATGTCTCCCACTTGGAAAACTACTACTCTCCTGTGTTGATCAGCCCTGCTTTTCATGTCATTTTGTGCCTTAGATAAGTGTTGTTTAATTTTAGTCAAGTAGTGGTTTCTTTGTCGTAGTAATACATCAACCGACTCCATTCTTGAAGCCCTTGATCCCATCTGAAAAATTGGAGGAGGATCCCTTCCATATAATACCTTAAAAGGTGTACTTTTAAGAGCCACGTGATAGGTGGTATTGTAGCAATATTCTGCCCAACCCAACCATTTCGCCCATTGCTTGAGGGTATCTCCCGCCAAGCACCTCAAGTAGGCTGCTACTAACCTATTCACCAACTCAGTAGCACCATTAGTTTGAGGATGGTAGGATGAGCTGAATTTGAGGACGGTTCCATGCACCTTGAATAGTTCCCCCAAAAATTTGCTAATGAAAACTTTATCTCTGTCAGAAACTATCAATCTAAGGAATCCATATAGCCTCACAATTTCCTTGATGAACACTTCAACCACTGATTGTGCCGTGTATGGATGCTTAAGGGGTAAGAAGTGAGCATACTTGCTCAGCCTATCAACAACCACTAAGATGGATGCATATCCAAGGGATTTAGGAAGCCCTTCGATAAAATCCATAGTTATATCATCCCATACCTGATTTGGAATCGCAAGGGGCTGCAATAGTCCTGTTGGAGATAACATTAGGTATTTATTCTGCTGGCATGTTAAGCAAGCCGCCACAAATTTATAAATTTCTTTCTTCATGCCCTCCCAATACAACTCCCGAGAAATGAGCTTATATGTTTTTAATGGTCCTCCATGTCCTCTCAAATGACTCATGGCCTGTTTCAGGTTATTGAAAGCCTTCTCCACTTCCACTGTCCACTTAAAATTGTTCTTTTTGAGCAGTTGTGTCATCGGCCATGCAATGTGGCTGTACCTCTTTACAAATTTCCGGTAATAACCCATCAACCCCAAGAACCCCCTCAACTCCTTCAAAGTTTCTGGTTTAGGCCACTTTAACATTGCCTCGATCTTGAACTAATCTGCTACAACCCCTTGTTTTGATACAATATGGGTCGGGTATTCCAAGTGAGGCTATCCAAAAACACACTTCTTATAATTAGCATATAGCTTCTGCTCCTTCAAAATACTCAAAGTCACCCTTGTATGTCTTAGATGCTCCTCTTTACTTCTGCTATAAACTAAGATGTCATCAAAAAATACTAGTATGAATTTTCTGAGATGGGGTTTAAAAGTCTGATTCATCAAGAATTGAAATGTCGCCGAGGCATTTGTCAAACCGAAGGGCATTACTACAAATTGCCCTTCATGAGTTCGAAATGCAGTTTTCTCAATATCTTCCTCCCTCATCCTTATTTGATGATAACCGGACTTCAAATCGATCTTAGAGAAGATAACTGGCCCACTTAACTCATCCATCAACTCTTCTATTATGGGTATCGGGAATTTGTCACTTACAGTCACCTTGTTTAGAGCACGATAATCCACACAAAAATGCCTCCCTTCATCTTTTTTCTTGACTAGCAGAATTGGACTAGCATACGGTGATGTGCAGTTTGAATGATTCTCGATTCTAACATCTCTTTGACCAGTCTCTCAATTTCATTCTTTTGAAAATGAGGATATTTGTAAGGTCGAACCCTGACTGCTCCTTCTCCTTCGACTACGTGGATGTGGTGTTCTCTTCCCCTTTTTGGCCGTAATGTCTGTGGCCATTGAAAAACCCCTCCAAACTCTTCCAATATATCGCTGATTTCCGGGTCATCTAGCTTAATCATCCCCTTCAGATCTTCCTCCTATTCTGTCATCTGTAACAAATACACTAAATCCCCTTCCTTAAGATCCCTACAAAGGGATTTTGCACTCACCATTGATTTCGACAAGATTGGATCCCCTTCTATAATAATTTCTTTCCCTCCCACTCTTATTTTCATAGCCAGTGTACACCAATTATTCAGGACATCTCCTAGTGTTCTCAACCATTTTACGCCCAGAACAACATCTATGCTGCCCAACTTCATTGGCAAGAAATCCTCACAAATTTCTAGCTCCTATATCTTTAAATTAAGTTTCCTATAAACCCCATTTCCTGCTACCTTTTCTCCATTTCCCACTACTATTTCATACTTGTCAATGGGATCCCATTTGGAACTCCATTTCAACGCTAACTCTTTTGAAACAAAATTATGGGTGGCTTCACTGTCGATGAGGATCACCACGGTCTCCCCTTCCAATTCTCCTATTACCTTCATTGTCTTAGGTAGTGTTAACCCAGCGGCCAACCCTGCTGAAAGTTCAACATTCTGCAATTCCATTTCTTGCTCCTCTGCCTCTTCTATATTCTCTAGCGTATCAACTTCTATTTCTTCACCTAAGACCGTGATAACCTTCAAATCTATCATTTTACACCGATGGCCTTGTGTATATTTCTCATCGCATTTAAAACATAGCCCCCATCTCTTCTTCTCTTGTAGCTCACTAAATGTTAAGCGTTTAAAATTCCCATCTCCCTTGGTGGTGGTAGTGGCCCTTCCTATTTTAACCCCACTTTTCTCATTGTCTCCGGCTGTATCCCACGTTTTGTATCCACCATAGCCGATTATTCTATTACCCCCATGGCCCTGTTTCCCTTATTACGTCCTAGTATTTTATTCTTTTCCTCGATCTGTTGTGCTAACGACATCATTCGTCCCAAACTTCTAAGATTAGCAATTAAGAGCTCCACCCTGATCTCCTTCGACAACCCATTTAAGAAAGAACTCTCCAGCACTTCATTAGGCAACTCGAGTAAGGGAGCAGCTAATTCCTCAAATCTACAAATATATTCATCAACTGTGCCTGTCTGTTTGATGGCCAAGAGACGTTGACATGGGTTCCCTTCTTGGATGGGTCTAAATCTTTTAACAAGCAAATCTTTACTTTCCTCCCAATCTCTAATCGGTCTTCGACCCTCCACCCATCGAAACCATGCCAAAGCCTTCTTCTCCATACTAAGGGACACCAACTCCATTTTCTCCCTTTCATTGAACCTTCCCACCAAGAAAAAATGCTCCACCTATAAATCCACCCATTCGGGTCGTCTCCATCAAATATTGGCATCTCCACCTGCCGAGTTCGACAGTCCCTTCGGTGTTCTCCTTGTCGCACAAACCCAGGCGGTGGTTCCTCCGTGTAGCGCCTCCATTCTTCTCTCGGTGATTCGGGTTCATACTCTCCTCCCACCGGTGGCCCACGTCGACTCCCTACCTGGCGCACCCACCCCCAAAATGGCTCCGGGTTGGTCAGGTTATTCCACCCATACTCCGGTGGATGCTAAGTCCAACCCACCATGTCAAGGGAGTGTCGCTGGAACTCACCCCTTGGTTCGACCCCCGACGTTGGCCCACGACTCCCACTTGGTTCCATCGGCCCCTTCCTCTTGTCCACTCACGCCTCTTCCTCCCTTCGGTGATTGCCTGACGTCTCACCACTCTTGTCGGCTTCTCTGTGACACAAACATTGTCATTATTTCATGCAATTCTTTCATCTCTAGTTGAGATCGCTCCCAATTTCTTTGCACTTCTTGTTTCTCCAATCTCCGTTCCTCCCTCAA
Source organism: Erythroxylum pedicellare (assembly GCA_027563575.1). Lineage (NCBI taxonomy): Eukaryota > Viridiplantae > Streptophyta > Magnoliopsida > Malpighiales > Erythroxylaceae > Erythroxylum > Erythroxylum pedicellare. Next base: position 36,783,172 of record JAOQMP010000006.1, read on the forward strand.
TAGCTCAAAACTCTACTGAAAATCTTCACATAAGTTCTCGATTTCCTTCTCAATTCCATCCATCCGATTATCACCCTTCTTGTTAGCCATCGTTAGGATCTTTGCTATGACACCAGTGATAGATACTCTCAGTAGTTGAGAGGTTTGTCACTGAATATTATTATTATGTAACTCAAATCTGTCAAGTTACACTGTAATTTGCAAACAATTTGGAGAGTGCTGCTCTCTCCTAGCCTAAGGCTCACCAGAATGTTCTTAGAAAAATGGCATAAAATTCCCCTCCCAATCATTACATTATTTATACTAACCAACTTATTACGTTAGCCATGCAACAAACTCTCCTATTCTCTCCCCTCCCACATGCATGTAATACCCACCAACCCCTGACTATAACAGAAAGTGGTAACTTTACTCGGTTACCCTTTCCTTCACCCTTCAAGAATAAACCTTGGTTATAGGAGGCCTAACATTCTCATCCAAAAATTATTGATCCTAAATTCTGATAGAAATATGCTTCGCGTGGGCATATATTTTGCCATAGAAAAGAATTATGTTCAGCTTCTCATCACACAAATGAATTCCTTCCCATTGAATAAAGTAGAGCATTTTTTAGCCTTGCCATACTAGCAGAACAATTGTCCCATTTGGGACAAAATTCATTAGATCACCTACAATGTTGCACTTCTCAATACGACTTCTTATGGTTTTAATTAGCTCATCGTTAAGGTTTAATGCTTTACAAAATGGATATGTTTTCCTAGTACTACATATTTAAACTTTAATTTTGGTTAGTTCTGGCCAACAAAACTAACCAACATTGAGAAACTAATTCCATTCACAAGGCCATACAAGTTTATTAGATCACACAATAAAAATACTAGCAAAAGGAACCATTTTGTCAAACAAAAAGGACCTCTAAGACTAAATTTAAGCTATATGTAGTGAAAGCACCAAATCTACTAAAACTCTGAATGATTTTTACTTTCGAGGGAAAGATGATATTCATGTCGCTCTATAGCCCTACACTTTGCAATTCTAGATTTGGTATTCCAACCAATCCCCTCTTCAACACACTCTCAACTAACATTAAAATCTGAAAAATTGCACACAAGATCAGCATATGCCATAAATGAATCAATAGTAAACTTTAAAAACTCAACCCAGATTCAACTTCCTTTAAAATACAAAATGAAATGATAGGAAAGTGGGAGAAATAGAGAATTTAAACTCCATAGCATAAAAGAATACTGAAATAAACATATTCTGTGTACTGTGTAATACCGGTTCAGATTCTCGCTTTATCAAAGCCAAGTCAACATGCTTTTTAGGTGAATCGAAGGATAATAGGGTGCTTAACAATCGATTGGCAACCACTAGTATGTTGACACAGTCAAACTTGACATTAACTTGCATCTCAAACATGTCATTTGCAATTTTAACCTGCAAAGAAAGAAGGTCTATAACTTGAGCATAAAAGAGATATAAAACATCTATGATATTTATATAGTCATTACCAAGTCCAAAATCTTTGCAGGAACGGATCTGTGCAAATGTTGACAAAGATGCAAAAGAATAGTCTCAACTATCTGCCAATATGAATTTTAAATCCAAGATAATAGAACTGTTACTACATGAATTCCAAGAAAACAAGCAAGTCAGACTAATTATGTAACATACCTTTGTGTCACATTCTTTTCCAATAAGTTCAAACAAGATATCCCACGTAACAGAATCTAAAACTAAGAAGAAACTTGAAATTAGTGAAATCATCCCCATCTTCCACCTTGATGTAGAAAATGGTACACCACTGGTCATTTTGCCACCTATTGTTACAATGTCTACATCCGTATCATCCTTGTTCACATCCAGTTCCTCGTCTACAATTCTACTACTGCCGCTATCTAGTGAGCCAGATACTAGCAACGTAGCCTTATTATTTGTTGAGTTAAAAGCCAATGGCTCAAAATCAAGATTTTTTGCACCTTCAGAAAATTGTTCATACAGCTTAACCAATGACCTTAAGAGCCTTTCTATGGATTGATTTATAGTGTGATGATGAAAGACTTCATGATTAGTTTCCTCTTCCCTCTTGACAAAGAGAGCACTTCCAAGAAAGCTCCTCATTGAAGCTAAAAGCAAGGTCCTCTCACAATAGTCAGAGCTAAAGCCTAAACAACCAAGAGCTTGAAAGTCATAGTTGTTTTCTTGAATACGCTTAGTAATATGATCCAGAGATTGTAGCAAGTAGTCACCCATTTTACTGGAAAATGATGAAGTCTCTTCTCGTTTTCTGCAGGACGGAAATGTATTAATCCTGTGTGCATTAAGAAGAAATAAATGCTAATGGTGCTCCATTTATGTGAAATTATAAATATGTATATTTGAGCATAAATATTGATGTACAACACTAATCTGGTTACGGCCACAAGTTTTATCTGGCATCAGTTACATTGAATATTAAAAGTTATTCCTCATAACTTGCATAAAATGTATTGAATAGCCTACCTGAAAACTAGCCTTTACTAATCATGCAATCAAAATAGACAAACAACTAAAGATATACACATTGAACTTCGAAAACAAGCATGGTAGAGGTATGGAGTTAGGGGAACTTGAAAAGCATAATTAAGAGAATATAGATACAACACAGTAGTAGGACAAGGATTGTAAGTAACCATGAGGAATTGTCATTTTAAAATGTAAAACATTTACAGCTTAAAGTGATCACTAGCCCATCTAAAACTACACAACAATACGTGTCCAACATCCAACCCATTACACACATCTAACAAGGAATGTAAACCGTATACTCATGAATAATACTCGCCTCCAAGGAAACAAGAAAATTCATGTGTATAGTGAACAGAAATATTGCAATCATGCAAAATACACAAACCTCACTATTAATGCGCCGTGTATAAAGTTAGATAGCAAAGCACAAATAAATAAAGCTCCAGACAGAGACATCTGTTCATTATCCTTATTCAAAAGACTCCCAAGAATGCCAGCCTCCAGTTCATATAGTAATTGGTCTCTCAATTGTCGTGGAAGATGAACATTTTGATGGTGTTGAGCTAAAGCAACCTGTTCACAAATCGCATATGAATTCAAACAAACATGAACCCCCCAAAACACCAAGAAGAAAAGAACAACAAAAGCACAAACGATCACAACACCTCAGCTTTGGGAACAGAATCAATGCTTGCAATAACTTCCACAAAACAATCAAAAAGCTTGCCTTGTCTTGAATGCTCGTGTCCATCTATCTATAAATAATTTGATTTTAGTGTCCCAAACAAAATAAGATGTATGAAGTCCAAAAATCAATAGTTTTTTCGAAAATCTAAAATGATGCATACATTATCACCATCATCTGTTGTTTGACAATCATCTGAAAAAGAGCACGGACAGAAAAAGCCTTCATAATAACGAATAAAAGGAGCACAACCAGCACAGAGTGCATAAACAGCTGCTGGTAACAAAAGCACCATTCGCTCATTCAATGTGGAAGTTTCCTGTATTGAGAAAACAAACATCATTTGCAAAGAGTACAGTAAAGTTCAAGCCATCATAGAGGTGTCCAATAGTACTTGTAAGCTTAGTACAAGCACGCTAATCCTATTCTATTCTAATAACAGGAAGTAATCATGTTTGGCAACTTGGACCAGAAACCTTCTTCTTGAGTTGCACAAAACATTGATGAATAAAACCCAAACTGAGAGAAAAGGACCTTGCTATACAAGGCAAGGGAATTGATATAAAAAAATAGTTAACACCAAACAATAAATAGTAGCACGAGGAACTACCAAAATTTGCATCCAAAGTATTAAGATCATCCAGCATTTAAGCGATACAGGCCCATATACAAAATCAAAGGTGTAAAGGAAAACTTAGCAAATTCTTTTGCACCTTCCTTCAAATAGCACAAGGAACCATCAGAACAACCAACAAAAATAAACCTCTAGAAGAGCTTAGCCATGCTTGGGTAGGAGCAACAAATAAGGATACAACTATAGAAACACTACCATCTTAAAGCGTAAAGTAAAAGCATAAACACAAAGGAGAGAGGCTAGCATATGTAGCATCCAATGGAAGTTAATAATTCTCTGTAATTCAAATCACAATGACATCCAAGGGATGGGACCTTGGAATCTTTTCCGAACCACAGAACCAAATTCCTCAATCTAATTTTTGTGAATATTAGCACCCTTCTTTTGGAAAATTGAAAAAAAAAATACTAGATATTAGATCTTTGTTGATTTGCATACATTGTAACAGGATAAAGCATACCTCTAGATCTCCTCAAAACCAAACTAGAAAAGATCACCCTAATGACCATTGACACAGCACATGATTATGCCATCCACTTTCATATTTGACTCCAAAATTTTTGTTCCACCTCAAAGAAGCAAATTAATAGGAGGGGATGACACTTCCAACCATATATCTCATTTTCTAACCTATTGGGACCACAGAACATAAACGGAGGCATGAATTTAGGCAATCCAACTGCAATAGACAAACCTTCCAGTTTAGGTAGAACAAAACTGCTCCCATAAGATTCTTCCTAAGATGTAGTGAATCTTGAAGATCAACCTACAAAAACATTAAAAAGACCAAGTTGAATTTCTAAATAAGAAGAAACCAATCTTCACTCTGAAAAAAAAGCTCCTAGAACCAACATCCTGACATATAGAAGGGGTTTGAACTAGGCCAAACGAGGATACATGTTCCCTAATCCCAGTAGTAAGAACATGACAAGCCAACAATTATTCATTTAATTCCCAACTCATCAAAAGGTTGAACTCAGTAATAGGTTAGTTGCTCCATAACATGGGAGGCCATGAAAAGATGGTGCAACATGGATATTTGTGGCTAGGTTCAAACATAAAATTCAAGAATTGAGGGATAAGAAAACAAAGGAAAATTGCTATGGCTTCTCTGAGTGTATGAGGCTGGGAAAAACACTGATTGACAATTGAAAACAATCATGACATGGAAAGAAAGAAAATGGTAAATATTCCACAGATGAAGCCTAAGCCACTTACTTGAGAACCCTTGTGAGAAAAGTAACAAGTAATGAAGTACAAAGTGGCCCTGGATAACATCATAGCAAAACGTAAGTAGCAAGTATTCTGATCGTAATAATATAGACAACAGGTTCCCTACATGAACATTTTCAAACAAAAGAGAGTCTACAGAACCTATAGAAAAGAATCCACCAATACCAAAATAAAATTAAGAAACGGCAAGGTTAAGTGTCATTGAGCTTTTTTTAAAGATGGGATGTGTACATTTAAAAGAAATATATATATTTTTTTTTTTTCAGGCACTGTCATGAAAATAAACTTACATTGATGGCGTCTGCTTAAAAATCTTAAGATCCCAAACATCTTGAGGCAAGAAACATGTATTTATTAGATCCTGGGAGAAAACAAGAACATTGGCAGAGCCATATCAAACAAAGGTATAATTGAAGAATCTATAGATACCTTTCTTTCAAGCCAAAAATTTTGAAGATTTCTTTCACTACTTAAAGTGTCTCAGCAAATCAACAAGGAAACTACTTATAATAAATTTGAGAAGCTGATTCTAAAAGGACTTGTACCCACCTTGGACATGATGTTTCCAAGTAGTATAAATGCAGCGTCCACCTACATGGTTTTCACTAAGTGAATATGGGCAGACAATTAAGCTAGAAACAAGCTTCCAGAATAAATTGAAAATACTGAACATAATATACTATGAAGAGATCTACTTGATCGTTCAATAAAACAACAGCTGTTGTGAGCATATTTTCATTTCCATCAACAAAACATGCTACAAGTATCCTAAAAGCAAAAGAAAAAAGGGAAAGAGCAGAGAAGTGCAAAAAAGCCCCCTCCATTAATCACAATAAAGGTACAACCATTAGTGATTTGCCACTATAACTAACAACAATATCCTTAATGCTCACGCCATGATCAAGTATTCAACAATTAGCTCCGAGTAGAATGAAAATCAACATTGTGTAAGCATACCATTAGCTTCATACTTGAGAAGGTCGAATGGTGTCTTAATAACAAACCCTTATGAACAATTGTCTCAAGTTCAAGTTTGACAGTTTCATCCATGGAGGATTTGTTATTCTTGTGATTTGCCTATACTTGTGTGAGGTGCGATTGAGTAATATTTTATATATTACTAGAACTCACCCAAAAGTTAAAGCTTTTGAGTTGAATGGTTTCCCCACCCACACATTTAACAAGAAAACAGCCACAAAATCATAATATGTCATCATTCGTTTTGACCTTAAGGATTGTGAAATTTCAACAATGCATCAAATGAAAAAAAATCACAAATAG
>JAOQMP010000006.1:36793829-36805178 GCA_027563575.1 Erythroxylum pedicellare
CTTCTGTCCTGATCACAATTCAAAGCCCAGAGATGAAATTGTCAAGATCAACTCTGACAATAAATAAAGTAGGATAAGAAAGAAAGAAAGAAAGAAAAGGCACTCACCAAAGAGCACCAACACCAGTTAAACTGCTTTGATCTAGTTCCTTACATAGCACATCTAACAGTTGTTCTACCAAAGAACTTCCATCAGCAGCACCCCTTGTCAGATTTAGCTGAAGCCTTGCATAAATTATAAGTAGATCCTGAAAAAAGAAAGAAAAAAAAGGGCACATTTGAAAGAATGAAGCATATAATGGAAAAAATGTAGTAATTTAGAATGCCAATCAACCTTAAGCCCACGGTCACGAGTAGTGAGCCACCAACAAAATACAAATTGCCGTACAACATTATGAATCTCCAAGGATAAATAACCCAAATTCGGACCATCCTTCAACAAGTATGTATTAACACACTCAATAAGCTTTCGTGATATTTTTCCTTCATCCCTGTAAATGTTATAATAAGGGACACAGCCTCGTTGATATTATGGTCAATAAATAAGAGAACAAATAATGTTAACACCTAAAGGGTAAAAAGAAGAAAATAGAATATCGTGAATCATTCTTGTACCTTGTAAAAGAAAAAATCTGAACAAAACCCTTCACAATACCCTCCCTAACATCATCTGGGAAATCCCCAGGAGGATGTTCCAAAAGTGCATGGAGTGTTAAGATACAGCGGAAGGCCTCCTCCTTTTGGTTACAACGACTACTACTTTTCCCACCCAAACTTGTTTCTACCCTTTCTATGTACAAAAGCACCAAACCTTTGCCAAAATAGGTTTAAATAAGATGAAGATCAGTAAGTTTCATATGCATATCTCAGCAATCAGAAACAACAATGTATTGATTATAATCTGTCAAAAGCACTCACCAGAATAAATGCGGTTCTTCAGGTGAAATTGATAACCTCTTACTGTCAACAGATGTCGAAGTATGATCCCATATTCGGGCTGAAAGCTTGGGACATCACATAAAACATCCCATAGGTGGCTAAAGAGTGATTTAACAACAGGTAGTAAAGCCAATGTCTTGCCTACCAAAGGACAATTACACCCAAAACAAGTAATATTAGAATCATGACTCTCACTGTTAGTAAGCAGTTGGCACTATATCTTATGTTATGAAATGCATTTTTAGACAACCACCCTTCACAACTAATGCTAGAAAACAAAATCATATTGTTAAGAAGCCAACCTGCAAATTTGGCATCTTCTGAACGTTGAACAACCACACGCAGCGTCTTTGCAAAAGTTATTTTTGGCACTCGCTTTTTGCTACCAGCTATCTCCAAGGATACACATTGTATGAGCAATTTAACCAAAAATGGCCATGTTTCGGCTGCGTAATCAATTCAAACATTTCAATTTCACTGAAGCGATAATTGAATCACATAACCATAACAGAAACTTAATCACATCTTCCTCAAACCAATATTTTCTCTTACTATGGGGAATATCGTCCGGTTTGAGCTTTGAAGTATTTTCTCCAAGATATTTGCAAAATCTTATCGATCTTTCTCCTTCTAACCAAGTGTTCAACAACTTTATCCCCTCCTACACATTCAAAAAAACAATTAAATTTTCAGTCTTATAATGCAACCCTAAGTGGGACAAAACGAAAATGAAATGAATCATCTAAATAACCACTCACTCTCACTTTAACTTTACAGTGTCAAAACTTCTAAAAGAACATTAGCATGGCGTCAGTTTCTTTCAATTTTTACACGGGAAAGAAACAGGACCTAGTAGAAGAGTATGAGAGGGAACGAGAGAACCAGGGAAACAAAAAAATCGAAAATGAAACCGAAATATGTACTTGTAGTAGATGGCAGTTAAGACTGTTAGTATGTCAGTTGGAGGGTGTTATGAATAATTATAAATAACAGTCCCCCCTGAGAATCCTACTGCATTTTCCCTTTCGCTCTACTCTCCCAAATTCTCTCGATTCCTCTCTGTTCTTCTTCTATTCCCCTCTCATTCTCCGTGTTTCCCCCACTTTCTCTCTTTTCTCTTCTCTTTCCTCTCTCTTTTCCCTCTTTTTCCTTTCATTTACCATTTTCCATAACACCGATCATCTAAATAATCTTAGTTGAAGTAAATGAACCCGAAACCATCACCTGATAATCCAGAAGCAAGGTTTCTTTCTCACTTTCCTTTACAGTTCAAAACTTTCAAAACGACAGTCCTATGGCATCATTTCCTTTCAATTTTTCTCGGGAAACAAACAGGACCTAGTAAAGACTATTGAGAGAGACAGAAACAAACAAAACGAAAATGAAACCGAATGCAACAAGAGCGATCATCAAACTAATAATGGTCAAAGTAAACGAGTCGGAGATCGTCATCCGATTATCCAAAAATCAAAGTGTCACTCTAACTTTCACCGCAAAGTTTAAAACTTTAAAAAGTACAGTCCTATGGTGTCATTTCTTGGGAGATGAAAAAGAGAAAGAGTAAAGTTACTTCACGAGGCCTGGCTTTATCGGAGGAGAGCTTGGAGACGATATCTTGAACGTCTCTGGAAGTCACCATAGCCAGATAGCGAAGAGTTCGCCAGCGCCCAATAGGCGGGAAAAAGGAAGAAAATGAGAACAAGACGATAAGTGTCCGTTTGTCTCTGTTTGCGTTTTGGAGAAAGCGCTTTTACAGCATCATACATGTAAAGAGTAGCTTTTAAGGTGAGCTCAATAAGCCAATGCGTGTTTTCTGGAAGTGGACACCAGTGAGAATGCACGGCGACTAATGTAAAAACGGGAGCAGATCTTCTGTACCATTTATGCTGTGCCCCTATCCCACAAATGATCTCCGCCATTCATTAAAGTTTAATGGATGGCCGAGATCATTTGTGGGATAGGGGGCACAGCATAAGTGGTACAGAAGATCTGCTCCCCGTTTTTACATTAGTCGCCGTGCATTCTCACTAGTGTCCACTTCCAGAAAACACACATTGATCTAATAGATGGCTGAGATTATTTGTGGGACAGGGGGCACAGCATAAATGGTACAGAAAATCTCAAGCCGTAAAAACGAGGATAGCCCCAACTTGATGGGGCTTCGACCCCATTCGTGCTTTGTCCACAGATGTACTGGGGCCTTTTAGCAATCCTAGAGGCCTAAAGACCAAAGAAGCCATCGATTGTCGGTCTTGGAAGTGATTAGGCATCAGCTCCTGCAAATTTCGGTTCCATCCAAATATGGGCAGGCTGTTCCAATCCTCGCAAAAACATAAGAAATTTCGAGATAGAATCCATAATATAATCCTTTCTTTTGTTGATCAAAAATGTGATTTAGATAACAATGATATCTTTAAATAGGCACGCTTACTTTTGGTTGCTGATTCAAATTGGTTTAACCTAGAAAAAGATGTCAGAAAATTAACTTGTTATTTGGAATTCGAAACTTAAATCATAAAATAGGTTGATAGAGAATGGGAAGTCAAACTTTTCTCCGATTAGAGCTTTGATGCATTTATCTAAATTTTAGAATTGCAATTTTGTTTATACGCATCTAAGCACTGTGCGAAGATGTCGGACATAATCCTTCGTTTGTTACTTCTCTCTAGAAAACGTCGACCATCTTATGGAGTAAGTTCCCGGCAGGTCACTTCCTTTACATGCGAATGATTCTCAACATGAACTCATGTTCATCAACCAATAGTTCTCTCAACAAAGTAATCAAACTTTAGATTTTTTAACACCAAAAATCATGAGATTTAACTTCATAATTTATAAGAAAACTCTTTGTCGTCGGCAAGTGATGGCCATCGGCTTTTAGTGGCCATCATTTATCATATAAGACTATATAGTATTTAAAAAATATAGTTTCCACTTCTATTGTTCTAGGAATATTTAATAGTTAAAATTATATTTGGTATGGAAAATAATAAATATATCAAATAATCCAAAGAATATGCAATTCTCTTTTGTTAGTGATAAGGTTCATTCACATTAGGGCTCCTAGTATTCTGCGAGAAGTTGCAATTGTTTGAGATTCTAGGGATGCTGGTGATCAATTCCTAATTTGAATTTTGAATTCCTAATTTATAGATAGAAGCATAGAAGAGATCAAATATTTGTCTATGTGTGCCTATATATACTCAAATCTATTCACAAAACTCTCACAATTGATTTTATGTGAGATTCAACCTAAACACCTTAGCCTACCCTTCTCTTTTCTTCTCTCCTTAATTTTCTTAACTTAGTATCAGAGTCTTAGACTTTCACCATGTCTTCTCTAATTGAAACATTCGTTGCTGAAACTTCCTCTAGTGTTGTCACTGCTGTCAATCACCCTATTTCTCTAAAACTCAATGATTCAAACTTTTTTTGTTTAGAAGGCTTACATACTTTCAATCGTGAGGAGTCATAATCTCGAGGTTTATCTCACTGCTGCTTTTCCCAAACCCTCTAAAACCCTTCTTGCTTCTACCGAAGGAAATTCAAATACTGTTGTTATTCTTGAATACCTCAAATGGCAATTGACAAAACAAGATGCTTTTTGGCTAGCTAATTAGGATAACGACTCTCGTCACGGTTGCTACTGCCTCTCGCCATCACACCTGTGTTAATATATGGAGAGTCTTTGTGTCTCAATTCTCCTCGCAATCAAGGGCACGACAATTGAATCCCTACTTCTATCTTTAAAATACTACTAAAGGTACTCTTTCTATACTTAACTATGTTAACAAAATGCGTGGCTTTGCTGATGATCTAACTATTACGGGTGCTCCGGTTGGCGATGACGAACTGATCATCCGATTGGCGATGACGAACTGATCATGTATATATTGAATGGCCTGGGTTATGAGTTTTAACCAATTTTAGTGTCCCTTATTGCCAGATAAGAGTCAATGACCGTCGATGATATGGTGGACCATCTATTTACCTTTAAGGCTCAAATGAAGAAGTTTAATCTGTAGAATTCCTTCATGCCCACTGCCAATGTCGCTTACAAGTAAACTAATAGGAAAGGGCAAGGTAATAACTGGAATCAAGGTGTTTCTGGCCAACATGTTGGCAGAGGCAATCGTGGTCGTGGCAGAAGTTGTGGTGGTCATATGAATAATGAGCCATGCATCATTTGTCGAATCTGTAACAAGCCCTACCATTCGACAAATCAGTATCATATGAGGTTTGATCAAACCTTCAAATCTCAAGTTTCAGGAAATCAACAATTTGTTGAATCTTTCACCGCCTATGCTGCTAATCCTGGAGTGATGACAGATCGTGATTGGCTCTCGGACACTGGTGCTAACAATCACATAACTAATAATGCAGCTAACCTCATCCAAGCAACTAATTACCATAGTCTAGAGCAAGTCAAAATAGGTATCAACACAGGTTTAGAAATCACTCACATTGGCTCTTCTATTATTCCTAGTAATTCTCGACCTCTGTATCTCAAAAATGTCTTTCATTGTACTCATATTACTAGAAATCTCTTAAGTGAGTCAAAGTTAATGGGGAAGGCCCTACTCAAAGGAGTGCTTAAGGAGGATGGCCTTAATTACTTTGATAAGTCAAGTCAAATTTCGTTCGTCGTGTCTACCTTTTATTAAGAAAAGGAGTCCATTGATCTTTGACATCTTCGTTGTGGACATCCCTCTTGTTCAATCATGAGTCAGTTAGTTAAGCAACTGTGGATCATTGTTTCCAAGAATAAATTTCTTTTTATAATTCTTGTCAACTTGGTAAGGCTTGTCAATCACCATATTCTAGTTCTCAAACAACTTATTTTAAACCCGTAAAATTGATACATTTTGATCTTTAGGGTCCTACACCTATGACTTCATTTGGAGGTTTTCATTATTATATTATGTTTATTGATGCCTTTAGTTAATTTACTCGATTATATATGCTAAAACAAAAATCAGATGCACTTCTTGCAATCCAAAATTTCAAAACCATGACCAAAAATCAATTTGACACAAAAATTAGGCAATTTCAAAGTGACTAGGGAGGTGAGTTTTGCAGCATATCAAAATACTTAACAAACTATGGAATCATTCATCGATTATCTTGTGCACATGCTCATAATGTAGCTGAAAGCAAAAACACCATCACATTGTTAGAGACTAGCCTAACTCTTCTTGCTTATCCTACATGCCACAAAATATTTTGGGATGAAGCCTTTGCTACTACTATTTATATCCTAAATCGACTTCCAACTCTAGTTCTTAAAACATGTCACACTATCATACTTTGTTTAAAACTCCACCAAATTACACACTTCTTAAAGTTTTCAGTTGCTCGTGTTTTCCAAATCTTAAACCATATAACTCCTATAAACTTCAATTTTGATCAATTGAGTGTGTCTTTATAGGTTACAGTCCACACAACAAAGGTTATAAGTGCCTATATAGGAATCTAGGACATGTCTATGTTAGTCAGGATGTTAGGTTTAATAAGGAGTCTTTTCCTTTTGTTGGAGATCATGATGTGATTTCTAAAATTATGTCTTTATTTGATGATATTTATAATGCTCCTCTTGCTATTATTTTTTCTGCAGTACAAGAAATCATGGAAGCCAAAATTTGGTGTCTCATTTGCCTATTCCCTCAATTTTAGAATCCACTAGTGCCTTAAGTATTTCTCCACCGCCCAATACAAGTCAAGATAGAAATTAGTAACAAGCCCATGATGAAAGCCTACCTTGTAACAATTATACTCACCCTAATTTAGCTTCTACTGGTCTTCAGTTATCGAATCCTGAAACGTTGGTACAACAAGAAGATCAAAATCAAAATGAATAAGAGTCTCAGGTTCCAAAGACTCGCTCTCCTCAAGGGTTAGTGGTGAACATTCACAAACCTCCAAATGCCTCTACCACACACTCAATGGTGACGAGGAGCAAGGCTACTTGGCAAGTTTTTGTTGCTAAAATAGATTCTCATTTTATATCTTTACTGAATCAAGAACTAGAGGATCACTTGCAAGCTAAAGATTGCTTACCACAGAGAACAACCATAGACGAGGAGTATACTGCACTGATTGAAAATCACACCCAGTTTCTTGTTCAACAATTGTCTAATGCCAACATTGCAAGTTGCAGATGGGTGTTCAAACTTAAAAGGAATCCTAATGGCAATATTGAGAGATAGACGACACGCATGCTAACTAAAGGATTTCATCAATACAAAGGCTTAGATTTTAAAAAAACTTTTCAATCTGGTGGTGAAACCAACAATTATGCGAGTAATTTTGTTACTAGCAGTAGCTCAAAATTAGCCCTTAAGCCAATTAGATTTCAAAAATGCATTCCTTCATGGATTGCTTGATGAAGAAGTGTATATGGAGCAACCTTTGGGCTACGTTGATGATAAACAGTCTGACTTAGTATGTAAACTTAATAAAGCAATATATGTGTTGAAGTAGGCTCCTCGAGCATGATTTCGTCATCGCAACTCAAAGTATTTTTCTCTTGGCTTCAATGCATCATTGAGTGATACATCCTTATTTATCTTTTATCAAGACATAATGGTAATTTAATACTTGTGTATGTTGACAATATTTTGGTTACTGGGAACAATGATTCAATAATCAGTTCTCTTATGAAAAATTTGAGCCATGATTTTGTAGTTAAAGACTTAAGGGATTTTGTAATAGCCAGATCACCCGCTCACAGATATTGTCCACTTTGGGCCTTGGCCCAATCAAGCCCTCACAATTTTGCTTTTTCCGAGAACTTCTCAAGAAGTCACCCATCCTAATACTACTCTTGCCCTAGCACATTTAACTTCAAAGTTGTAATGGGATTCGGTGCGTTAGGGTATGAAAAATGCGTCGATAGGGGAGAGTCCAACTCTCTAGTCGATCCTACCGACTTGGGTCTTGGCTCTGATACTACTATAACAACCCAGATTCCCCGCTCACAGATATTGTCCGCTTTGGGCCTTAGCCTAGCCAAGCCTTCACTGTTTTGCTTTCCTCAAGACCTTCCCAAGAGGTCACCCATCCTGGTACTACTCTTGCCCTAACACATTTAACTTCAGAGTTCTGATGGGATCCGGTGCTTTAAGGCATGAAAAACGTGTTTGTAAAGAAGAGATATCCATACCTTTATAAGGCGTACTTCGTTCCCCTCTCTAACCAATGTGGGATCTCACAGATTTGGGCTATTTTTTTGGTTTTGAAGCTATTCGAACTCAAGAAGGACTTTATCTGAGTCAAGCAATATTTTTCTGATATTCTATCTCGTGCCAAAATGGAGAAATTGAAACTGCAGAGAAAGCCAATGGTTGTAAGTGTATAACTCTTAAAATTTGATAGAAATCACTTTGATGATATTGAATTGTATAGAAGTGTTGTAAGCAGTCTCTAATATCTCTCGATAAGGCTTGATCTAGCTTTTACAGTGAGCAAACTTAGCCAATTATGCACAATCCAACCACTGTATATTGGAAGGCAGTAAAACTACTCCTGCATTATCTACAAGGTGCAAAGGATCTCAATATTTTTTATTTCAACTTTTAAAAACATAGACTTGATGGGCTTCTTCGATGCTGACTGGGCTGGGTGTCAGATGATTAAAGATCCACTGGTGGCTTTTGAGTCTTTCTTCGACTAGAATTAATCTCCTGGTCATCAAAGAAGTAGTTGGTTATGTCAAGATCAAGTACAGAGTCTGAGCATAGAGCACTAGAAATAGTTTCTGTAAAGTTAAGTTGGTTAAGATCACTTTTGTGTGAATTGAGTGCTACAATTCCTCGATCTCCAGTACTGTGGTGTGATAATCTAGGAGCCATGTTTCTTGCTACAAATCTATTCTTTCATGCTTGGACCAAGCATATAGAAGTAGATTATCACCATATAAGAGAGCAACTTGTGCGCGACCTACTCCAACTTCGATTCTTGCCCTTTGAAGATCAAATTGCAAGTGTCATGACCAAGTCACTTAGTTCACCACATTTCCTATCCTTACGTAACAAGCTTCGACTGCGACAAGCGACCGTAGGCTAAAGGGGGTGTTCGCGATAAGGTTGATTCACATTAGGACTCCTAGTATTCTGCGAGAAGTTACAACTACTTTGGTAGTCATCTAGATTCTAGAGATACCGGTGATTAATTCCTATTTTGCATTTTGAATTCCCAATGTATAGATAGAAGTATAGAACAAATCAAATACTTGTATATGTATGCTTATATATACTTAAATATATTCATAAAACTCTGATAACTGATTTTATATGAGATTCAATCTAAACATTTTAGCCTACCCTTCTCTTTTCTTCTCTGTTTAATTTTCTTAACTTCTTTTAATGAAAGTTTGCATGTTCTTACCATTCGACACATTTATCGTTTTCTTGAAGCTTATCATTATGAATCTCCATCTTTAATCTACAATATAACTTTGGAAGTACTTTTTTTTGTCATTTTCCATTGACATTTGTCATATGCTATTGTATCTTAATTATATACAAAAAAACATCCATTTTTCACTTACCATTATTATTTTTATTTTCTTGTCTAGATTATTATACTTGGTCTAAAGTGAGATTTTAAATTTTTATATCATAGTCAATTACTATAACTATTGTTCCAAAATCCAAATGCCTAACATTTGTTCTAATCATTTTAGTATTTAAAATTTTGAGAGTACATTTATAAGAGTCATAAGTGATAATGATGTTGTGAGAAATGAGAACTAGAATTTTAGATGTTATTGTGGTAATTTATTTGTAATTTGTAAAATAAATTGTGATTAATATGAGTTCCAACTTTACTAATGTTTAAAGTGAAAGTTTTTAGAATAAGGATGGAAGAAGAGATTGAAAAGAAAAAGAAGGAAGAAGATCTAGTGGTCATGCTTAAGAATTGGTACCTCGATGTGGTGCTTCTCTAATTAATATGAAGTATATTTTAGTATATATAGTAATTTTTATTTAACATATGGTGATATATGTTGTATCGTCTAGTGATAAACTTTGTGTAATACAATGATTTTTTTAATAATTTCATGGTATTTTTGATATAATGTAGTAGAATAGTGTAACGGAGATAAGTAATAAGATGGAGAATGAGAATAGTTCTTTAGATGTGATGACCTCATACGGTAGGGCAAAGAATATTGACATATAGATGGTGCTTAAAATTAGAATGAAGTTTGGAAATTCTAAAATGATATTTAGGCTGTACCAAAAGTATACAAAGTTTTATAGACTTGTGACTGCAATAACGAGAGTACAAAAATATAAGAATAGAGAGTTCAAGATTATAACATTTGCTTATCATCAAGCTTGATTGCACAAATCACAAGGGTTGAATAAAATGAAATATATATTTGATAGAAGAATTAGGTGCAATGCTTGGTGAACAGGTTCTCGAAGCTCTCAAAATTAATTCTAGTTCACTAAATTGTTGTAGCAGTCATGGAACCATATCGAATTTCAAAAGAACTGAATACTATTTTCTTAATTTCAATTGATAAAACAAAACGATAGGGGTTTATGATTAATTAAATAATAAACTAAAACTAACAAGAATTAAAATAAACCAACTAAATATAAAAAGTGAGAAATTCAATTTTAATTAACTCCAAGTTAAGGGAAGTATTTAATCTAATTGTAATATTAATCATTGGTCTAAAAAATAATTTTTACTATTCAAGCAATTAGTCTAAAACTTATTAGGACAGTCATAGTAAGTCAATTTTTTCTAAATTAATTGGTTAATATCCAACTTTTAAATCAAAACTTACCATAAACATATTGGGTATGATAACATTGTATATCAATTAAATGATAACAACAAACTTAATTAAAAAAAGATTAAATCCTAAATTAAATAATTGAGGTAACTATAAATATTCAATTCAGTTTTTTTGTTTACTATAAGCTAAATATGCAAATTCATAAATAACATATTTGCTACTTATACTAACTATTCATGACAATTATGGATTATTGAATTTATAGAAAGCTATAGAATAATCAACATTAAATTAACTTGTTTGAATAACCAATATTAATTATTTATGAAATAAAAGAATATAAAACAAGAAGTTTTTGAATTAGAATAAGATCTAGGTTTAAAACAAAACTTCACAAGGTTACAACTAGAGTTTTGAATATACTTGGTTGATGGGTTTGAGAAGGGATTAATGGGGAAGGAATGAAAAGTAAGTGATGAGTTGCTAATTATCATTATAGAAGCAATAGTTTAATATCCACTTTTAGGGAATCATCTATACCCTCCATTTAGTAGAGGAATGCTCATTCCTTAATAGTGACTCTTTTTTAAAAAATATTTTTAATATTAATTAATTAATTAAACACAATCAATTAATTAAAATATTATTAATTAAAAC